>VZSZ01009856.1:55944-341039 GCA_013398815.1 Ibidorhyncha struthersii
TCCAGGTCACGCTGTAAGGCAGCACAGCCTTCTGGCGTATCAGCCACTCCTCCCAGTTTAGTGTCATCAGCAAACTTGCTGATGGTACACTCTATCCCTTCGTCCAGATCATCGATGAATATATTGAACAGGACTGGACCCAGTACTGACCCTTGAGGGACACCACTTGTTACTGACCTCCAACTAGAACTCTGCACCACTAACCACAACCCTCTGAGCTCTATCTGCTAGCCAGTTCTCAATCCACCCCACTGTCCATCCATCTATCCCACACTTCCTAAGCTTGCCAGTGAGGATGATGTGGGAGACAGTGTCGAAAGCCTTGCCAAAGTCAAGGTAGACAACATCCACTGCCCTCCCCTCATCCACCCATCTAGTGACCTCATCATACCAGTTCTTCCTTGTTCATAAATATAAGGTCCAGCAGAGACCTTGTTTTCTCCTCATTCACCCGTGCCAGGAATTTATCATTAAGGCACTCTGGAAACCTCCTGAGTTACTTGTGCCCTGCTGTATTGCCCTTCCAGCAGGTATCAGGGTAGTTAAAGTCCCCTCATTTACCTATAATGTTCTAGTAGTAGAAATCTGGTAAAACACCAGAATGTAGGAGTAGATATTGTTAAGTACATCACAGTTAGCCATTCTCCCCCTCCTCTCTTGCACACCTGTGTATGAACAGCTAAAAGGCAGTCACAGACCTCTGTGTGGCATGATTACATGAGCTCCATGTATGTGAACGTTTTAAGTGATGTGCATTTATATTTTCAAAAGTCTTTTACCGGATGCCACAACGGTCTAAGGGCTGCTGCCATATTTCTGAAGAATGGTAAGCTCCTGGAAAAGTACCAGTTAGGTCAAGATACAGAGTCAAAACCTTGTAAGACATTTGTGGTGGCCACATTCCAGTTATTCAGTGAAAAGAGAGTTGTTATCCATTTGTAATTGCTGATAACCTGAGAATATATCACTCGTATAACAGAACTAGTGTAGACCTTCCAGGGGACACGGAAATCTCTGCCATAAGATGTTACTCTTTATCTGTAAAAAGTTCACAGGGTCCTGAGGATGAAATCCTTATTATGGTTGTGAAATATTCTCAGGTGATTAGACTTCAGTGAAAGCAGAGTGAAATCAATGCTGAACACTTCCCCTAGTCCTGCTTTGAATAGTCAAGCGTGTATTTGCAATGTGAAGTTGCCTCTTCTCCGTATCAGAATGTCCCTTCTTTTAAGAAATGCCCCAGTGTTGAGCTCTTTTAGAGTTTTCTGCCTCATGTATTCAAACAGCTGCTTCGAAGACATTATACTGTTGGTTAAGCAGTGCCTAATCCATATGGGTGACTCCGCTTAGGCCTGTTTTCTTTCTGTATTTGCTTGAGCACAAAGGTTTGAAAGGCCTCATAGAGGCAGTTTTGTTCACTGTCTTGGCGATGGGTCCGTGACAGGATGTGCACAGATTAAAAGAAAGATTAGTTTTATGCTTGAAAGCTATCAATTTTATGCATGTGAGGTACAAGTGGAAGTTAGGCTGAAGCTCAGTGATGGATGCTGCTTTATTTTTACTCTGCTGTTATGATGTTTTGGTCCTTTATAAAAAGAATGTGATAGAGTCAAGCAGAGACCTCTGGAGGAAGGGGCAAATCACTCCTTGAGATCATCTGAGCATGTGGGAGGAGAAAAAAGCTTCATTACATGCTGGTCTGGCAGAGGCGGAATGTCTGAGATTGAAAGCTAGCTGAGGAGCTGGGAGATGGCTAAGGAGAGCAGGGAGCAAACACACAACCAGGCCTGAGTGATTTCTCAGGATCAGGAAGGCACCCATAGAGTTGAATGCAACCTCAAGAAAACCAGCGGTTAGGTTGCCAGAAAGCCTAAAATAAAGGATGTACTTCAGAAAGATAAAACAAACAGAGGACCTTCCATTGCAAACTATTTAAAAAATTCTTTTACCTAATGATTTATGTCTGTTATAAAAAGTTAACTCTTTTTGTTTGTATTTTAATAGAATCTGGGTTTTCACTTTAAAAGTACTTCCATTTTTTTAGGAACAAGGGAAGTTCATTTTACAAGCTTTAAGCAAATCCGCCTCACAGTTCCTATCCAATTTGAAGTTTAGTCCTCAGCTCACCTGAGAAAGTGACTTTCAGGTTTTCCAGAAACTGCCTCTAACTTTGCATTTGTCTAACCACACGTAGACTGCACCGCCACAGTGCAGGTTTAATTTTGAAGCTTAATAATGGAATACAAAATCTGGGGGTTTTGGGTCTTGCATGAGATGTGCAGGCTGGATGTCAATCAGATGTCAGACTTTCTGAAAGTAGTTCCACTTTTGGGGATGATGACCAGCCTTTCTGTCTTTTAAAAGAGATTCCCTAATTCATTAATTTTTCACATGAATCAAATATTTGCAGAGTGATGCTAAATCATATACTGTTGATTAAACCTTTTTTCAGTGTGGAACTCATCCTGAAGAAATATTGGTACTATCCAGAGCCATTCATATGTGACAGAAGATTTAAAACGTGCTGTGTTCCAAGATTTATCCACAACTAAAGTAATACTTCTTGGTAGAAATAGAATTTTATGTACATGCTGATAATAATTCCTCTTTCAGTTGAGAAAACAATTAAACTATTAGGTTGGAAAGGGCATATATTTTCTCTCTCTGGCCACCATCTCAAATTGTGAAAATATCAATGTTTCTGATAGCTGTTCATTATCACAACTCTAAAAGGGGAACAAGCCCGTGTCTCTCAATTAGTTAAAAAAGAAGCAATGAAACTGCATTAGGAATATTTGCAAATGGGAAAAGTACAGTGCATTCAAATGATTTGGCTTTTGAAAACATATCATAATTTATACCGATAAAGCTAAAACTGACTTTCCAGAAACACTAGTAGGTTCCTGGCTCTTTTATTCCCTAACACAGCAAAGTATGCTGTACATAAATAATTACTTAGGTTTTTTTTTAGAAAGTGCAATTGTTTTTATAGTAGCTTTTCTTCAATTGCCAAAAGAGTTCCAGAATTACAGGAGATATTTCATTTTATCCGCCTTAAATATTTGGAACTACTGAAGCATATCTCCACAAAAATATTATCTCCACTGTTAACTTAAGATAACTGTGTTATCTTAACTGTGCAGTTGAAGGGATCTTGAAAGGTTTCCTCGCTATTAGAAGTTAGTTTTCTACATTAGGTGAAGATTGCCTAATTGCAATTTCTAATTCTTTAAGAATGATGAGGATGGGAGTGATGCTTTCAGTGACTAAATAACTACTTAAAAGAGTTTTTTTATGACACACTTAAAAATCATAACAACCTGCTCTTCTGTATGCTGGAGTTAATGATGTAATGCTTGCTGTGAAAGGTAAGCTAGGAAAAAGAATTGACAACTGATTCATGCATCACAGTCTAATTCTTAAAAACACTTCACATCAAAGCAGAAAAAACACCAAGCATTTCATTCACCTTTCAAATACCTGAATTTGTATTTAAAGCTGCAACAAACAAAACTAAATTTAAACTGAGCTGGTTACTTCCTCTGGAAAAAGCATTGGTCTTTCAGGAAATCACAGATGTTTGTGACAGGCTGAACTTCCAAGTCTGGATGTGGAACCTTTGCCTGAGGAATTTTGTGGAGGGCGAGGGTGTCAGTTTTACACCTGCTGCGTGAGCCTTGTGTAAGGAAATTGTCCATGTCTCTATCCTTAAGCTCTCCTTCTCTCCATTTCTCTAAATTTGTTGACTTTAATATGCCCTCTGCTAACTTGAGTGCACACTCTGAGGTATATTTTTCTTTTGAAAACAGATGGTATGGAAATTTGTTAAATATTGGTTCCGTTAAACCCAAGCTACAAATTAATGTTAATTTCAGTTGAACGTGTGAAAAGACATACAAATTGATTTTAAAAAACACCTTAAGAACTGAAATGTTTAAAAGGGTATTCATTATCGGTTTTCAATAAATTGAATATGATAGTATAACAGTGAGGGCAACAGGAAAGCTGAATGAGAGAAAATTGGATGAGAAATAGTATTTCCCTTTTCTATTATGTTTTTGCCCATGAAAGATGATGAGCCAACTTCCGAGGCAATTAAAAGCTGCGTTGTCAAGAACAAGGCATCCCATATGGATTTCTGGTAACTGTTCTGCTAGTCCACCCTTTAATCACAACAAAACTGGTCTTTTTTAAGCTGTGCCTAATAAATAGGTGTCCATATTAAGTGACAGTAGTTTTAACTTGTACAGCTTTCAGACCTGAAGCTTCTTATATTACTTTTTTTCTCTTTATAAAGGTTCTTCTCATAAAAATACTGCATTTATTTGTTCAAGTCTTGTCTTCCTTATATTGACAAGTAATAATATGCAGAGTCTTAATTTGGGTGGGCGGAGAGAGCAACTGACTATACCTATGTCCTTTAATAAACTTTATAGGTTATATTTTCTAATTGATTGTTCTTTGGTTTATTTTGGGGGGGGTGTTTTTTTTCATAATCAGCTTTTAGAGCTGTGGTACTCAAATCCAACTTCTTTATTCCAATTAAGGCCTAGTCACTGCTGTCTAGACTGCAGTAATGATGTTGGTTGTTTTCCTGTAATAACCCTATTGATACACCCCAAAATAGCACTGGCTCTTTTTTTCAAATAGCTGATGTTGGCAGACTGTACAAATAATGGACTATCGTCCATTACATGTAGTTGTTTTTTTTTTGCTGTAAAGGGAAACTGTGCATTAAAGACAAAAATCATCTTGGAAGGAAAGGGAAGGTTTTAGCCTGAAAGATGTTTTTCAGCCTTACTTGGGAAATCTGTCATTCAAGCTCTACATATCAGGGTTGTGTGGCTCTAGGGAATTGTGTCTGCTGTTCTCCTAGTCCCTGATGGCAAAAGGGTGAAGGCGAGAGCTGGGGTTTAACGAATTGCAGGCTGAGGGCAAATTCAGCTACCTGTGAAAATTGTGGTTTAATACCTTTTCAATGAAGTGGACATTAGCTTGAACCTTACTGTATTATTTCTTGCATTTATGTTTTACAAAAAGCCATCTCAGTTAGCTGAAGCACCAAAAAGACCTACTTCTGGGTGCTAAGGATTATGCATCTCTGTTACAAGTTGGACTGGTGTGATATAAGATTGTAAGTGCCCTGTCTGGCACTTGAATGTCTCTGGAGGCAATTCCAGAGGATCACTGGCTACCTGGCACAGCAAGAAAAAATTCTGCAGTAGCCCCTCGATGCTGTCAACTTAGGTCAACACGTTCACACTTCTTTCCTTCAATTTGGGAATCTCCAACTCACTCCTAAATCTTAATGTTAGTCTTAACAAAAGGGCAGGAAAGTACAATTTCACAAAGCTGTCAGGCTCAAGGTATTTATTTTGATCTTAAATCTTATTTTGTATAGACTCATATGTGTGTGGTTTAGTTGGAAGTTGTGTCCGAATGGGGTGCTCTAGCTGCTTTCTTCCTTTATGTGTGTGAAGAGACTTGCTTTACCTCTTTCCCAGAAGAATTCTGGTGTCTCTGGAAGTGTCATGGTATTGTTGAAACTATATGATTTGTTGGTTTGTCCCCTTTCTTGGGACCATGCCTTGTACTTGTATCTAACTTTTAGATAAGTACTATATGAACATCAACAAAGTTTTCACCAAATATTAGCAGCAATGAAGGGAGGCTGTAGGTACTGGGAATGGGTGGATTTTGCTGGGCTGTTTTGTATTGGAATAAAGGAAGAAGTCTGGTACAAGGACCTCTGCGCTAGATGCTTACATGAATACCTGGCCTTATACCAGCTGCTGCGATCGGGGGAATTCCAGCCAGCCACACTCCTGTCCTGCAGGGAAAACAATCTCTGAATTTCCCCAAAGTGTGAGTCTGCACCTTCTGTAATGACAGCCATTGTGCTACCTGCACAAAAATCCTTCACAGGTGCATCTCTGTTTGGGAGATACACTTATCTTTTGTTTATTTGTTGTGGTTTTCTTTTTTCCCATTAGTATTCATGAGCTAATAAAGCAGTAGGCCACAATATACATGTATTTTGAATTGCAGTACTTTTTACAGATAAGGAATTCACACAAAATCATATGAGAGGAAGAAATGCACATGACCAGCTTTGAACGTATGCTTCCCACACACCAGAAAACCACAAATATGTGCAATTGATGAGCAGCTAAATCAAATGCTCTGTTGGTGACCATATTAGCTTCACATAAGGTGCTCTGCTTGACTGCCACTCAAGAGCTTGTACTGTAAATTCTGCTAGAAGGCTGAATTAGTTTCAGACCTTCCAGGGTGTTTGGGACAGTAATCTTGCAAACAAGGACATACCAGGCCAAGGGAATGGGCCTGCCATGGGAGGCTGCATGTAAGCACATAGGCTATGCATCTAAAATTAACCTCTGCTGGCTGGTGAGTGTATCAGGCAGGGACACAGGAGACCAGTACTCTCTTCCTGACTCTGCCAATGATCTACTGGTGTTTCCTGGCAAACTACTTTATCTGTCTGTGTTTCAGTTTCCCTATTGCTTCAAGGGAGGGACAATGCTATCCTGGGGAAAAGTTTCACCTAGAAGAGCCAGGAAGCTCATATCATAACAATAAGGTTTGTGCTTGTGATGTTACTACAGAAAGTACCATGAGTTTGCTACAGAAACAAAAATTCCTTGCTTCTAATCCATCCATTTAATTTCTGCTGGGACTCTCCACAGTGGTTGATTATGGATTCTAACTATACAGTTTTAAAGCAAAGCGGAGCTGAGTGGCTTCTATTAAGATACATTCAGTCGGAGACAGAAGTGGGTAGAAACAGTGCACAATGCAATTGTATTTCTGAGTATTTTGCAGGATTTTTTTTTGCTATCAAGGAACCAGAAAAAATAGAATAAAATACTATTTAAGTCTATTCTTTTTGATGGCATTTGTGCAAATTTAAGATTCTATTATGTTTTGTAAAACTGGTACACCTCCAGGGAGAGAAATGAGGTCTATCTGTCTTGGCAAGAAGCTCCAAAGATTTCAGGGAAAAAAAATGAGGGAGAAAAGACATTCTGAAGTATATAAACAAACAAACAAATAAATAAATAAGCATGGATAGAAGAGAATGAAAACTCAAGGCTCATTATGAAAGATATTTGATAGTAGCAAATTGGTGATGGCATAATGCCAACATTAATAATGCATATCTGTGTATTAAAGGATGTGAAATTAACTGATATATATGTGTTCCTTCTACCTGTGTCCATACTGAATTTAACCCACAATAATAAGATACCTGTTATGGCTAGTCCCGAGTATGACAACTATGAGAGCTGCATGCAAATGACCAGATCACTGACGAGGTCCTGGCCTGAATTTAGGCAGATGGAAAAGAAGTTACTGGGCACCAAATTAGAAACTCCTGAACATGAAACAATAAAGTAAGAAGCTGGCAAAAGCTGCAGCTAGTACCAGCAGGAATGGCAGAATCGCCTGGATTAGAGTATCAAGGTATTTATGTAGCAACACCGGGACCTGTGGGAAAAACAGTAAACAGGGGTGGTTGGTGATTTGGGAGAGAATGAGGGTGGTGGAACAGAACAGAGTAAGAAGGGGAAAAGGGGGTTAAAGGGGTTAGCAAGTTGTCATTAGTGCTGTCTGGGGATACCTGTTGGGCAGTCTTGTGCTTTATCGTTGTGGACTAAACTAGGACAATAAACCAAACTTCTTGTTCTGACCATAGCACATGCATCAAGCCTGCTTCCCTAGTGAGGAAGACCAGGGCGAACATTGTGCTTTCCTTAGCCAGCCAGAGAACACCTGAACCAGGTAAGGCATCCTGGTATCACTGTGACCATGCCTGTCCCAGGCCTGAGGGCATTGGCATCCTCCTAATGACTTCCTGTCGACATCAAAAGGTGCCAGTGGAAACTTTGTGCAATCAAACCCACTAGAGGCTTTTGACTCTGCTTCTTCATGGTGTTCGTAGAGTGAACTTCAGAAACTATATGAAGTGGTGGAAAGGACCTCTGATCACTATCTGTTCCTCAGTTTGGCTAAACATAATTCCCCTAGAACTAAGAAGGTTCATTTACGTAGCATCTCTGGAAAGTACTAGTTCATCAAAGAGCCCTGGAAATCTTCTGGTGTTTGATAGGGGTGAGACTTGCAATATGATTTTATAGCTGATGTTCACTTAACTACGTAAGTGAAAAGAAAAATATGAGTAGAAGAACCGTGTTTGCATTGCTGGAATGAATCTATTGCTTTTTTCTTTAACCTAGTTTAGTGTTCAGAGGGATCTCAGAAGCCACAGCAAGAACGGGTAGAGTGAACGCAAATAAAACCTTTTGTAATCTGCAATCCAGGCAAGTTAGCAATCCCTGTGTTGTCCTGCCAACAAGCTGCAAGGTGCAGTCTGAGAGCCAGTGGTGCCAGCAAACAGAGTTGGTCTGGTGGGGCACAAGTAATAGAGAGGCAGCCCTTCACTTTGAGAGACTCTAGCTTATCACCTACAACTGCAAAAGATTTCCTCTCGTGCATTGTTCTGATTTTTGCTATGTGAATGACTGTGTCTTTTGGACAGGAAGGTATGTATAACAGTAGTGAGTATCCATAAGCATGCACTTGATACCTCCAGGTGACCTATGCACCTGTACAGATGGTATTTTTGAATAGTGAGGCCTTTTCTTTTTTAATCTCATGGAAAACTCTGTGTTATGCTGTATAACTATCAGCTGGACATTAACTTGCCCTTTGAAAATCAGCCTGCTAACAAGGCATTCTTCACCTGTCTGGAAATGATGGTAGAGACAGGCTGCAGCTGGGTGGGACTCCTGTTTGCCATGTGGCAACACTCTGTCCTGATAGACCCAGCTAACCTCTTGGGAAGAAAGCTGGAGATTGCGGTGGCAGTGAGATAAAGTGAGGCCGAAACTGCCACTGGGATCTCAATGAGTTAAAATTGCCTAAGATCTCTCTGCTCTGGCTTACTCAAAACTAGATAGCATAACAGGATTTTAGAGTTTGAGACAGATCACTTGAAAACTAGTGTTTGTCCTCTGTGGATGGAGCAGAATGATTTTTTTCCCCCTCCAAATGGCCTAGTTTGCAGTTGCCAGGCAGCCCTGTCTGCACTTACCTGTGGGCACTACTCATCATGCAGGCTGAGAGGTTCGTAAGTGCTACTTACAACCAGGTATGTACAACCTTGTCAGCCAACAGAAATGTTTTCAAAACTTTGAAGGTAGCTCTAAACTACTTGCCTACACTCACGTTGAGTATGCTAACTGGTATGCCTAGATGCATGGAAAACTTAAAAACTTTTACCATCCAAAATTATACCACTTCTGGTAAAAATTTGTTGAAATTAATTTTAAAAAAATGTTTAACATGACTTGATTTGTATTCAGTTTTAACAAAATTCATACTTTTTCCCCTTCTGCAACATTTTTAGATCAATTATAGAACTCACAATTTCATCAAGTTAAAAAAAAATCCAACAGTTGTAGGGAGGAATTCTTCCTCCTCCTATCTTGTTCTATCATTGTTGTGACAGACTGTAATGTCTTGTAGGATGGTGGGAGGCAACTCTGAGGAGCACTGAACTGAGGAATATTGTGCTTATTCTGTATGAGCTCTCAAACAATGTCCCAGCAGACCAAGAAAGTCCGCAGGAAGAGACAAGATTGGAGACAGGTAAGCTGCTCTACTGGGGAGATTGGATGAGAAAAAATAGGGTGGTTTGGGAGCACCCCATGTTTCAGGAGAAAGGTGTGATCTGATCAGATTGGCAGTGCTGCTTCTTGAGACCAAACATTTTCTCTTTTGGAGATCAGTGGAGGCATAAGGCTCCATAGTGATTCTGCGCAGGAGTAGGTTTTGTGGAGGGAGTAGAGAGAGCTATAAGCTGGTTTACACATTGTCATCTGAGAGGAATCCACTGGGCAAGAGATGGGAGCCATGCTAGATAATATCTGGCGCTGTAGGCTTGGCCTTTGGGGGATAGCTCTGGTGGATTTAACTGTGGAGGTCTAAAGGGATGGCTGGTCCCCACCTGCGTCCTTTGCCAACAGCTGTTGCCCCTGTTGCAAAGGTAGCAAAGCAGGATTCACATCAGTTTCTTGGTTGCCCCAGGTCACTATTTAGTGTTGCAGTATAAAATCCACCTTCTGCAGCAGTTTATACAAATGAGTTAGGTAATGGACTGACAGGCAAACCCACGTCCTCTTCTACTGCCTGCACTATCAAGGTATTAATCTCTGGCAGGGAGGTGCAGAAAAGAGGTGTGCAACAAGTTACAGCAGTATCTTCAGCTCTACTAAATAAATATTCCAGAGTTTGTCTGCCACTCATCTCACAGGAGATGCCTTGGTAGTGAGGGGTGGCTAGCTGGTGACCACTTCTGTCTTCTCCTGTACCACTGTCACTCTTCAGAGTATGGTTTTCCTAAGATAGATACAGGGTGTTCTTAAACATCCCTGCCCTACTGACCTGCATAATCTGAGAAACTTGTGCCTGAATTTGGTTGATATTATGAAGTTATTTTTTAGCTCTGGCTATGCATGCTGTTGTATCATAAATACTTCTTTTGCCCATGTGCATCCGTTTTTGTAGGTGAGACTCTGTCACATCTCCTTCAGATCAAGGGCTTTGGTTAGCTCCTAAACTGCAATAGTTAGTGACTGAAACAGAAAACATTTGAATCAGGGGCTGTCTGAAGCTTAGAACAAACTGTTCTGTCCTGTCTTTGAACAGAATGTATGGATTAAAAGAAAATTATCAAGAGAGAAAAAAGTCTCATAAATGGGGAAACCCAGGAAGTCCTCAGGAAGAGACAAGATGGGAGACAGGTAAGCTGCTCTACTGGGGAGGCTGGGTTAGAAAAAATAAGGTGGTTTGGGAGTACCCCGTGTTTCAGAAGAAGGGTGTGATCTGATCGGAAATTCGCTGTATAGGTCCAAAAGATCTGAACTGAGCTGAAAGAAAGGCTCTGATAGGGTGGTGAAAAGGAGGAAGGCCTTATTTTTTTTTATAGATCCATGTATTTATTGTGGTGTGAAGTAAGTAGTGGTGGAGTCTTAATGAACTTTGTCCATAAAGTCTGACTTCCGTTTTTGGTTTATTTAGCTATACCAAGTACTTGTAGAGATGTAAATAGTATACCAGAGGGCTTGCACTTCCAGGGGTAAGTTTTGGGAGATAATTTATTTCAGTCCTGACTGACCAACCTTAAATCCTGTGGGGACAAAAATTGATTCCATCTTTTGGATGCCCAAGAGAGGACCTAGATCCTGAAAATTAGAGACATCAGGTGAGTGAGTGTGCTGATGCTTCCCAGACTCTGGAGGTTTCAGGCTGGAGGGAGGTCACTGATGGAATCTCTGCCACTTTCCGACTTGGCTATGCACAGCTTTGTAGCAATAACGTCTTGCTCTGTTCAGTGTCTTCCTTTGAAAATGTAAGGTAGGCCCATTTCCACCAGCTCATAATTATTATATGTCAGTTGGCACAAGTTTTTTTTTAGCATGCTACAACATCTGTTAAAATATATGTTTGATAATAGACATTGCATGTTTATTCCTATGGCTTTCTTTCCCACCTCTTACTTACTGTGGCAAGGGCACCGTCCTGTTTCCAGGATATCTGCCTCATCAGCATCTCGGTAAGTCTGCACTAACAGACCTGTGATCCAGAAGAAGTCATAGCTAGAGAAAGGAGATATAGATGGGGGAGGCTTGAAAAGCCACTGATGAAATGTCAAAGCATGGCCAGATATTGCATGCACGTGTCCCTTATGTTGCATAATTCTGTGTGCTATTGTGCAAATTGAAAGTAGAAATGGCGTCACAGTGTCTGTTTCTTATTTATTCAAATATCCCCTGGCTTGGAGGTTAAATTGCGAACCACAGTGCCATATCCAGTAAGATATGCTCTGTGCGTGCATGCGTGTGTAAAGTACTGGGAAAACCCGGGACAGAAGGAGTCTTCTACTAGCCATACAAGGAAGGTAAGGACAGCTTCAACTGTGGTTTCAGTCACAAAGCATCCAGAAGAACTTGAGGCAGTAAGTGCTTGTCCTGAAATTCTTCATTCCTCAACACTCAGGGGTCTTAAGACCTGCTCCTTTTGTTGTCTGCAGGTATGTCTACTTACCCCTGATGGCTGAACCACAGTTCTCCAGGAACCTTCCAGCCTTTAGGGTGGCTTCTTGGGACTCCAATGTACTTGCATGTCCCAGAAACAGTGGAGACCCTTCTCTGAGTGAATTGGCCTGTATGGACTACTCATGCTCATGGAAACAGAAAACTGCAAGGAAATGGCAGTTTTGATACAAAAGCAGCAGGCTGGTGAGCGCTGAGCAAAGGGGAGCTTGCTTAGGGCTGCAGGCCTCTGCCTTCAGCTGTGTAAGGAATAAAGTTAATTGTCAACTGGCCTCAGTTAAAGGGATGGCCGCGTAAGCAGTAGTGTGTTTAATCACAAAGCCACTAGAAACAACTTGACATGAGATGGAATTACTTCATCAGAATTTGTTCTAGAGGAATCGGGGACTGAAGCAGCGAGGATATGACGTGCCGCCAGTAGAGAATAAACCTTCCTGTCTCTCTCCTTCCTAAGCAGGTTTGTTCTGAGCCGCTGGAACAAAAATGCTGCCTTCTGGAAAGCACAATCTGCCTTGAAAATTTAAGTTGAACCCAGAGTAGAGAAATGGGGACCATCACAAGTACTTCACTGCAGAACCCTACTTCGTGTATGAGGTCCCGGGTGAGATTTTCAAATATATGAGCGAGTTACTGCGTGGTGGCTGGAACTCTGAGTTGATTGAAAAACCTAGCAATTATCTCAACAAAAGAACAAAATTGGATAGTTCTTTCTGTGGCTTTTGAAAATATCCTTACTTTTAGCATTGCTACCACTGACTGTATGAGACTTCAGTCAACCACGTTGCCAATTTTAACCTATGAGAAACAGAATTGCCTTCAGGCAGGTAGAGTAACTGTTCTGAATAGTTTGTCTTTTAAAGTCTATATACTCTGCAGGAAATGGACAGGTTAGCTGTGCATATTTGGTGGAAGTGGTAGTATGTTAGCTGAAATGGCTGTTTTTCAGGAAAGGAGAGGGAGGGGAAGGGAAAGGGGGAGCGTTCACAAATCTCTGAAAGAAACTATCTTTTTTCTTCTATTATTGTTCTTTTAGAAGAACTGCACTTGAGTGACTAAGTTAAATAACACAAGCAAAAGATGATGATTCATGCTGCTTTTCCTGATAGTTTCTAATGTTCAAAAGCCAGTATCACAGCTGCAGCTTTGAATAAATGCGTGGGGAAAGGAATAAAATTATAGTAGGTATGTTAGCGTAATGTTCCCAATGTGCAGCCTGTGTATGTGATTACCTAATATTCCTTACCAGCTGTTTCTTAACATTAGTCATAGTGATCTAAAACAACCACCCTCTCTTCATTTATCTCAGTAAACATTGTTCTTTTTTGAAGAGGTAAGCTGTTCAGGAACAAAAGTTGTTCCCTCCTCCCCTTCAGCTCTTTCGTATGCATGTCGTAATCATCTTGAATTGGAAACAGCTATAGCTGACTGTGTAGGTAATAAACAGAGAAGAAATATTTAAATGTGGTAATAGCTATATTTGAGTATCATTATGAATGTGTTTCCTAGTAGTGTCTGGAAAATGCAAGGCTCTGTTCTTACGCCAGTACAAAACAAAGATAAAAGGAGGAAATGTTTTCATTTTCTTGTTTAACACTATACTTCTCTCTTTCCAAATGGAATCAAGATATCCCCTTCAATTCAGTATTTGTCTTTTCATTTGAAGCTGCTTATACTGTGCAACCATTTTGGTTGTATTTCAAATATGCACTGTCATAATTCATTGACTGTTCATGCTTGTGTCTATCCCACTTATTGATGGTGACCTGGAAACTAGCTCCCAGGAAACTCAGTGGGACATGTGTTCCCAAATCTACTGGGACACATTCAATGGAGCAAAATGGTGCTTAGGACAAGGAGAATCTGCTCAAGGTATGTCTGAAGGGGAAATGGCAGGAGAGCTTGTGAGACTGAGGAGAGGCAGCAAGTGGATCTTCTCACCCTGTGGCTTCAAGTGCCTTCTCTAGGCAGGGTGGTGACCTTCCTTGACAGGACAAGCTGCAATCCAAAACCTTTCTGTAGCTGAAACCACAAGACTCATTCCTTGCTCCAGAAGAAGGCCAGAGTCAAGACATGAAATTACATTCAGGGTCATAAGCTGATCATACGCAACCTGGTCTGAACCATGTGATCTCTAAGAGGGCTTCTTTGTTTTTGAGTTACGTCTATGTAAGCAAGAGACTAGTTTTGTCCAGCACTTAAAAGTGGTTATTTCTCACTGCTTAGTCTAAGGAAAGACTGGATTAGTCCATATTCTAGTATGTGGATGATACTGAAGTGGAAACTGAAATTTCCTACCTGGTCTTGAACAGAGAAGGAATGCTTTCCTGTTAGCTGTCAGCAGGGAGAAAGATTTGTGCTCCTTTGCAAAAATAAAGCATTCACGAAACAGAAATCAGTTGATAAGTATTTGGATAAGTTTATGAATAAGTATTTAGAAAATGCTATTTAAAACCCCAAACTACAAGAAACTCCAAGGACTAGCTACTGTGGAGAAATAATCAAACTGGGCATGTATGGAGGGAAAATAATACTTTATTTGCAATTTTGAAGGCTAGTAAGTGGTAGTAAGAAACAGATATCGAGGAAAAATGTAGAGAGATGCTCAGCTGGGGTTTGATTAAAGATCAGTGGGGAGGTCTCATTAATATGTAAAGTGCAGTGTATGTACCTCTTCGTCAACATATAGCTGGTGCAAAATGAAGGCTGATTTCTGCATNTCTTTTGTCTTTCTACTAGCTTACTCAAACTGTGTCTTCTTCTCTTTCTGTTGGCACCATGTTACTGATCAAAGTGATGGGCAATATAGGAGAGAAGACTTCTGATCTCAGACAGTGGTGTTTTTTTATTCTAAAAGAACAATCATCAGCTAAAAGAAATTCAAGTGATTTTTCTCATTACCTGCTACTATGAAGCTAAATAGCCAAAACTGTTCTTTATAGAAAACAATCTTGAAAATGCAGTCATTTGTGAGTGCCCTTTGTAGACAGTAAAGTAGTAGCACAGTATAGAAACTAAAGAAGCCTTCAAATTTGGAGCACATTGATCAGTACAACACATTCTAATATTAACATTATTTAATATATGTAGAATACCAGCATGAAGTAAGTACTGTCAATGTTTCTCTTTATTCTTCCATTTAGATGTTTGCTGCAGCACAAGAAAGATTTGTCAACTGAAGCATATGTTAGTATACCTGACAGACTAAAATTCAAGGCACAGTATTCAAATACTGAATTCAGGTCTTTTGTATAGATAACCAGCTGTTATTTAACAAAAAGATACTGCATAATTATTCACAGTGAAAATATTTATAGCAAGCACATAAGCAATGAAAGCATGCATTCTGGAATACTTTAGAAACAACTGTGTAAAAGCAGTTTATTTCTGAGGAAGCTTAATGCAGTGTACTGCTATACTAACTCACACTCCTGCTGTTGCCCATACATTATGTTCATGAAAAGTAACAGCTGTAACATCTGTTATCATCACAGCGTATTTTCAGCACAGCATTAACACATATTTATACCATATATGCAGTCATCTTCTGAGATAACTACCCCTCCTTCAATATAAACATGTTGTGCTTATATAACCTGAGCCTCCAGAAGTTGAAAGGCATTTACAACATATCTGGATCTATTGCCAAATCCTTCTTGACTGGGAACATACAGAAGTCTCTGGTTGGGAAATCTTCAGCAGTTAGAGCATTCAGGGCTCTTGAAAATGAATACTTTCTTCTCTTTAGTTTATCTGATTCAACAAGGATGTTCCCTGTAGACAAAATGTTAATATTTCTGGGATGTCAGCCAAGACAGTAACCTATCTTCTGGATTTCTACAAAGCACATTTCCTCCTTCTTAAACCAGTTGAATCAAACAAGGGATTTAAAAGCTGGAATCTCACTCAATTCTTCCTTTTCACTCGTGTGTTTTTTTTTTTTTTTCTTCTTTTTGTACTTAGTGGGAAAGAACAGTAATCAGCCAGCTAATAGGTAACTGATACACTCAAATTTCATAGTCCTCTCTTGCAGTCCTCCATATTTATAAATCTACTGTGGAATTTACATTTTATTTTAATAGGGCCTTGTCTAGTAGAAAAATGATGAAATAGCTACTTCTTATTATCAGGCTATTACACATGGGCAGAACCAACTCTGATGACATAGCTTTAGTCTTTTTTTTTCACATTTTGTCATTCAGCTTGTGGGTGTTTGGTTATCATTCAAAGCCTGACTGAGTCTGATTCACCAAGCTTTTGAGCTCTAGCTTGCCAGTAGCATCAAACTCTGTGCAACAGATAGGGTTACACCTGCACATCCAGCTAGGTAAGTCCTGTGTTGTTCCACATGTCTTCCTTCCTTAGTCAAAAATAGCAAGAATTCATGGTCAACACTTACATAACACAGAATTTGAAAACCATTAAAAAAAAAAAAGCATCTACATTCAATGATCTGTGATTAATTGCTGATGCCTCAGGTGATTGCTTCCCTGCAAACAGTGTATTTCCATAAATTCTGGTTACCTCCTAGGGTCTAGCTCTTGACAGTCATTGACAATCACTGACAGTCATTGAAGACTGCTGTCTGTGTTGACTCTGTCTGGGCAAAACAGCCAACTCGGAAACCCATGCATTTCTCCCCTATATGATCTCAAGAGGGTGTAATTGATATGTCTACTGTGTGACTGTTTGAAATTACTGTCGTGTTCAAAACAGCTTTTGGGTCACCACTGCTATTGTGATCTGACTTGTTACAATAGAACGGTATCATTTTCACGAAGTAATAGTAATACTCAGAACCTCACATTAAAATAAGTATTATTTTTATACTAATCTGCCCTATTAATATCTGCAAATCCCCCTTGACTTCAACAGCAATTTGCTGGATGAGGGACTAACAGACTATTGCAGATATACTTCAACCTATATACCACTGCAAGCTGCTTACTCCTTTGTTACTAATTGGTGGCTTACTAATAAACAGCATTGTGTCAGGTATGGTGCATCTAGAGAAAGCTGTAAGATATAACCATTCTACTGATCATATTTCAGGGAAATCACAGAATGGGAGCATAGAGCTTACAGCTCCTCTCCTGTACAATCTGGAAATGTGCTGTTCTCACCATCCTGTGCTTAGACCTTTTGGTGTGGTCTCATCTGCAGCAAGAGTTTCTGAAAGTCCCAGTTTACATTTCATCTAATCCTGGTCTCTGGTTAATAAAGGCACGAGACTTTGTATACTTATAGATGAAGATAAAAGTTTTTGCTGGCACACATTGCCATGTAGATTTCCTGAACTAATCTTACTGCTATAAGAGCAAAAGTCCTTCCCTGAAGAACTCAGTAAATATTTAAGTTTTCCTTGTTTTCAGAATGCGTGAGGGAATGCATAAGGCAGAAGGCAGTCATGGCTTCAAGCAACATTTTAACCTGCCAATAAAAATCAACAGACATTAGGACCAGTTGCTCTGAGTGATTTTAGCAGGTGTCAGAATTGTAGAGCTGGACACACAAATTCCGTGTAATGGAAGTAATATACCTGGCAGGAAAGGCAATACAGCTAAAGTGAGACCTTTGATAACATGCCCGCCCGTTCAGATAAGGAAGATGTAGAAGACTTCCTGGAAACAATGAATTAGGCGGGGAAACATGCTTGTACCTTCTGTGCCACAGCTGGAAAGTGAAACCATTGTACTACTGAGCAAAGACAGTCAAAATGAAACAGGGTAAAGCTGTTCACTGTCTGGGAGGTGTGATATGTAGGGTCAGGCCAGAGCATGTGCACAGTTGCTGCCCTGTCATGTGTCCCAGTGCACATGTGGACATCTCAGCTAGGTTTCTGGAGTGCCTCCAGTGCATGGGAAACTAGTTCCAACTCAATGTGCACCCTTCTGTCTGCACTTAAATTACAATTTAATAGCACAAATTATTGTTTCATCTTCTAAATGACTTTTTAGTATTTTACAGAGTGACTACCACGTGAAATATAGACATAAAATATTGACAGTGTTGATATAGCAGTTGGGAGCAACACTCCTTTAACTCAAGAAGCAGCAGGGTGAAATTCTGTGTCCAGTGTCAGCCAAAGAGATCCAGCCGTTTTGGCCTGAAAAAACTATGAATTACTTCGATAAGGTAACACCTGGCACACTATAAAGACAAATCTCAAAACCAGACATTGAATTTTTTTGTATTTGTTTAACAGCATATTGGAATAAAGAAATGAGAACAGGGCCGACAAAAGTAATGACACTTTGAAAGTAGAACATATAAGAAAAAGAGACAATAAAAAGTTATGAGAACATATTAATCACACAGAGTCTCACCATCTGTTGACTCCATATATATACCCCATCCTACTGCTCCATATGGTACTCAAAGATAAATACATATAATGATGGATAACAAGTGAAAAATAGCACACAAAAGGTCTAACGTACACATAGTAAATAAGCATATGGCATAATGACCCCATTTTGGTGTATCTGGTATGACCTCCCAGAATACACAAGCAAGGAAAGGAGCTGATCAGCAACTGAGCAAATGTGGCATTAAATAGATCTAGTGACTTCAGTCACTGAAAACTCAAAAAAACTCAGCCATGGAAGGAGCCTTAACTGAATAAACAGTCTAGGAATATTAGACCGTGAAAATAATGGGACATCATACAACCACGGAGCTCTGCCCAATTGCTCTGTCTGTCCTTTTCCATCACTCTTCCACACACGTTCAAATATCAGTGACTTTCTTCTATCACTAGTCCGATTTTACTTTGTCTGTGAGTACCTTCAGCGATGGAGTTTCAAATTTAAGGAACTAGAAGATCCTCTTCTGTGGGCTGTGGAGCAGGGAACAGAGGTGGAGAGTCTGTGCTTCGTCTTTACCTGCAGATTGTTCCCTGTGCAAGGTAGAACATTGCTGACCTAAGAACTACGTCTTAGGCTGTTTAGCGTTGTCTACATTTCCCTCTCAAAAACTGTAGAACTGAGGATGGAATTAGTCTCGCTATAAGTGGTAGCAGTTTCTGTATGAATGTTCAGATGAGAATCACCCGGCACATCAAGGAACTGGGCTGTGCAAAACAGAGGCACCCTACCTCTGATAGCATCTATCAGATCCCAGTTCACAACAAACCTGATTTTTAAGGGAAGCAGGCAGCCTGGTGTGAAAATTTACAGGTTTAGAGGGACTTCCTTTCATTTGCACCTTCTTCTCCCAGCCTGTATTTGTGGACTTCCATGTCATGCAGAAGAGATGAGCTTCTGACCATTAGTTACTGCAGTTTCCATGGCAGCTACAAAGATTATTTTGGAAAGCAGTTGACTCTAGCTGGAATGTTTGATCTTTATTTCTTAATGAGTTGTGCTCAATGTACAAGTACTTCCTATATTTCTGCTCCTATTACAATTCAAAGATTTCCTTTTGCCTTTTTTATGGGAATATTTTCAACCCAGCAAGGAAGTTATGCCTGTGCCTGAAGGAAAGTCACTGCAAACTGCTAATCTGTCGGGTGGGGTCTGAGGTTGCTGCCTTGGTGTCGCTGTGAGCGGAGGTCAGCACGTCAGGGGAGTGAGCGTTCTGCAGCCACTTTCCTTGTCCTGTGCAAATGATAGACCTGGTGTGGGCCGCGACTCTTTTTCTGGAGTGTGGAAGAAGCAGAGTCCTGCTTGAGTGCTCTACCTGCCTCCAACCATAGTTCCAATATTAAGAGCAAGTGACATTGCTACCCTTATACAAGAGAAGAGAGGGGATTAAACCTGGCCCAGTTGCTAAGTACTTTTGTGATTAAAAGCAGAGAGCTCTTGTCAGGCTCTGTTTACTATTCTTAGTTGTGTTTTGTTTTCCTGCAACTGTGTAGTCCTGATGGATGCCTATGGTATCAGAAGCCCTGTTTATCACTTCTGTTGTCAGAGCAGGAATATGTGTTCTGCCATGTAAAATTTAGGGGCATGTGTCTCTTTGTGGCAGAACAATGAGCTAAGAGGATTTCATGCTGGAATTTTTATGAGACTTTGTTATTTGTTGACCCCAGATAATAGATGAAAGATCCGATAAGAGCCTTAATTTCTCTCTGGAAAAGTGACCTTTCTGGAGGTTTAACTTTTTAATCCTTTTTCCTTAATTTTGGTCATCTGTCCACCTTCTGGTTTTGGTCAGAAGTGGAAGTATTGCCCTGCCATGAGAAATGCTTTTTCTAGGGTATTTCTGATCCACTGAAGCAGTGAAATGCTTGAAATCTTTGTGAGAAATCTTATTCTCGCGAAACTAAGAGCTGTGTTTGAAGTTGTGTTTCCTCAGCAGCATGTACTTACTGGGAAGAAAGATAGAGACTGCTGAGCAGTGTAACATTGCATGTGTCTTCTGCTGAGTTAACTAACTTAGAAGGAGGGAAGGAGTGCAAATAGCACGTTGGAAGAGAAATCCATGCAGTAAAGGTTATAAGCAGGCAGTGATAAATCATGACATCTTGCCATGTCATCCCTCCCACCTGGATGAAGGATAGTCTATTGGCTAGAACACTTTGATTTATTTTCCATACTTAACGGTGCCTCGTGTTATTCTGTGTTGACAGGGCTTTCTGGTTTTGGAAGCCAAAGGAAAACCCTAACCTAATTTCCAATCCAATATAACCAACATGAGGCTCTTTTTTTTTTTGTCTGGTAGGGTAAGCCTACATACTAAGCTGCAAAGGGGAGAAGGTCCAAAGATGAACTGAGCCAGCTCAGAAATCAAGACTATATAACTTACTGTAATCACTGCATCACAAAATGATTTCTCGCCTGCAGCAGCGACAGATTATGAAGGCAAGAGGCGAAAACTGTCTGTGCAGGTAGTACGCTTGGCTCATACAGATGGTACCCATCTTTTCTGGAGGAGGTTGTGGGGCGGGGCTTTGGTGAATCCATCTGGATTGGAGTCTTGTTCTTATCGTTTCCATGCACTCCAAACATGTAGGTCATACTTTTTTTTTGGAGAACAGTAAACTACATTTTTACTGGTTTGGTTTTAACTCTAACCCAAATGTGTGTTTGGAAAACCAGGTTGTCCAGATCATTCCTTGATGAGTGGCTTGGCTGCCCCAGCAGCCTGCCATTCCCAGACAAGCAAATCCCTGGCCTTTGCTTCTGGCTGGGTCCGGCAAAGTAGGTACATTTCAGTTTGGTAAGCTAGCTGTACGGTCTGAGACAGTCTCATTTTCTCACTGGCCTGGTTTTCAGAGGTGTCAAGTGCCCACAAATCTAAAAAAGTCAAAGGATACCTGGGTGCCCTGAAAATCTTGCCATGGATGGATAGTTTCAAATCAGCAAGAGGAGCACTTGCAGGTGATTTATTCTGTCCTTAGCTGCTTTTCCTGCCACGTCTTTTACTTCTGTCTCTCTTTGTGATTAAATTATATTAACAACTTTATCAGCTGTCTGACTGGGAAGCTCCTGCTCACGGATCCTACAGATTAGTTTGGATTCTATACCTTGGCCTTTATTTATGTACCTATTTTTTTAAAGCAAATACCTAGTTTTGGAGAAAAGCATAAACGTGCTGTTAGTTAGCATAGCATCACCATAAAAAATAGTAGACAAGAGTGATAATATTTTAGAAAATCTTCATGATTGTTCTAAATACACCAGGAGCTTTGTGGCCTTTATTTGTAATTTTTAGATACTCAGATTGATAAAGTTGTACTGATTTACATTTGCTCTTGTGTGCAGTCTGTGGTACGACATCAGTTACCCAAACTGGGCATATACATGTGTGCAGGTGAATTAATCTCTTTTTTAGAGAAACCCCACAAAGAAGAGTTGTCTTTTCTCTCCTCTTAGAATTCATGCCCTAATACAATTTGCCATGTCCTCAAGTCTTAAAACCACGGTTATGATTTTTTTGATCTATGAACTGGATACTGCTGTTTGGCAAAATCACTATGAACATATCGCAGTCAGAGGAAGAGGTTACTGAGTTTTAACTATAGCATGGTATTTCTGACATTCAGTTTTAGGTAAGGTGGTAGAGAATGACAGACTGTGGAACAACTTAGAGATTGTGGAAAAATACTGTAATACCATTTCATTAGGTAATTAGAACATTTAGGTGACTCAGGGTTTTTTTTTTTTTTTGTAATCAGCCTTACTGTTTGGAAATATTGGGAGCCTTTTCAAGCTGATTAAGATATTCCTCGAATGACTTGTATGTTACTTTCTTCATGCTCTGTTTCTAAAACTGTGGTAGCTATTTGGCATATGCCGAAACCTACTTTTCTACAAGAGATAAAGAAAGGGCTGTGAGTAAAGCATGAAGTAAAAGGCAACTTGTCTCTCTAAAGAGAAACTCTGTGTACCCAGATGTTCTTGGATCACCACAGGAAAAATGACTGATGCATAAATCAAAGTTCACATTTGTTGGTCTAGCAGTTTCTATCTGTTTAGCCACTAAGCTCAGACTGTTTTCAGATGGAACGAGGTGTATTTTTTTTCAGTTATGATGCTGTGGAGGTTTTTCTTATGACACAAGAGAATAGTAAGAGAGGCTGAAGGATGAACATTTTGATGGATTTGAGAACAGCCTTATGGCAAAATAACTCATGAGCAGTCATCTCTAATATGTGCTGGTATTTTATTTTGTATCCATTTGGAAGCAGTTTATTGTTAGCTTTTTTTACTGCCCTTTCTCTTTGTTTCTCTTCTTGGATTACATGGAGGCTGTCGTTTTCTGTTCCTGGAAGAAGCCTGAAGTGATATGAAAAGTTTTCTTCTCTGTAATGTTCCATCCCGGACCTGAAACACACCAGTTTCTGTGATGCTTGCTTTTGTTTTTGACAAATGGTATTTGTTGACTTTTGAGGGAAGGGGAAGTGTCAACAAATTTTCAGACAACTTTTGTTGTGATTTAATCTGGGTACCTGTGTAGGAGAATAACTAGGAGTCAAGTACTGTTTCATTGCTCGACATAGCCACCCTAAACTTGAACAAAATATGTTGCTGTAGAAGTGACAGGTATTTCAGCTCTACCCTGCAAAACTACTTTTAGCAAAACTAAACTGATGCAAAGTTGGTATGGTCGAGTGTCCACTGAGTTAACTGGATTTCTGTGAAGTCAATGCCTAGAAGAACGGCACTGGATCAGTGTAGTTAACACCTCTCCTGTGCATTGTGGTACAAGATTGCATCCTTAAAACACTTAATACTTTAAATTTACTTGTACTGAACAGGGTAACAGTCCTTGAGTATATCAAGGAATTACTCCTAGCAGAATAAAGGTCCAGAGTAATTTCTAAAAACACACTAGGTTTCATTCCACTCGCATCCATAGCAAAGACATTGAGGAGGACCAGAATAAAAACGCGATGGATGCATAGAAAATACATGAATCTGGTGTGTACAAAGGCAGATCCACCTGATTCTCTGTCCCCTGGCTAGGATAATTAACGTGCAGTTGCACAGTATTTTTCTAAATGGAAGAACATCTGGTGCTCAGAGATGTGAGTGAGTGAAGAGTGTTATTTGGATATAAGATCATGCAAAGGCTTGGTAGACAGCTATTGTGTGGTTACACCTTCAAAGGAATCCTCTAATTCTGTTCAAACAATAAAGGAGAACGAAGGCCCAGGTCCATTCATGTGAAACCGTGAATAGTTTCCTGGCTTTGGGGAACATGCAGCTTATGCTTCATGAGACTGTCATCTCCTCCTCTGAGAAAGCACAGTGGAAATACCCTGGAGGGAAAAGTCACATGTGTGAAGATCAAAGCAACCCAAAAAACGTAACTGAATGGCACTAGAGAGGCAAGGGGGAGGGATGATAAAAAATGCCTGCTACCTAAAGGCTCTGACATTGGCAGGGTCAGGAGAAGGAGATCAGCTGGGACAAAGAAAAGGCACCCGTTTGCCATTGTGTGCTGTAGCAATTCCAAAAGGCGCCTATCTAGAGTAACGCTCACACACCCTTAAGAAAATAAGATAGACTTTTTCCCTGTGATATTTTTGTTTTACTTTGCAATGTTTTTTTTTCTCTTCGTGTTTAAATAAAACTGCCTGACAACTGACATGCCTTTTAGACTTTGGGATTTTAGGAGAGAACAGACAGAGATGACACATTTTTCATCTCTAAGATCAGTAATACAGAAAGAGCATATACCTGATGTCTACCCTGCCTGTAACGTGCCATTACAGGGCATAGACTATGGACCATTCTCCCACGTAGTGAGTTGCTCTCAGGCCTAGGCTGTGCGAAACTGGCTAGTGTAAGCACATAATCTTATCACCTCTCCTTAAAGTCCACAGCCCACTCTTTCCCCAACCAATAACCTGCCTGAATTGCTGATTAAATCCAAATTTTCTAGAGCAGAATCTACTTAAGACAGTAGTATGCATAGTGTATAGCATGATGGCCTAGTGCTGCTGTTGGACCTTTAGATTCCGAATTAGTAATCTTAACAACAGCAGTAAGTAAACATCCCGTGATTACAAGTGATTTTTTTTTTCAAATAGATCTATAGTGACGCTTATTAGCCAAAACCTTTGAATGACAGAAGAAGCTGGCATCACTTCCCGATTCCTTTACAGTTAGGAAATGTCTGTGGTCAGAGCATTTTCATCTATCGTGAACCCAAGACTCTAGATTAAGAGAAGTGGCTAAAATGGATTTTTATAAATTCAGTGCAAATGCCACTATTTTGAGGAAGTGAATTTCTGCTACAAGACACCCTTTTCTGAACTTGCTGCTTGCTATCCAGGTTTCATGATCTAAATGATTTACTGTTTGTTGCCTCTTGAGAGCTGAGAAATTTCATTCTTATGATGAAAACTCCTGGGGAGATGCACTCATTTGTAGAGTGCTTCAGTTCAGATGAACTATGTAAGTGTGTGCACAATAATACCGATGACAGACTTCCTCGGCTGATTTTTTTCAATGTATGTTTTCAGTGTAATTTTTTTTTTTTAATTTTTATTTTTGGGGCATAGTGTCTGGGGATTATAATCTTGATTGGGACTTCCAGTTCAAAAAGGGAGCAGTAATTCTTTCCTTTGTTTCACTGGGGTTTATCAGAGTAGTGCTTATTTAACCTTGTGGGCGTTGTCGTGTGATACCACTTTTGGGCCTGACAGGCTTGGGAGATTTCCTTCTCTACCACCTATGACGTAGCTGTGCAAATGAAAAAGGGAACTTAGTTTACTTCAGGGAACAACTTGCTTCTACTCTGATAAGATTTGGTGTCTTTCACCTCTAATCTTAATAGAGATTAAACAGTGAGGATAAACTGAGTTCAGATTAGCTGAACCAAATGAGGTTTTTAATCCTGCTGTTTGAAAGGTGATACTGAACACTTTAGGGTTTGTTTGCTTGTTTTGCCAGTCTTCTAGTAATCAAGGAAACTTTTGATACAAACTAGAAATGTTTCAGGCCTGGAACCGGTGCACAGGTGAGCAATTGCAGGTGTCTTTTGGACAACTTAAATAAGGGAACATGGTGGGCTCTCATCAGGTCAACAGCAGCCTTGTGATGGCATGGGATATGCTCAGATGCGTGTGCTACTGTAGGAGGAAGCAGAACAGCAGATGCTGCTTTGATGGCATTGGGTGAGTTGGCCCGAGATATAGCTGCTTACCCAGGCCAGCCTCAGCCCATAACAGAATATGACTGAGACCTTGGGGAATTACTTGCCACCTCTGATTAATCATATTCCCATGGCTTTTCATTGTTTATTTTGAATGTCTGGGTCGAAATCTTGAAGATTTTGGTATGACACTCAGGAGCCTGAGAAGACTGACCATCCCAGAGTCTTGTAATTTCTCATTTGTCCCATAGCCAGAGGGTCATAGCTGGGATCCATGCTCTGCCTAGGTGCGAGTTGCACAGCACTGCAACTTGTGGTGTTGCTGTTTATATGAAGTTGTGTGTGTGTTCTGTGTTCATTGTAGGCACATTCATACCCTCTGTATGAATCTCTGCAGGGCTTCTACTTTACCAGTGCTTTAGTTTGGTTTCTTAAGGAAATTCTGGTTATTCAGTCGTACAGTGTGCTTGCCCCCTTTCTCCATCCCCTTTGCTCCTTCAGTAGCTTCTTATGCAACCAAAAGGTTGAGGTCTTCAAGAGATGTGTTTCCTACAGAAGCCATGAAGTTGCATAAAACAAAACAAGCTTACCTGTGCCCTTACTGAGGGGCTGACTTTGGTGAGTTGATCTCCTTCTGGGCACCAGAAAGTCAAAGAGAGGAACCTTATAAAAGCCTTGACCATGTGAAAAGCTTAATCTGAATCTTATGCCTAACTGGATGCCAATATCAGGCAAGCATAAATCTGCAGAAAATGAGAGTCCTTAGTTCTGGGTTGATGGAATGGCATCATAGCCTAATGCTCTCTGAAGGCCCAGCCTCACCTGAAGACCTTCCCTTTACTATCTCCAGGCCTGTCCAGATGCACAGTGAAGGAATTCTGTTTCCAGCCTGCCAGACTGAAGAATAGAAACAAATAAAGAAAAAATCCACAAGGGAACTGAAAAGAGAAGCCTGCTGCCTCATCTTCACCTTGGCTGCCATCTAGTACTGTGTTCTGGATGAATACCCTGGGTTTCCGCAGAAAGCCTTGTGCTAGCATCAGTGGCACCACAGAGTGGTGCTCTGCGTGTTCCTGCTGTGGAACATTTACTCATGTGAGAGGTGGAAGACGTCTGAGATAGGGGTGCCCTGGACTGCACAGTGTCCCTGGGGCACAGACCACATCTATTCTTCTGTAAGAGATCTGGCATGGTGTTTGGAGTTATGTGAAAAATGCACTGAGAGGTGTTTAGTAAACATTATGCATCTCTATGCAGTGTCCTATGTGGAGAAGAAGCATTAAGTCTCAGCTAAGGGATAGTAATGAACTTAATTCTGAGACTATATGTGACAGTCAGAAAATTTCCTCTCCAGGCAGATCAGGAGCACACCAGCTGTTCTGTGTAATGTGTTAGACCTATGTATAAGTGTATATAGAAAGACATTCTTGTCTCTTCACTTCAAAAGGGCTGCAGGTTAATCCCAAATTTCTGTTAACAGAAATTGTGTAATTTGTCACCTTGGAAAGCTCTCTGAAATGTCTGCTATGAACCTAAGCTATCTCATATTTCAGCAAAGTTTCAGTGCGGGAACTTCACAGGAAAGTAAGAGCCTGGGAGTTACTGGCACTGCTGAAAAAACAAGTCACCAAAGAATTCATGGTGCACTGCTTGAATTGTTGGTTGCAAAACTGCAAAAGTTGTTGCTGGTCAGTTTAGGATTGAAAGTGATGGCACATAACACTCTCTTCTGTGCAAGGACAGGGTTTCAATTTTCTCTGATTTGTGACATAAACAAAGCGCAAATGGTTTTGGAATGTGCATCTTGAATAGATCAGCCCAAGAATAGAGATGGTTGCTCTTTCTGTCACATTTTCTCAGCTTTTGCAAGTTTCCTGCAGTAAAGGATGCAGGGCTTCTGCTGAGGCAAGCGCTGCAAACTTCACTAATGAATGGAAAGTGATGTCTGACCATGTGATACGAGAACAGCACTTTCCATGTTTGCCTGATTATCGAAGAACTGGAATCAGCATTGACGAAGATAATGTGATGTCACTCTTTAATCTGGCAAGCCTGCAAAACCACTTCCTCCTTGTGTAGGCTGGAGGTCTCATGATTGCCATTTCACTCTAAAGCATTCATTGAAAATGATGTAAGACAGTAGAGCTTTGACTCTGTCCTTTTTTTAAATGAATGAATGCTATTGTGAAACTCCTTGCAGCTATATTAGGAAATACACTGGTTATTCAACAGAATATACTGGTTATCAAACAAAAAGGAAAAAATGAAAAGATTAGCTTCATCACAATTTTTTTTTTTTTTGAGCTTTAGCTTTGATTTCATTTAACATAGATTAATAGGCTAGCCATCAAGTTAAAATTCATGATCTGAAACACAGCCTGGGCATTGCCAGGATTGAAAGAAGCTGGTCATCTTAAAGATGGGGGTGGGAGGGTATTTTATACCATGAGGATCCTGTCTGTAACTTTATCTTAGTATGGTTTTAATAGGTTCTCTGGAAGAGAAGACTTACATTTCTGAAGATTTCTAAATGACTAGGAAAATCTTGTGGGAGGCCAGCCCTGTCAGGGTTCGTACTGCTGTGACTTGTGTCGTGGGGTACACAATTTTTTGCAGGGAGTATTCTGTAAACTGTTGATAGTCAGAGGTCAGCTAGGGATGACAGTGAGGTCTCTAAGTCCTTTTGCATCGCACAGTGCCACAGCTGTTGTTGAAGTAATGCACGCTGCTACTTCAGGCAGGGGGTTGTCCAGTAAAAATACATTATAAATGTGTTCATATGCATTTCACTTAGTGGAATACACTCATAACAGGAGCTAGCAGAAAGTCTTCTAACTATCCCTCTTGTACTGTTCTCATTCTCCAGTCCTACTCTCTCCTGCCTGTGAGGACTGTGAACTCTTTAGCTAGGATGGCAGCCTCTTCTAATAACTTTACTGTAACATATACAAGTGAGACCGTGATTTGGCGGGGGGGAGGCAGGCTTTGGAAACTTATGCGCTGCTTATTAAAACAGCTCAGTTTGCTAATTAGGGCTGAATATGTAAAGCAAAACAATTAAGGTAAATTCTGAAGTTTTGTTTGAAAAATAGAAAAAAAGGATGGAAAAAAGTCCAAGTTATTTTTCTCAACATGTGTTTGAACTAGATTCTTAAAAGACTGGTAAAAGAGCAGAGCAAATGTTGGATGCCATTGGAACCAAAAGGTGAGACAAAAGATGCCATAGTATTAGATCATTTAATTAATTTTTTTTTGTTCATGGATTTTGAGGAATGTTGCTTTGAAATTGCGATTTACACTCTTCAGAATCTTCTGGAACATCATGTAGAAAAACAAAAGATGTAGTGGTTCTTTAAAGGATGTCTGAAAAATATAACACCTGTAGAGGTCTGTTCTTTTAGGGCATTGTCATCTTGGGGAAAGAAGTGTGATAGCTACTTTTGTTGTTGACGGAAGGAGGGAAATTAAAGAAGAATAAAATTATATCCTGGTTAATACAAATATAAATTGTTCTTTCTTTTTGTTTGATTTTTCTTAGATTGCTGAACTAAAAAAAATCAATTATTGGCATAGCCATGTTTGATACAGACTTTTGTGAAAGCAGGCGGCAAGAGCTTCTGCTACCTGTATGTATATGGGAACTGTTACACAATAGGACAACCATTCTTTAAAATATTCTTTGTTATATGTGACGTGAAACACAAGCATGCCTGCACACAGACTAGGACAAAATGTCCTAGTCAAAATGTGACACTGAGTCTGATGGCAAGGTATGCTGAATGCAACCACCAAAGCTTGTGGGCACAGCTGAGCCTTATGTGGTCACATTGTATGTGCTGCTCTTACTCTGCCAGGGCTTGACACTGGCTGAAGGGTGACTTGGAAGGACAGTTAGAAGAGTGGTTAGTAGAGGTTAGAAGAGTGGATGGTGATAAGGTGTTCTCCTGATAGCTCAGAGAGAAAAAGAAAATATGGACACATCTAGAAGGTAAAGATTTGTAACAGTGGTTGATTCAAAGCTTCACCCTGTGTCCTGTGTTCAGAGAGACTGCCTATCAGTTTCATAAAGTCTTCAGAGTCACTGTTTGGCTTCTGTAACGTCAAGATGAACCCGAGGCTTGCTTTTTTAAAGGCTACTGAGGACTCTGAGGAGTTTGTAAATTCTATTATTCAAATTCCTGGCCAGCAGCTGCCAGGTATCTCACTGAACCATTTTCTGGTCTTTAGTGTCACAGGTGGTAGAGCTGAAAATGCCAACAGAAACAACTTTTGAACCTTGGCTCAAGCCATTACTTGGCAATTCATCTTGATGAGTTAAGCAAGATCTGCAATGCTGAACACCTGCCAGCACATTCCTGGGATACTTCTGATGACCCCATTGAGAAAAGCTTATTCTTTCACTAAATTGGTGCTGAAACCACAAAAGCAGAATGTATATTCAGGATATAGGTATCAGTGTCCAGGAGCAGCAGTGTACTGCAGTGTGGCTGAGTGGTGCAAAGAAACAGTAGTGGCCTGGACAGCTTTTTATTAAATAAAACATGTAAAGGCCTTCTTGGCTTCATACATAGTATTGGGATTGTAAGAAAGAAGAATGTCTTGAGAGGTAGGATAGCTATAATATGATGCCCTTAAAGATGTAGCTGAGTTAAGCAAAAGTAATTTAGTAAATAAGCACCTTTTGTCAAGTTTCTCTGATGACACAGCTTTCTTCTGCCCTTCATACCATGTTCAGTCTGTGGCAAAGTGCCTTTTCTAAAGGTACCTGCGTACTGCAAAGGCTCCTAAAATTAGGGATTAATGTGCAAGTATACTTCTTTTTCTTCCTAAATAGTTGAACAATCTCTTCTTTTTATGTCCTTCAGCGATTCTTACTGAGTGGTTGCTTAGTCCAGGAAACTTCTAGCTCTGGATACACAAACCAGGTGAACCTTTCATTCCACAAAATGTGAGATGCCCGTATATGATAGAGTGAATGCGCTTGGAAAAGATCATCGAAACCAATCTTTGTGAGCACAAAGGGAAATCTGTCTTCCTGGCTCTTTGAAAGAGTTGAAGAATCAATCCAGACCATTCAGGAACTCTAAAATCAGCAAGTGAGGGTGTAGCTGCCTGGCCCTTACTTTCTTTTCTCTTACTTCTCCCCACAATGACGACAGCACCACTGACTGGGCCATTGAAAGCGAAACTGTAAGATGCACCATGTGAGGGGGCCCACCAACCACCTTTAGCTGCAAGTTTGGCAGTTTGGCAGTTTCTGCAGGAAAATCTTCTCCCACCCTGCCTGTGGAAGCCTTGAAATTCCTCATCTTGTGTTGTAACTCTGCAGGGCAATTTTCCCTCAATATTCCGGAAACAGAAAGAGCTTTGCAGTTATCTACTGATCAAAATTGATTTATAAATCTGTTCCTGCTTCCCCTTATCCCTGTTCAGCCTTGTGTGTACTGTCCTTCACTACCATGGGACACATCACAGTATGTTCTGAGTATATTTAAAATCATTGTATTCTGTCTCTTTTTGTATATCAAAATCGGATCACTAGCATGCTGTAATTAAAGGTTTTGTATCACTCTGGAGCTTTAGAGGAAGGAGACTAAGAGTGTGGATGGTTTGGGATCTCCTCCTCTAGCACATATCTGGATGACTCATTAAGGCTAATTTTAAATGCTGGTGGTATGTCCTGTCAGGTTGGCTTAATTTGACATTATTCTTTATCCCTGCACCCGAGGCCAGTTGCAAGGTCTATGCCCTGCTCTAGTCTCATTGTAGGTGTTAAAAGTTCACATCACTGTGCACTGCAGCAGTTGTTTCACTACAAAGCACTCTAATAATGGTCTTCAAAGTCCAAGATAATACCAAAGCTCAGAGAAGAGGTCAGATGACCAGCTTGTATATGCCAATATTGTGGTTGACAAAGCTATGTTGATTTTTACAAGGGAACAGAATATCCAGCAGCACTGGAAGTGTAGCTGTTTTAATTCTTGACCTTTCCATTGAGTCCATTTGTTGTGCTCCTTGGCTTTCAGAGAAGTCTGAAAGGTATCTGCCCCACAGTTTTGAACCATTACAAAATGGTGCTTCCTTCTGTATTTATTTTCTTTATCTCAGGTTTAGGTTTCTTTTAGGGCTTTTATATGGTGGTTGTCTTACAAATGTTAAGGGAATAATCTTGACAATTTTCTGTGAGAAGACTTCAGCAGTTATTTAGGTATCTGCCACAGAAATCTGATTCTTTGAGTCATTGGAGTTATTCTGAATTCTTTCATTGATTGGGAGAGCAGATTTTTTTTTTATTTATTTAGTGTAGATCACAAACCAGATATTTCTGCATTGCAGCAAGAACCAGAATGCAGAGAGACATAGTAACTTGTTCATTGTGACACAGGAAGCCAGCAGAAATACATAATTTGAAGCCAGATCTCTGTTCTGCCCTAGGACCTTTTTCCTGGCTTTTTAATACCTTGTGTCTGAAGGCCAGATGTCAAGATTTTAGAAAATGGAAGGCTGTCATAATTTGTTACTATGAAACTTATTTGATGAGCTGCCTGACCAGTGTTTCCTTCAGTCCAGAAATGGTCATCATCTTCTACAGTCATCTGTCAGATGTCATTTATAGTAGGTTAACTTGCAAGACGGGAAAAGTGAGCTACAAGGCTTTCCTAAGGAGAAATGAGCTAAGAGACTGCATAGGACTACTCTTCCAGACACTGCCTGTTTTTAAATTACAGTGGGGAGTGAAGTCTGCCCTGTCTAGCATCTGTCACTGGCCGGGGTGTGGGTCTATGTTCTGTAGCGGGGATGTTGAGTGTAAGAGCTGTGTCTCCCTAGGAAGTATTGGGGGACACTGCCATCTACTGTCTCCCTTACCTGAAATAATAGTTTGGTTATCGACTTTGTAGAAAAGATGAGTTTCTTCGGCTGCTGCTACTACTTTTTTTTTTTTTAATGACTATTTTCAGTTTCTTGAGTTTCCGACTTGCACATCTCTCTTGAACGTGGAGGGGTCCTGGCTAAGGTGCAGTAGAGAGAATACGATGCTGGGATTCAGAGTAGCTTCTTTTTCTATTCCACCACTTAGCATATTGGAGAGCCCTGGGCAAGTTCCTCTGCCCCCATTTCCACCCTGCTAAATGAGGAGAATGGTACTGATCTGCCTCATAACCTGCATTAGTGTTTTAGCACCAGGTCACTGTCATTGTTACTTTGTTGAATAGCTACAGAATTGGAACAGTCCAAAGGAGGCGTGACTCTGTTCTGGGAAATCCATGCACAGCTGTGAGGGAAATTGTTGCCACAACATTTTCTTTTTGAGAAAAGTAGCCAGTGTTGTGCGCTCTCTTTCTTTCTCTCTGGTGATGAGGACTGTGCCGTGACGTGTTATCACACTTCTTTCTTCCTCCTTTATCCCTGCAATGACTTCCGTACAGAGGTGGGCTCTTACACTTGGACAGGGCATATAGACATATGACATATATAGACATATAGACAGAATCACCATCTTCTCCACTGGGAGCAGTGTATGTACAGCAGCTGAGGGGAGCATGTGGTTCCACATTTGTGATGTCAAAATTTGTTTGTAAGACAGCACAGACATCCTAATGGCCTTAGCTTAGTCATACTGCTCGGTACAAAACCAACACAAAGAATGCTGGGTTCAGTTCTAATTATCCACTCATAATCAATTCATAATTAACAACACCACCAACACTGCTGTTCTACTCATTTAATGTCTTCAGTATGGAAGGCTCTGAATCAAATTTTTTATGCGTTTCTCTCAAAAAACACTTGTTTGAGACAGCTATAACTCAGCAACATACTCATCTCGTGGAATTGATTGTTTCAAGTAGTAAAGCTAGGTATTCATGACAGGAAATAAATAAACTTGGAACGTTGTAAAGCATTTATTAATTTCTGTAGGTCTAACTTCTGGACAATAGTTATCACTGGGCAGTAAATCACTTAGACTGAACCCCAGTTACCAAAGGGCAGCGCAGCTGAGGACAAGCGGTCCAAGATGTACCTTTCTATTCCTCTCTCAACAGGCTTATTCAGCTGGTGAGAGCTGGATGTGTTGATCCGCCCAGCTGATCATGCTAGGTTTGCATAACAATGCTTCTAGGCAGTCAGTGCTGCAAGGCTGCTTTGGGCAAATGGCATTGTCCTACAACGTCTTCACATGGCTGGGAGTTAAGTTTTATACCTCATCTGTAGCAAATAATATATACAAGCCACAAGGTCACAGAAGCACCGAATCAGTGAGGTTGGGAGGGACTTCTTGAGATCTTCTTGTCCCACCCCTGTGCTCAAGTGGGCTAGCTGGAACAAATTCCCCAGGACCAAGTCCAGTTGGATTTTGAATATCTCATGGATGGAGACCCTACAACATTTCTAGTCAGCCTGTGCCAGTGCTTGGTCACGCTTACCATAAAAAAGTGTTTCCTGGTGTTCGGATGGAATTTTATGTGTTTCAGTTTGTTCCCATTGCCCTTGTCCTGTCACTGGGCAATACTGAGAACAGTCCGGCTCCCTCTTCAACCCTCTGATCAGGTATTTGTCCATTTGGTAAGATCTCCCCTGAGCCTTCTCTTCTCTAGTCTAAACTCTCTCAGCTTTTACTCCAGTTGCATAATCATCTTTGCTACCTTTTTCTGGACTTGCTACAGTAAGTCCATATCTTTTTTGTACTGGGAAGCCCAGAGCTGGATGCAATAGTCCAGACATGGTCTCACCAGTGCTGAGCAGAGAGGAAGGATCACCTTGCTCGATCTGCTGACAATGCTGTTCCTGTCGCAGGGGATTCTGTCATATTCTCCTGGGAGAAATCCCTTCAGCTGACAGTGGTAAACAACTGTGCTTGAATGCCATCATGCTGGACATGCATGCTTGAACTTCTTGTGTTTGGAAACGACAACCATGCAATCTCTTACTTCGTCCACTCTGGTACAACTCCTCTCTGGCTGGCACTTTTGCATGGAACTGACATTTCGTAGACCAAGATTTCTTAGGCCTTCAAGATAAAATTCTTGGTTTTCTCATTTCTCACTTTTTTCCATCTCTCTAACCTATTTGGGTGCTTGGAGGTTACATTTGTGTCTTCAGACACGCTATGGAAGAAGCAGACAAGCAGTGAGAATTGCAAAGGGTTCTAAATCCAATTATTTTTCAGAGTAGCAAACGTAAAAGATTTATAGAACTGGAAAAAATAATAATGTCCTAATAATTTCTCAGCTTCCTCATCAGTTTATAACATTTTAATGAGGCCTCCAGAGCAAGTAGAATTCTCTTTTTACAGCTCAGGGCTTGTCCTCAAACTAAAGCATCTCTCTCTTCTTCTCTTTTTGCCCCCACTTTCCTCCTTCCCTCTCCCTCCTCTCCTTTGTCTTCTGTAGGCGGTTTCTTCTTTTGACCATGTCTAGCCTACAGATCAGTCCCGTATGCTCCTTATATTTCTCTCGCTTGCTCTTTCCTTAGTTTCTAATGCCATAATTCTTTCTGTGGTTTTAAGAACTAAAAGTTCAAGGGAGTAAAAAAAATAAAATCCCTGAGAGTTAAGTCATCCCGTCTTTCTGCCTTTGCTAGTGAATGGTTGTGTCCTCTAGAGGAAGACTTGTAGGTATAATTCTCCTATCTCCTTTACACAGATCATGAGAATCACAGTAAAAGACCAGCCTAAGACTTGAGAGGACAGATAGTCCACAAAAACCAAGGTGGATTTTGCAATTTGTACAGCTGTCTTCTAACCACTAACACAACTTTCTGCAACACCGAGATTTACTTTCTGCCTTCATAAAACTACTACTGTGACCTCTTGTTCATCTCTCGTGTAATATAATGCACCAGAAAAGCGTTTGTGCAGAAGCTATCAGATGAATGAAGATGATCAGATAAATGAAGCCAAAATGTGGTCTTCAAATCAATGAAATTATTATGGTTGGCCTTCACCTGTAAGGAGTGGAATTGGGGAAAAGGGACAGATTTTTAATGATGATGGATTAACATGGGGCCACGGATATCGGCAAAGTAATTTTCAACTCTTGTCAGTAAATATTGCTTTTCTCTTTACTGTGTTTTTAAAAAGAGTGGCACATGAAAATAAAACACAGAGCAGATATGCCTATCTGAGAAGAAACCTTTTATTTTCTGTTAAGCCTGCAGAATCTGTAATAAATAAAATGGCAAGCTACATTTATTACTGGGTAGTCCCATGTCTAGGATCAGAAGTGGATGAGTGATGTGGTTCAGAATTCAGTTACTGAACTGGACAGCTGTAATAGCTGCTTGAGGGTCTTCCTAATGTCTTGTGGAGTTATCTGTACAGCTGGGGAAGAAATGCTCTTCATCTCTTAAACCTGCTGCTGTAAAGAAGGCCTGACTGCCTGGAAGCTTCCCTGTTTTGGTGATATAGAGTTAAATCTCCAAGTATTGGTCAGCTACTGAAAGTATGTTATAGGATCCAGACCATTTAAAATTGGCTGTTTTTTAGGCAGATTAAGTGTGTTACAACTCTTTACAAAAGAACTATGAAGTATTACAAAACTCAGCTGTGCTATCAGCTGTGTTGCCAAGTGGAAAACACTTGATACCATTCATAACAAATCCTGTGATACTTCCATCCATTATTCAAATAATACTCCTCTCATCCCTTGAAGTGGTTTGAGCTATGTACTGCTGTGATGTAGGGAGCTGTTTGACCAATGAGCTGGTAATATCCTTAGGCATTTGAGTCTGAATGAACAGAGGGCCAAATCATCTGTGTTGAGTTCAGACAATCCACCCAAATGAAAGGCCTCAGCTGTAGAGCAAAACATCTTGAGGACTTAGGCATGGCAAAGTCAAGAGAGGATATATTTGATTCAGAGAGTTTAGTATCATTCAGCACCAAGTCAGAGAGTGAGGTATCACTCACTAAGGTACCAAGAAAGGATTGTGTATAATGCAACTTGGACAATTATCTACAAGGTAAAAGAGGAAGAGACCATAAAGAGTAAAGAATAAACCATAAAGAATAAGCCAGTCACCGTGCAAAAAAGTTGTAAATAAAGCCTGAGGCATGATGGAGACTCAATGTAGAGGACAATATCGCTCCTCACAGCAGTTAGCCCAGATGAGTTTAGCAAGTCAGTATCTATAAAGAAAGCCCTAATTGTCTTAATAATAAAAAAAATCTTAATTTTAAATAATCAAAGAAGTACTTGAAGCAGTCTCAGCATTGCTAAATGGCCTGTGTAACTGCTACATGAAATCCATGACCAAACATTAACAATTTCTACATAGACTTACTTATGGTTGCTTATGCAAATGTTCTCCAATTTGCCTTTAATGGAGAATGTCCCACTGTTCAGTGCAGCATTGCTCAGCTTAATACAGGTAAATCTTATCCCTTTCCGTGTTACTAGTATGTTGCCGTCTTGATTTGAAAAGTGCAGCTACTGTGAGACAGAAGTTTGTTTTCACTGCAGGGTTTGCAAGATGCATGGGTCACACTTGCCATCAAGAGTTGTCACGTTCTGTCCCATAAGTGTGAATCCTTTTCCCAACTTGTATGTCACTGATGATTCAGGACAAAGGAAGATAAAATGTTAATGCTATTAATGCTTTTCTAGCAAATATAAAACCTGAGTAGCTGCAGTGTAATCACCTGGGCGTCAATGATGCTATTTGTTTTCATTCTGTGCTAGAACTGTTAACTTAAACCTGGATTGAGTAACCCTTTATGACAGCGATTTGCTCAGCAAATAAATATCCAGTATGCTAGTATTAGGTAGCAAGCAGTCATCCAGAAATACTGACTACTCATTACTTAGCCAAAGGTTCTGTAATTGCTTCTCCTAGGGATTATGTCATCGTTTTAATACAAGATAACAGAGGACTCTCAAGGTTCGTTTTGGGATAGCCATAATAACAACAACGATGTATTTTAAGTGCAGTCTCTGAGCTGTTTATTGACTGCTTTTCCATAAAACACAAAGCACCATATCTAAGAAAGCAATGTGTCCTGGAATTTAAATAGCTTTCTGTAGACACCAGCATTTCTGTTTCCTACCATAACTGTGGTGTTCTTGTTGAAGGTAAAGCTTAGTGTCTGTGACTTCAGCTTAACTGTGAACAGCAGTTAACTATCATTGCATTTTCCTTTTGCTTTGCCTTCAGATACAAGCAGCATGCTCCTCACGTTGACACAGATCATAGAGTCTCTGTCAGAACTGATAAGCTCAGCATCCAAACTCCTCCTGAGCCGTGTGGAATGACATACAAGCCTCTTAGTCCTGTTGGCTGATCTCTAAGAATAGCTGCACCGGTGTCCCTCTTCCGCAGCCAGGGTCTTATTACAGAAATGTTCAATGATGGGTAAGGCGACTCTTTCTGGAGGATGGATGGTAGCGTTTCCCTTGACAGGTCTTGTTCTCTAAACATATTGTTGATTTTCTGAGTGTTCTCTATCAAACTTTGAAACGCAGTGGAGTTTATCTGCTATTCTGAGCCGGACTTCAGAGAAGGATGAGTAGGGATGTGACTGCATTCTGCTTTGCACTGGGGACAAAAAGGAGGAAAAGTATGCAGGCTGCTTTGTCCTCCTTGCAGCTTTTCTTCATTTAGTTATAACCCTTCTGATAATACTTGAGTCACCACAATAAGGACTGGGTTTATATTTGAGCAAATACTAAAGAAAATACTAAAGCTTGAGCCACTGTCTCCACCCCAACAATCAAAAAAGCCTCTTAGAAAATGAAATTAAACTTTCTGCTGTTCAGTGAGCTAGTTTTCCCTTGACATGTATGAGTCAATTGATTTAACAAACAAAAATTCATCAAAGGATAAAAGAAACAATCAGGAGGGTAGATTAACAGGGTACCATGCAGTGTCAAACTATTTTTTTCCAGTTGTTCACACTGTTCTGCTGCTTTTTTACCGACACTGCTGATGGGTCACCAGGTGGCTTCCCACCCTCTCTGCTAGGAGTTCATTTTTAGTTTGGGATGGACAGGTGCCCAGATGCAGAGTCTTCTTTTGGGTAAAGCAGCCTAGTTGAAGCTGCCAGTGATCTTTCAGTCGGAGCTGCTCTTGCCCTGCACTAGCTACTCACCATTTCCCTTCTTGCTCTGGTAGTACTCTAAGCCAACCTTTGCAGTTTTGCTAGCAGTTTCTGTCTTTCTGCTCTTCGATAAGAGCATGGCAACAGCAGCACACAGAGGTATGCTCAGTCCTCTCATGTATGGGGGACAGGCACTCCTACCTCTCAGTTGAGAAGAGGCTTAAGTAGATTCTCCTACCATCTTTTCCCTCCCTCTTCCCCTGTACACGCAGCTACTGGCTCTGTGGCCAGAATCTGGAAGGTGTTTACACAAATTAGGGTAACCACTGACTCCAGGCATATTTAGGCATAATTCATTTCCCCAGATACCTATTTTTCTGATCTGTAAACTTGTCTCAGCTTCATAATATTTTTCTCCTTTTCCCTTTTGTTTCAAACAGAAAAGCTGCCTGAGCAAAATAAAACAATATGTGTAAAATAAATATTTCAGTACCCGCTGACTTTTTTCATTCATCTCTCCTACACTCTAGATGTAGTTTCAGTATTACAGCACCAGATAGAGGGGAATGACAGAGAGGAACAGCTGAGAACAAGATGATGTGTTAACTCCTCTTTATAATCTTTCTCATGCATGGATCAATAAATGAGAAAATATTGGATTCATAAAAATTATGAAGGTATTGGGCCAAATCCTTGTCTTGTTACACAAAGGGTTGTGGTTTATGAATTGGAGACCAGGTAGATCCTTCTCCTGAAAACCCTTAGAAGATCAGGGAATGACTGTTTTGTCTTTGGTATACCTGGTTTCCTAACCAATGACTGGTATCACCATTGGACTTTCTTCTCCTGAACTTGGCATGTCATGAACAATACAGCTACTACAGAGCCACCTCTAGAAGAAAGTGCCTGTGTGTTTGCCTCTCTTACTCTCTGTACACACTGCGTGTATGGGTATATGTCACATCCCTGAACATACGTTCAAACTGATGAAATTCTCTATAAAGCAGTCTCTTAAAAAAAAATGGTCTGAAAATATTTTTTATTCCTTTAGGGTGGTGCTATTTTATCATATCAGGCACACAAGAGCACCCACAGAAGCCAGGTTTGGAAAATAATTCTTCAAAATTCCTGCAAAGTGTCAAAAGACTGAAGTAATTTCCTCAGATCTGCGGTAGGAGGGGTAAACTAGCACAGCTCAACAGAAAGTCCACCTTAAAACTGTTTATGCTTCAGCCCTTTCCAAAGACTTAAAAAATATTGTTTGTATGCTTTGCTGACCATCAGAGAACAGCTAGGTAGTTATCAGAGCTCACTGTTATTCAGGAGTTGGAATTAAGCATGATTTATTAACACTACAACATCGTCTCCTGCTGGCCACTGGCAGCAGCAGAGTCAATTCTTTGGCCCATCAGCTACCACTGGATCCCACCACATTCCTGCATTTTAGGAACACACTTGGAGTGTACTCCCTTGAACTCACAATGAAAATGAAATATTCCCCAAGGGATACCTTCGCTTCCTTTGTATCTACATGGTGCATTAATGATGTAGCAATGAAAAGGAGGTAAGTGGGTTTTGTTGTTGCTGTTTTGGGGGTTTTGGCTATTAATTTAGACCATATGTGCTTTTGCCTTCATCTTGAAATAGAGGAGAGAAAAGAAATAATGTTTATTTTTTTCCCACTTCTTCAAATGTAATAATTTGTGGCTGTGACAAACTCCCTGGGGAGCCTTGAGTTTGAGCATCTGCTCCCCACAATCTTTTCAAAGAGACAGCCAGAGAGCTTTCTTGGTTACTGCTGTCCACCAGAAGACACTTCAGACTCCTGTGGTCTAGAACTAAGATCTCTGCTTGATTCTTTCAAATGAAAGCTAATAATTTCAAAAAGTCCCAAACTATTATGCTTTAAATACCCTAGCAAGTCTGCTGGAGAGTTGGGGTACCAGTGTACCATAACTTAACTTATACTCTGTATACTTGAGCAAGGAATGTATTGTTGTTACTTACCTAGCGTGAAATTACTCTTAACTCACCATATTAAGGTAAATGCAAATAAAAGTGTTTATTTGCAGCTTCTAGAATAGACGATGTAATTACAAACATTATTGGTTGTTGCTTGAGACCTCAGAGATCAAAAAATAACAACCTTGGGATGATAAAAGGCATAGGGTGTTTAATCCCTATTGCTTTTTTCTAGGCATACTGGAACAGTGGTTAGTAATAAATAAATCTGCAGTACTTCCATGGTTTTCTTCGTATCTTAGGCGAAACTGAAAAAATTAAATAAGGGAATATGACGCTCTCAAGTGTCTTTTTGGCATTGCTTTTGTTCTCTCTTTCTTTCATTGATCAGGAATGGCATTGTTCAGAGCTGGGAGATCCATGACTTGGTCTCAGAGTGACAGATCATATTTTATCTTTGAGTGGATGGTGAAATTGCCCAATTGTTTCTGAGAAAACATAAATGTAGGGTTAGAGGAAAATTTGGTCTTCTGGGTCAAATTCTGTGCAGACTAACACCTGTTTGCCTTAGGGATTTAAATTAAGACAGAATTTCTTTGCTGAGCTAAATTAATCTCTCTTATGTGCAAGAAGCTTTCACTTAGGCAATTTTGAGCTATGCAGATCTAGCAAAACAAAGTATGGCTTTTTGAGAAGTGCCAAGTTTTATTTCATTTGAAACCCCACTTACTTCATTTGTGCTACACACAAGTAAAGGAAGGCATTTTCAAACCCAGAAACTTATTGGTGCATGCATTATGATTTGGAATATGTACACACTGTCACTGCTTCTTCCAAAGGAAGATTTTCTCAACCACTTCACCAGAAAGTAATTCAATGGGTTATGGCTATAAATGGCTCAGCTTTAAAATCTTCCCTGCTGTTACAAAGAATAAAAGCAAATGAGGAAACTGTATCTAGACCAGAAATGATGGTAGACTGAATTTTACTTGGAAAAATGGAAAGGGTGAATTTACTTAGTTCCGAGAGTTCTCTGAACTAAAATATTTGAATGGGACTTAGTGTGTCACTTCTCAGATGTCCTTTCAAACTGAACTAAGTTAAGAGAGCAATTGCAAATAAAGACTGCAATGAAATGTCAAACGTGTGACTTTTTTTTAAAACTGATTAGCATTCAGGAACTGTAGAGTCTAGTCTCTAATAATTTAACATAGGTCGTTCACACTCTGGGCTTTTGCAGGACAATTGGGTTCTGCATTAGTCCGTTAAAAGCTGCTCTCATCCTAAAAGCTATCAAAAATGTTGTACTGAGGCACTGAAAATAACTAGTGCTCTCCTCTTTCTAAAGAGTGACTGAACTGCCAGATACTTGAGTAACACAGACGTTTGCATAAAGTGCTGGTAACAAACATGCACATCTGCTGCTAGGTATGCTCTTGTGGAATTTAGTGGGCTTGATTAAAGATTTTTTAACCATATTTGGACAGCTATTGAAAGTCCGGGAAGGGAAGATGACTTTATAAGTAGTTTAAATGATAAGGCTGTGGACACGTGCACATATTCTGGAGACAGGCAATACGGTAAAATGGGTGTGAGAGAGACAGAGACCTTTGTTCATATATTAAATCTTACTCCCTAACCTCCTTCTGTTGTAGGAACTATGAGCAGATGTTGAGTTCAGTACATACTTTTGGCAGCCAGTGACTGGTGTCCTGTAACTGCTTTGGATAAATACAGTAGCTCTAGTAAGCCCTGCCTAGTTGTATGTGCCTGGGACTTTTTCTGAACCAGAAGTACCAAGAAGCGGCATGCTATAGGAGAAATATTGTCAGTCCAGTCTCCCAGTGGACAACCTTTTTGATCCTGGGCTCTGAACTACTGCATGTATCACATCAGACCGTAATTTGCCTCACAAACACAGCTGTCTTCTTGCCCAAATCAGCACTAACAAAAAAGGAGGGAGTGGATGCGACCTTTACAGTCTTGATTGCAACATGCCTTCCAAAAGGGAAAAGTATACACATAGTTAAACTATGCTTTCACTCTTCCAAATTCTAAACTTTGCCCAAAGACTTAGTCATTGCTTGAGAGGCCAGCCAGGCCACAAGGCAGCATGCGAATGTCAGGTAAATTAGCAAGCTCCCCAACAAAAAAAGCAACATTCACAATGCTCGTGGTAGCATGACAGTATCGAATCATCCAGTTCATTGTTTGAGATACTTAAATTAGTTTGTAGAATCTGTACTGAAATAGAATTAAAACCTGAGAGCTCAATGGAAGTTGCTTTGCTGTAGTTTTTCCTTTGCAGATCAGTTCTGAGAAAAAAAAAGCCTCCTAGTTGAACAACATTGCTAAAATTATTTTCTATTTTGAGCATGTGTTTAAGCTAATCCTTTTGTTCCATTCAGAGCTCATCCGGTGATGCACTGCTCCCTTTTTTAGTTCTCAGAATTGTTGCCCATAGCTAATCATGCTCATATCTAAGCCTCTAGAGTTTATACCCCTTTACGTGGACACCCCCGATTTCAACCGACTGAACTGGACTTTGTGAAGGTCTAAATGAACAGAATGAAAAAGGTGCTGATGGCAAGGCATCTTTTAGGATGTGTAGCTAGTAGGATAGAGTGAAGCGTTCACAAAGAGTACGCAAGGTCATCTCTGTTTTAATTTATACTATGGCCCCCCAGGTGTTTGGGCCTCTGCGTTAGAACAGACAAATTCTCTCAGGTCCTTCTAGATCTTCCTTACACCCCTTAAAACAACATTCTGCTCCTTTCACAGGGGATAACTAGCATCATCTCCAAGTTACTCTGATCTGGTCTTGGTTGCTACACCTAAAACATGAAAAGGTATTTAATAAAAAAACAAAAAAGCACTTTTTTTTTTTAATTTGGGGCTAGATTCTTCTCTTATCTGACTACACCACCTACTCTCTTTCCTTCTATTATGTAAGATCAGTGCTTAAAATTACCTCTCCAAGGGATATTTTCATTTCTCAACTGCTCTGTACTACCTTACTGTTCCAGCCTGTGCGGCCTTAGCTCCTGGCTATGTCCTACAGCATTTCACCATTTATCTCTCTTACTACACTATCGTCTAAAATGAAAAGATGGAACAACCCCTGGCATAAGATACATTTACTGTTCTCTCCAGGTGTTGACCTGCTTCCTCTGCAGCCCCTGTGGCAGCTCACAGCAATACAATCTCAGCTTTCAGGAATAAGCACAATAACCCTATGTTTCCAAGAAGAAGAATATCTGTGTTTTGGGATCACTGAAAGGATCAGCAGTGACAAAGGTTTTCTTGCCCTTATGATTTTGCTGTATGAGGGTAATACTAAAGGAATCCATAAAAGTGCATATAATGCTGCACCAGCCTTCAATTATATCATGTATTACAAATTTTCTACAACTTCTGGGATTTCCTCGTTAAATTTTAAGTCATCTGGAGCTATTTCCAAAATGAAGAAGCCTGTCCTTTACTCAGTCCCCATAAGTCTTGAAGTCTTGTATTTTTCTCCAGTTTCCAAACGTTTTTAATACATCATTGCAGTGCTTTTGTAGCACCATGAAACCTCCAACCCCTGCCAGTGACTTGGCGTGTACCCAGGATCTGCCACAGGTAGGAAGATACACTCTGTTTTGAGCAGTACTGCCAGTTGCGCACCTCTTATGTCAGAGACTATGTGCAACTCGAATAACTGACTGCACATTCCTAGCCTGTGCACAGTCTGTTTTGGGCCCGGACAGGTAATGGGAGCAGTGTTAGCTACTCCTGTGGGTGCTTTTTTGTTAGCAAAGGGCATGCTGACATTCCTATTATTCTGTGTGGTATTCTTACATTATCCTGAAATTCTCTAAAGCAGCTGAAGGTCTCCCTGGATGGGCTTCCAAAGAGTTTTTATGGGAAAGCTTATCTTTGTCATTGCATCTTTTGCCAGTTGAGATCGACCTCAGTAATTTCTCTAACTGGTCCTATCAAATATCTACGTACAGCTATCAGCTGAAATTGTACCACAGCAGGAAAATAAGAGCCAGCAATATGCACGAAGGACCACCTTCTTGTCATTTGAGGTTGTCTGATATTGAGACTGCCACCACGACTGTGCTTGTTTGTGATCAGATCAGGAATGAAGACCATCTGTTTGTACCCTGGCTTAAGGAAGACCAGAGTGATGTTTAAACTACAGCCTTCAGAACATCATCTGTGTCATCTGTGTTGGGACAAACGAGTGATATGGACAGTAAAATGTAAAACTGGAGAGGGGTAAGCCATTTGGAAATGAATCAGGCTCTTATGGTAAGCATAAGAGGAAAAAAGGATCAATCTAGGCCTTCCTGTCTAAAGGTTTTGATATTAATACTAATGCATTTTACCAAGGTATGCCCTAGGGAACATTGTACTCAAATTCTGAAAAGCTATAGCTTGTGCTAGATACAGCACTTCATGTGCTCATTATGATACATCCTCTTCTGTTACTAAAAATTGTTAAAAATAAGCAAACAAACAAATTAAGACTACACATCTGTAACGTCATGAAAGATACAGAAGAAATGCAGCACTGAAGATTCAGTTGAAGTTGAATCATTGATATATATTTAAATTAACGCAGAAAAGATTTTTTCTTTCCTGCATAGTGACTAAATGTATTGAGATAATAACTGCATGATTAAAAGGCTCAAGAATGGATATATTCAAAATCCCATGCTTCATGAATATATAAACTCAGGAATTTTTAAAAACTCCTTAAGAAGTTTTAATAGTAATAATGTTCAGTAGGAACACTTGGAGAAACAGAAAGGATAGTTAAGTGCCTGAAAAGAATCTTCACATCATATCCTGAAGTAAGCCCAGTTATCTTAAAACTGTTATCTATTTGTATGCATGTAAGTAGATGTCTATGCATGGAAGTAAGAGAATAGGTACATTTATTTTATTTTGTGGTCCAATATGTCAAGAATGCATTGAGAAGCGATCTTTTTCTTTCCTATATATAGGTTTTAGACCGCAGTTGCATCTAATTTATTGTAAATTACTGCGAGTTATTATTTAACATTCACTGACGTTACCCATTCATCCATTATATCTGCTCTGGCTGGTGCTATCAGCTGCCATTGCTTTTACTGCTGCTATAGATACTATAAAGATCTTTCAGTCTTCAAAAAATAGCTCTGTTTTGGATCTCTAAGAGGTAAAAAAAAGCTTTTGCAACAGTTACTGACATCTGTTTCAGCATGTACATAATATCTAGCCTCACAGAATTTCTTCCTTTACTGTTTAAAAATATAGATAAATTTGATGAGAACACAGTAACTTAGATTTTCTTGCCATAGAGTAAAAGTTCTATAGCATGTTTTCATCTTTTTATAAGGCTGTAAAAATTGAAGATGAGAATAATTCCTATTTTTTTCCCCAGGAAAGATTCCCTCCAGTTTTAAACTGGACTGCAAATTCAAAACAGACTCTTAAAAATAATAATATTCAGTGCACATATTGACAAAACCAGAGAATCATATAATGCAAAAGCAGTGCTCAGAGAACTCAGAGTCACTAACATAGGATCATAAAATACTAGCATATGAAAATGTGAGAAATGATTCCTTCCCATGCTGGTTTGTTTGTTTTTTTTTCCCCCAGAAAAAGTAGACACCTCCACTCGCATACCCTTTTTTTTTTTTGCCTGGTAGGATCTGGAGGCAGAAAAAATGTATTCTGCATCAGGATATTTATTTGCATGCCTTTTTCTCTCCTCCCTTCCTCCTCAACACGCCACATGATTTTTTGATAATTTTCCACTGTACTGGTGATTTTATCATAATAATTATTACATGAGCGGGTGCAATTTGCTCTTCTCAGGTGCATCTGTTTCAGTCACCTGCCCTATTAGAATACACCTTAACTAACATTTTTGAGGTATATTAATATCTTTTCTAGGGTTAAGTATATAAACATTTTGTCCATTCTGGAAGAAGTTGTTCCTGTATAATGGGATTCTCCGCTCCCCCCCCCCCCCCACCCCCCCNCTATGGAATCCCAGATGAGAGAAGAGGGACAAAATTTGAAATTCAGAACTGATAAAATAATAATCACTGCCTGGTTTTGATGAGATTATGGGTACCAAAAAATCCCCTCAAAACCAAACCCCAAAGGCCAGTCCTATTGTTATGCAATCAATAGGAGGACTCCAACTGACTCCAGTGGAAGGGAATGAAACATCACTTCATCGAACTTTTAGGATTTAAGTAGTTTACATAGCCCCCTTCCTTCAGCTGCTTCACTGCTGAGCCCATCTCTGGGTACACCAGGAGGCTTTATGGGCCCAGGGGTGGCTGCTCTCTGGCCGTGCTCAGGTTTTGCATGAGGCACTTCAGAAATATGTTACTGGGACACACATGGAAAAATCTTCCAACAGCTGAACACTGAGGGCAAAAGCAAATTGCGGTTTCACAGAAACTTAGTGTGTGAGAAAACACCTATGTGTGATTCCTGTTGGCAGGGTACGATGCTCTGTCCCTGAAGCCCATGGATCTTCTGTCATTTACTTCAGGAGGTGCAGGACCAAAGAGCTGGGCTGTGAGTTGGAGTCCGGTCCTTGTCCTGATCCACTGGCTTGTAAGAGATATATGATGACTGATGGAGAATTCCTCTGGTGGAGGGGCAGTGCAGCATTGCTCTTTTGTGTTTTGCAGCACCCCTCTTTACTCAGTCTCTTGAGAGCCGTGGCCCACACTGTTCCAAGGTTGGTTTTGTGCTATGCGTACCGTGAGCCTGTCTGCAAGTGCAGTGAGAGCACGCAGAGCTCAGTGGGACAACGTGACACTGGGCAGGCCAGGAGGGCTGACCTCCACCCACCAGCGTGATGGTGCTGTGGATGGGTGACGACACACAGCAAGCAGAGCATGCTGTGCTGACAGCCTCTCCAGGGTCTGCTCTTTCACAGCAGTGTGCCATGGCTTCACTAGTTCTTGTATACGTGCATTTTCTCCTCTTTTTCATTTGTAACTGTTCTGAGCAAAAGGGCTATCAAAAGGCCTGCTGATGGTACCTTTTAACAGAATAGATCAGCACATCTTCCAGACCTGAAACTGGTCATATTTAATCAATGCATTTTAATTTTAGGCTCATCCTTTAGATTAGAAAAATATGGTCTTGATAACTTTTGTATAAAATCCAAGATTTTTTTATCTCAGTCAGAGAAAAGTATTTTGTTCTTACCAGGGATTACTGGAATTTTTGACAGTATCCAGTACAATTTGAGCTCTTATTTAGAAGAATAAGGCAATATAAACATACAGACATGAAAAGATGAATAGATGTGGTTTGCCCTGTCCTGCAGAAAACCCTACAGGCAAACAATCACAGTGCAAAGTGGAAAAGACTGAGTCCAGGAGCCCCTCTTTGAATTCAGTGAGATCTGCTTAGGAAGAGGTTTCAAATACTTTTTTCTCTTAGTTTTTTTTTTTGTCAGGTGACGAAAATCTCAGCCACATGCTCAGCTTTCTCTCGGTGCTGGCGATTTCACTGCCTATTTCAGGCTCTAGCATGATAACGTCACTTCTGCATGGTTCCAGGAGAGCTGAAGTAAACACTCCCATGCAGTGCTCTGAGAGCCCACATACAGTGGCTCATGCTCATTCTGCCAACAGAGCTGTTTCATCCCAGACACTATATTGTCTGCATAAATAAACTGCAACAGGAATTCATACACCAGCCATTCGTCAGAGATTTTATTTCTATTTTTTGCAGCTTGCAGTAATTATTTCCTCATAGGGAAGCTGATTCCGCTTATATGGACTTTTCTTAAGATGGAGCATCTTTTCTGCACTTTTCTTATACTTGTTATAAAGAAAGATTATTCATCTCTAAATTTATAGCATCTAGACATGTTCCCACTTGCAGCACCCAGACAGACAGTTATTCACTTAGCTCTTCTCAACACCAGTTTTTAAAAAAACAAACTAATATTTTCTTTTTGAAAATGACCAGAGTCTTTCTTTTTCGTCATACTTAGCAGCACCTTTTTGATTGTATGACATTACACATTCCCGCTTTTCTTGCCAAAATCCAGGTGCCTATTTGGACTTCCTTGCTCTTATGTATATACCACTATTACCACATTTGTGACTGAAGTCTAATAAACTCTAGTCAAATTAATAGATAGAAAGCTTGTAACATGAACACATAGAAATGCCTGTGTCCTTAATTAATAGAACCTCATAAAACTCATGTGACAAAACTTGTTTCTGGGCTTTGCTTTCAAACTTCATGAGATTAATCACTGCTGATAATTTCTTGAAGCTAAAATGTCCCTCACTGACAAGCTGACGCTGCAGAGCTTTCAGGCTTTTTCTGTGTGGGGAAGATGAAAGCTTTGAGTTGAAGAAGGAACGTGCCGAGGTTTCATTTTCTGTGCACTATGACCTTCTAGCTCACTGTTTTGGTGGAGGGAGTGAAAGATTGCTGGTAATACATATGGGGGTGAAAAGGCTCACTACAGTGGGAGGAAGTAAGTGAAGGCAGGTTCTTGTCGTATCAGGTCTGACCAGGTATGAATGTGGCCTCTGCTTTGCATAGAGGAGTTCAACATGTAGCACTCGCACCCACGTTTTTCCATATCATCAGAGAAAAAGTGATGGTCCTCAGCTCTGCTGTCCATGGCTGCCACAGAGCTGCCTTTGGACTCCTGACAGGTGGCCATGCTGGGGTTAATTTCAGATTGCTCCATGTTCTGGCATGAATCTTTCTGTCACGCAGCTGGCCTGGAGTCAGGCAGCACAAAGGCAGGAACAGTGACATCACTGAGAAGGGATGCTGACCTCACTGAGGAGGAACAGTGATCTCCCTGAGGATGGATGGTCCAAAGCAGGGCAGCTCGGTGACTGTGGCAGGTTCTGTCAACAGTCCAGTAATCACTGGGCAAAAGCAGGGCAGCAAGCCAGGACCAGGGTCAGGGCCAGCTATGGACAGGCCTACCTAATGATATCGCTGGGCTGCAGCAAGACCCTGTGGGCACATGGAGCCCCCCAATCACGGCAGGAGGCCCGATGGAGGCCAGTAATGGCTAGTAAGGCCTGTTGATGTGGCCAGGGCCCCAGCAGCTGTGTGCGATGCTCAGCTGGAGACATGAGCTCAAGTTCTTGACTGTGACGGAGCAGCTTGTGAGACCGAAGAAGGAAAAATAGATAATTTGTCTTCTCAGATATGGTTGGCAGAATTACAGAATCACAGAATCACAGAATCGTCAGGGTTGGAAGAGACCTCTGGAGATCATCTAGTCCAACCCCCCACCAGAGCAGGGTCACCTACAACAGGTTGCACAGGACAGCGTCCAGGCGGGTTTTGAATGTCTCCAGAGTGGGAGACTCCACAACCTCTCTGGGCAGCCTGTTCCAGTGCTCCACCACCCTCAAAGTAAAGAAGTTCCTCCTCATGTTAAGATGGAACTTCCTATGTTCAAGCTTGTGCCCATTACCCCTCGTCCTATCAATGGGCACCACTGAAAAAAGACTGCTTCCATCCCCCTGGCATCCTCCCTTCAAGTATTTGAAAGCATTAATAAGATCCCCATTTCCCCAATTTCAGTTTTTAAGTCATTTGATCTCAAGTCCTTGATATTGAGCCGATGGGGGAGTGAGGGGAAAACAAAGCTTTGTGAAACCAGCCTTGCTCAGCTCTACCAGATCACCGGTGCCTGCCAGGCCCTGCCTTCTGGTTAGCAAAACCTTCTCTCCCAGGAAGCCCGGTGGTGCCTTCTCAGGCTAGTGCTGCCATCCGTGGCTTTGCTAGACCCCAAGCTATCAGAACCCTCTTGCTATCTGAGTCTCGACTTTCATCTTCTTCCTGTGATGACCAACCTATTGAAATGCATTTGGAAATTAAGGTGGAGGGAAAGAAAGAGGAAAGAAAAAAGATGAAATGAGGAAGATAAAAATGGGGAGGGAAGAAAATGATCAGGGAAACTGGGATCTCAGTTTCCTTCTGCTAGACACTAACAAAAAGCTTTTGAAGTGTTAGACCACATATTTTCAGACATGCCTGGGATCACTTTCTGCTGAAGCTGCTGATCACCTGCTTTTTAGCTGTGAGGTTGACTCTTATGCTGAATGCCTGCTCTGCCAAATCCAGTTGTCAAGGCAGAATGCTTCACCTGTTGTAGTTAAATCTCATGATTTTTCAAACCCGTCTCCTGATTTTCGGAGCCTGACTCACGGTTTCTGTGGAAAACTTCGGCTTGGCAAATGCTGAAAGCAGTGGGAGTATTTGCAGCTTGAAGGCACTGTTCAGCGAGAGGAACAGTGGAGGAATCTGCCCCTCAGCAATTAGTAGAATCGCTTTCTACGAAAGGACGTGTCATTTGGTAGGTTATTTTAGCATGCTGTACAGATGCAGATTATTTTTTAGAATTTTTAATTGGTGATACCATAGCAACTTTATACAATGAAAAACAGTCCAGGCCAGATTGTGCCTGACAACCACCCGCCTGTTTGGGGGTGGCATAAAGCTGTACCAACCCAGGAGGACTTTGAGAGGCTCTTGATGCTCCGAGTCTTGGTGTGGAAGGCTGTCAGATAGGTGAAATGGGTTCCTAACCCCACAGCTAGAGGGGACAGGTCCATTGCCTTGTCTCCCTCAGGGCTTTCTTGCATCCTTTGGGATTCATCAAGATGTTGCAGCTAAAACCCTGAGATGCCAGAAAATGATTTAATTTCCACGGTTCTGATAGATTTTACTCTCTGTGAATCAGAGATGGGAGAGTGTCTGAAGAAGTAGTGCAGGGCAGAAATACATGTAACAGATTGCTTTGTTTCTAGGCCTGTTAATGCTGCCACACTTAGTTTTCTTTCAGCGATCAGCAAGAACTAGGCTTTTCCTCTGTGCATCCATCTTAAACACTGTCTATCCTTTTGGCGATAAACATTTATATGGGATATGTTCAGTACTGGCCTTACTTCCCTTGGTATCAGTCTGACAGTGAGGGGCAGAGAAGAGTGTCACATCACTATGGTGATATAGGTCCTTTGGTGTTCTCTCCTTAGCCAGAGGACTCTTTTTCATACCGGAACATCACTTCAGGTGCAAGTAGATCTCAACTGAGATAAAGAGACCATATTCAACTCTGTGTAGTATTATGCTTTCATGCATGAAGACTGCCTTTCTGTCATGTCTAAGACATGTCTACGCATGTATGTATGTGTGTATATGACTGTGAGTTGTTTTGAAGTTGTTGACAGAAATGACAATGGACTATGCTTGACTGGGTGAGTAGGTTAGGGACCAGCATGAAGAGGCTAAATGTATGAAGTGGACAGAATGGATGTAAGTGTGAGGCAGTATATGAAAGTGGAGGATCTTGGCTGAAAGATGGAGAATAAATGAATCATGAGAGCATTGTGGTTCCCAGCCCACCTAGGGAAGATGGAGAGCAGACAATGACTTTCATTGAGAAACAGAGTGATGGGAAAAAAAGAGACTTTCAGGCAGAGGGACTTTCAGGGGGAAGTAAGATGGGATCCTTACACAGTGATAGGTAGTCAGGATAAGAGTCAGGTCAAAGTAGTTCCATGTATGTACTGTTTATTGTAGACACATATTACAGCAAAGATGGTATTTTAGTGAATTTAAAGTCTTTACATGATGACAAAATTCAACACATGATTAAATTGCACCACATATGTGGAGAATGGTGATTCTTGGGAAGGAGGATAGTAATGAGAGAGAGAGATTTTACAAACTGTGCAGAAGTTTAAATGGAAAGAACTGAGACTGGTCCAGGTAGTGGAGACATGAGGAAGGTACCTGACAAACACAGATTTTCTCTTTCTGTATGGAGGAAAAAGGGGAGGTGTGGAAAGAAGGTCACTTACCTTGATAATATCAGACTCCTTCTGTGAGACCTCCAGCAGCATTGTACACAAACAGATGTGTGGAAAAGGAGCTTGGAGGAAAGGAGCTTGGAGGAAGAGCAAGTATAACACTTGGGGAGCCGTCTGCATTGTTCCCAAAGTAGATTCATTAAAAAGCTAACATGGAACATCACTGTGCTAAGTACTCATGCTCAGACATTTTCCCACCCTTGTGGGTAGCCTATGTCCCTGGTCATTCCCTAGAGATATGCACAAATCGGCTTAAAAAATACAGCAGAAGAGGAACATTGCTGAGTATCCCTTTATTCAAACAACTTCCCATGGGATTTTCAATGGAAGAAAGCAATCTGACTGTGCGAAATTAAACATTCTTGAAGCTATGAGCAGAATTTATCATGAGCTAATGCTATTGCAGTAGAAAAACACCTGAAAATGTCCCCAGGGGTCTTTTATTAACAATTTTTACATCGATTTTTTCTTTGAAGTTGGAAGAATATACTGTGTCTCTGTATATGTATGTTATTATTCATCTATAAGAATTTAGCATTAATTATCAATTTAAAGAAATCTACCAAAGACTAGTTAGATGTATTTTTGTTCATTTCCGTTGCCTATGAAAATGAAGTTCTGTATTTTGAATAGTGGTCTATGAAACATGGAAGTGTTTCTTTTTTAATTAGGGGGATATTAAATACTATTCCCCATTCTGCCAGTGTGGTCAATGTTGGAATGTTATATTTTAAAAGTATGGTGGTGGTCATGTATTTTTTTGAATACATTCATGATGATGAGCTGAATTTTTCTCTCAACATTAAATGGCTTTTAATGAGAAGTTAAGTAGGAAATACCATGAAGTCAAAGCTTATGTATTTACTTCTGTATAATGCTGTGCTCTCCAAATCCCTTCTCTGCTTTATTAAACCATAGATAACTGTTTCCCTTTCCAAGTAATCTTAGTTTGGCTGAAATCTTTATATCAGTTTATGATAAAAGATTATTGGAATGTTACCATTTTTTGAAGAACGATATCACTTCATCTTTCATAAATACTAATTAAACAACTCAGGCTTACGTCAGTGCCAAGATTCATGTCAGCAGTTAGTGCAACTTGTTATTGTAAGATTAGTTCTGACACATTCCTTCCAGCACAGCAAGCAGTGGGATCCTGTGCAGCACTGGGAAGAAGTCATCTCTCTAGAGACTGCCGGTAGGTATCCAATAGGAAGGAAGACTGCTTTAACAAGATTAAAAACTCTCTGCTGACATACTCCCTAACTGAATCATCTCGAACTGTAAGTCTCACCACGCAGAAGGAACGAACATATCACTCATCACCCAGTCTTCTCCCTTTACCACACTGTTAGGCCATTTGTATTCTAACATCTATACATCACGGCCGACGCACGGCTGTGGGGCTGGCTTAAGGAGCCTTCTCTAGTCTGGTCAGGGATCATTCACAACTACAATAATTGGCAATGATTTCTTCATTACAAGAACATCGCATGAGGCTTGCTCCTTTGAGCAATTACTTGCTGTGAAAGAGATGTAAGGGAGAGAAATGACCTTATTCTGTTCAGCTGGTGTGTTCACTGCTGATTCAGGGGCATTCACTGGGCTCTGCTTAAAGGGGTGCTGGTAGTGGTGTCAGTGTCTAAATGTTACCATTTGAATTAGCTGAGATATCATTACTTCAGTGCCCAGTAGAAAAGATGAGCTGAAAAGCTAAAATACACTTTAAACTAAGCACACATAGTTTCAGCAAATACAATGAGAATTTGGGAAGTAATGCCATCTCATGCACCTAGCAGCATTCGTTGCATAGGCTTTGTCCAATACAGAAATGTTACGCTAGCATGCAAACACTGGTATCTTAAGAGCTGTGTAAAATGTTGCAGCTCCTTAGTAGCACTCACCCTCAAAAGAATTGCATTAATTGTTCAGATTCGCAGGGGTTCTGTTACAATGCCTTTTGGGTATCATTTCATTTTACTCTGAATGCTTGTGAAGTTGTAGAGTATGGTGACAGGGAGATACAGACAGACAATGCTTCCACGCAATACAGAGACTGTTTGCCCAGCAGTGCACTGTGAACCAGTATTCTGTCTTGTTTCACAGCATGTTAAGACCCAGATTTTCCAGAACGGTGTAAGCATTTGTGTGTCCAGTTGGCATATGCAGTTGCCATGTGTGTGTGCACAACTGTAATAAAATGTAAATGTAAGGGATGGAATACATAACTAGTGGCCTGTGTGCCTAAAGTGATTCAGTGAGTAGTGCACTCACTCAAAATTGGATTTTAATCATATTGCAGTTCTGAAAACCAGTCTAGCGTGGAAACTTGGATCCTCACAAGAACTGAGACATATACTAGCATTGCTATTTATGCTACATATTTTTCTCCCTTTTGTCTTTTTAATTTAATTTTTCCTAATTAAGTACCATTTATTTTTAAAAAGGCACTGCATATCCACAATCAGAAAGTTATTAAATAAGTAAGCCTTCTTTATCCTCCTGTTTGCTGCACTGACTTGAAGTGAGTACGTGAAACCTTTGCTAATGACGTGTTTGGACCTCAGCATTAATCTGAAGACAATCATTATGATACAAAGAGGTCTGACTGATCCAGGAGTTGCATCAGATTATACCATGCTAGAAGGTGCATTTAGACCCTGTAATCTGTATTCAAGTACTACTTGGAATCAAGGTTATCATTCAGATACTGTCTTTGACCATATGTCTAAATACATATTGGAAAATAAGCAGTTAAGATCAAATGCCAGGATATGTGTCTTCCAGGTGGGGTGTGTGTGGTGCTGTTCTGAGCATGCTAGTGCATGGAAAAGAGGTATAAACATGAAAAACGACAGCACAATTTTTAATTTCTGTCTTCATCACATACTGAACATCAAGTGGGAGACCAAAGCATCTTTACAGAAAGCAAAGCCATGAAGCATGATGGAGCTTTTTGGCTTTGTCACATGTGCTACATAAATGACAGATTAGTCCAAGCAGTATCTTATTTGAAGAACCTAAGTCTGCATAACCCTTAGTAGGCTAATCAAGATTTGGGCTCATCAATAGATTAATGAAAACCTTGATTTTTCTAAACATCCCAGACCAGAAGGTGCTTCTTAGCAACAGCTCATGAAGTGGGTGGAGATACAGTGGTCCTGGCCTGCATCAATGATCATCTTTGTCATTACCCATCCGAAATGGAGGGGTGTTGTGATATTCTTTGCTGATTTTAAATCTGCAAATGTGGAAGAAAGCTGTATCACAAACTAGTGCTGTTTTTTTTTGCTGAAAAATGCTGAATTCCTACCCTAAAGAGAACTTTCCATTATCAAATATGGCAGAAATGCGCTCTTTATGAACTTCAAGGGGACCACAGCTATACAATATGGCTTTTTTAGAAAAGGTCTCACGTATTATCATAAAAAGGCACTTGGACAGTTTTTTTTTTAACGTAGAGAGTAATCATTTTAGTCTATCCCCAGCTGGTACTAAGACTCATGTCAAGAACTCATACTGCATTAACACATGTGGTTCACTGGAGATGAAGCCAATTAGGGGCACGTTTTAAGAGTGTCTAAGAATTATTCAGAGATTTTCATTTGTTTGTTTCTTTGATTTATTTACTCTGAGGTTCACATATTGTAGCTTAGACAGCACATCTTTACGTGGAGAGTAATATCCCAAGGATATGGGATGGAGGGTGCTAAGAAAGGCTCTCATGTCAAAGGAAAAGGACATAAAAAGGAGAAATTAGTCTCATTAATATATAGGAAAGGGGTGGGAAAATTAATGATGACTCAGAAATTGCTGAGATGAAGTTTGAAGTTTCTCCCTTCAGGCATTTTTGGGTTATGAATGCATAAACATTTTGTGTAGAACTTGTGGAAGAAACGAAGCTTTTATTTCCACTTGCATAACTCAGAAACTGTTGAGTTTGTAGGAAAGGAAAGGAAGAATGAAAAGGAAAAAAGCAAAACGAAGAAAAGAAAAAAGGAAAGGAATAAACAAATTTGCCTGAGACCAAACATGAAACATTTACATTCAAAAGAAATACTTCTTTTTTTGTTTCATTGCGGTAGATTATTTTAGAAGGACTTGTGAGTAACTAAGAAGGGGAATCTGAATAGGAAGCAGAACACCACCTTCACAGGTTAACCAACTACACATAGACACAAATAGATTTGGTGCATGCGGATTCCCTAATTTAAAATTAAGAAGTATGCTTAAATTAACTGCAATTTCAAATGCATAATGTATGCATACTATAATACTGGGGAGGGTACTATCAGAGTGCTTATTAAAGTGTCTACCACTGTTTAGTTTGTTCGCTATATTGGTATATGACAGGTATTCAGGCTGTTGAGTATTAATTGAAAGCTGACAAAATAACTGGACTTCCACCAGAAAGAAATAATTAATTCTTTCCCCAAAGCAGAGATTGTTGTTAACTATTCCAGAACAGTAACTGTTAAAGCATTCAGTCTCAGAGATACTCTAATGAAGACAGAAGGTTTATATAGGCTTGGCTAGTCCCCATGGTAACAGCCTTTCTACTGGGTTACCATAGGAATCGTCAAAGCCTTTGTAAGCCTCCTTTAATAGAGCATATACGCTTTCCAGGCAGACTAGAGGATACACCTCCTGTTGTTAAATATAAATATAAACAGATTTTGTTTTGGAGTGGTACTCATTTCTGTTTAACTAGCTATGCTACTCTTTACGTTAGAGTTATATTAAACATTGGAGTCACCTGTGATACAGGAAAATGTGTGAGAGCTGAATGGTTTTATGAACAAGATAACCTGTATGCGTTTGTACCTAACCTGCAGCAAAAATACTGTTCTATACATTGCTTCCAATATTGCCCAAACATCGCAGTACATTGCCCTTTCACCTTCCTGTGGACATTGCTGAGCTTTAGTCAGTCTGAAGCTTTGCTGGACAAAAGTTATACAACAGGAAACAAACAAGCAAGAAATGGAGCCAAAGGAAACAAAGAGAAACCCCAGCTGAAAGAAACAAGCAGAGAGCAAGCCAGAGAGTGACTCCAGCTCTGTAGGTCTTTCAAGACAGTTGTTGTTTTGAACTCTTAAATAATGTCCCTTGAAACTATCACCTGGGCACAGTAGTAGTAGCTTCTTGGATAACTAGTCAGGAATTGCAGTTGCACATCCTTGATCCTGAGGCTTTGTAAGAGCAGGGAAGTACGGTGGAGAACTGCAGGCTGAGAGGGAGCCATGTACCTACTTGCTGGTCTTGTCATCATGGCCTTAATTTTATTTAAAAGACCTTGACAAATGAAAAATTTTAATACAATTTTGGTTCTGTTTAAGCTCCCAGGATTAACGCAGTGTTCTCCATACAAAAGAATGACATTAATAAGACGACTTGTTAAGGAAATCTAGCCAACATCTTCAGGGCTTGTTATTTTTCCAAAAAAATGCTAGCTACAAGGCTTTCTACTGTAAAGTTGACAGCATCATGATGCTTTTATATTCTACTTTCCAGTTGGCTAAATTTCATCATACAGTTTGGGCTTATAAATCAGTGGAGCTGAATTGAAGGACATGGTCTTACAGGATGACACTAGCAGAGAATTTGGCGCTTGAGTTCCAGTTACCAAGATACCAGCTTCTCGACACGTAAAGATCTTTACGAAAAGCAGCGGGACTACTTATATACTTTGGTTAGGCATGTGCTTCCTTGTCTTACCAGAGAAAGAATTCTGGCTGGAGAAAGCAAAGGTTTTGGAATTATGTGAAAACGCGTTTGTTTTAAAATGGATAGTTGGAACTGCAGATGTGAAAATTGTTATATATTGTGCTAAGTTTACACAGATGGTATGGCAAGACACACATCATACATTAAGCCTTTCCAGAGCTGGTAAAAAGGCAATATATTTTTCCCAGGAAAATATTTGAATGAAGCCAGAAATGAAATTGATTTCACAAGTCACAGAGGTGCCACTACTGAGGGCATTTTGGGGGACCCTAGACCAAAGATGATGTCTCTTGTTACGCAAAAGCAGGCAGTGAAAATCTGAGGATAGCAGTCACCCAGAAGCAATCTGTGAGATAGAAGTCTACTTTCAGGGAAATGAGATGAGAAAAAAAGAGTGGGTTTGTAGAAGAGTTAATAAGGGATTCTTCTGTGAATTGATAATTTAAAGGCTGCTTTAACTGTCCTCTGCCAGTTCTGAGTTGCTCCTACACAGAAGTGGATTCCATATTTTTGGTTCCATTTTAGGAGGTGACAGAAGTCACAGAAATGGTATCTGGAGCAGCAAGAGAGATAGGATTATGTAGGGTATGACAGTACGAGTGCTCTCCAATGTGCTCTCCTACTAAAAGTGCAGAATGCTCACTATTTTTGGAGGTCTGACTTCCCTAGCCAAGTATTGTCTTGCCAGAGTGCAGAGTTGCAGGACTACCTGAAATGAAGGTCTAAAAATAAAGCCGTGACTAAGTCATTGTATGGTTCAACTAGTTATGTGTCCACCAAATGGAACAACACAGCTTTAATTTCAGGCATTTTATTCCTTGACCATGAGAACAAAGAGGATGATGTGGCCCAGATAATATTCCTTACCTCCCTATTATTATAAAACCTCTAAAAGGTCTTTTAAAAATGGCTCTACCTGTAGGCTTTCTGTAAAAGTGCATTCAGTATGTAAACTCCCCGTTTGCCCTGCTCTTTGCCACTGAAAAGCCCTTACTGGCTTGTTGCAGAGACTGTCACTGAAGCTTTTTGGAGGTGAGAAATCCACCTGGTTTGTGACTTATGTTTTGAGACTGCGTGGCTGCAATTTTTCCCACGTGCATCAGGTTGTGAAGAAACTGCTGCACTCACTGCAGCTTTCTGATGAAATAGCCAACATATTTTATATGCTTTTATGTTTGCATAAGAAATCACTGACAATCAAACTGTATTCTTGTGCAAAACATGCCACGTGAACAATTTGCCTGGCCTGCAGGACACGCACCACATCTGCTCCATTCCTAAAGGTGCTGAAATGAATGGGGGTAGGGTGAACATATTTGGCAATTTTATGGTAATAGGAGCTCATTCTAAGCTCCACTTGTAGACTATCTGCTGAGAGATGCACTGTCTTTCTCAACGGGCAAGAAACTGGGCATAGCATTTGTGTTCTGGCGTCTGTCTCTCTCTGCCCCTGGTCCCACTCGCAATGCTCATTCCTTTTTCTCCTCCCCATCTTGTGTTTCCTCTTTTGTCCCACAGAGCCAGGGGTCTGGATCAGACCTTACAAAGGGCTGAAACATGTATCACTCTAGTTCTCTCTCTGGTGTGTCTTTTTTGCAGCAGATGTTTCCATCTGTATACCTTACTTTCCTCACAAATATGAGTTTACATATACAGCATATTGCATTATCTTTGTCTTTCCCATCTGGAGGACCACTTCTCCCTCAGGCCATTCTCAGGCATGTATAAACACACTCCCTTACACAGACATGTTTGCTGTAAAGCCAGACCAGTGGGGACACCCATCCTGCACACCAGAAACAAAGGGAAGACAAATGTTCTGGAGTCTTTTTGGCTCCTGCTGCTGCCTGTTTTGCTCAGGCTAAGGGCTGAGGTAACGGAGTGGTGCCATGGCTGGATACAGGCTGTTTGGAAGGACAGGCTGGGAAGGTGAGGATGGGAAGTTGCCCTTCATGTAAGAGAGAGGTGGGAATGCATAGAGTCTGCCTTGGAATGGATCATGAGCCAGTCAAGAGCTCAGGGGTTAGGACTAGAGGGCAGACACATGTGGGCAATGTTTCAGTGGGTGTCTGCTACAGAACACCTGATCAGGAAGAAGTAGATGGTGCCTTCTTCAGGCAACAGGAAGAAGCCTCATGTTCACAGGCCGTGGTGCTCACAGGGGAACTTTAACCACCACAGTATCTGATGGAGGGACAACATAGAAGAGTACAAATGATTCAGAAGGTTTCTGGAGTGCATTAATGACAACTTTCTAACAGAGGTGACTGAGGAAATGACAAGGGGAGGCACTCCACTGTGCCTCATAATTACAAACAAGAAAAAAATGGTTGAGGATGCAAAGCTCAGGAGCAGGTTCTTTTCAGTGGTTCCCAGTGAAACGACAAGAGGCAATGGACAGAAATTGTAATACAAGAAAATCCACTGAAACACAATAATATGTTTTTTTTTTTTTTTTTTACTGCGAAGATTGCCAGACACTGGAACAGGTAGCTGAGAAAGGTTGTGGGGTCTCCATCTTTGGTGATATACAAAACCTGAGCAGGCACAGCTGTGGGCAACCTGTAATTGACTCTGCTTTGAGCAGGGACGGTGGACTATATGATCTGCAGAGGACGCTTCCAGCCTCAACTGTTCTGTTCTAATTTTGTAATGTGAGAGAGGCAGTAGAAAGACTCCCATGAAGATGGAGGAGAAAAGGAAAAATGGGGATTGTATTGAATCCAGCACAGCAGTAGAAGGAAGCACCTTTCGATTTGGAAGTAATAGCAAGACAGCAAAACAGGGAAAAGCAAGAATGTCCTAGCCTACTGCCCACCCTTTCTAAGCAATGAGACATTAGCTAGCAGCTCTTTCCCAAAGGGAAATGTGGCATACCTGGGTTGGGAGGAGACAACGAGCAAGTGCCAGCCCAGGGACAGTACTGTTCTGCTGTTTGTGTTGTGTGCTGTCCTCAGTAGATGATTCCTACCTTGTTCACATGGTTCATCACATGCTACGTGTGCTGTTAGGACCTCATGTTTCTTCCCTGCTCCTCACCAACTTTCTCTTGCTTCAGAACTACTGTGAACTTATGGCCCTGTGCTGGCACCTCCTCTCCTCATTGTGACCTGACAGCATTGTCCAGCTGACCACAGGGCACCTGCTATAGTGCGGAGGCATTAAGTAGCCTCATGTGGTATGGCACTAGAGGAACTTACTCCATTTTCTTCTGTGCCTGCACACACCTCTTTGGACTGGTATGACGGTGCCTTTTTGCCACCTTAAAGACTATGCATTCTGTGGATGTTGGCTGGATGTGTCAGGCGTGAGCTTGTTTAATGTTCATGGATACTTTTTAATTTGAGGGAGAATATGTCTTAAACAAAGAAAAACAAGAACCAGCTGAACATGATTATATCCCTGTTTGGAAAAGCCTGGGCAGCCATCCTTAGGGTAATGAGGAAAAGAGGTCACTGAAGGAATACTGCAACCTACAGCATGAATGGGAGGAAGGCTGAGGTATCTAAAGCGTAGGAGCTGTTGGCAAGGACAACTGAAGGCTTTTTCAAGGAAAGAAACATTGTGTCAAGGAATTTCTGCCTGCTGCGTAACAGGTACCTTTCTGAAAAAGAAACGGGGACTCCAGCAGTTGCATCTTGCATGCCTCAAGGAAGTGATTAGCATCAGATGTAGTTAAAGAAACTACATAGTGTTTTTCTCGTTGGAAGTGAAATATTAATGCCAAGAATCAAGTAGAAAGGCAAGGAAGTAGCTTGTTTGTAGGTTTAAAAACTCAGAAGATTTAACACCAGGAGAACAAGGGGAAGACATGAACTGTCGAGGCAGCAGCACAGAACTGAGAGTCAAAGGAAACAGAGGTCTAAGGTCATTTTAGTTCATTCAGTTTTGTTTGTCTAAGATATTTCAACAGCTGAACTGCCTGTAGAGCAGCCTTGAGTGCAAATGTGAATGTCTTTTTTTGACTTGTGTGGAAGTGTCCGTGTGAATACACTCACTCATACACTTGATTGGGATGCATGCTTGAAATCATCATTCCTTCATTCAGTTAATGCCTATTTCTTAAAGTATTAAGAAATTACATATAGAAATTGCCAAGAAAGTAAAATGGATGCATGTGGTATGAGAGAAAGGGCAGTTAAGCTGTAGGCCAAGCTCTAGTGTAAAGAGGCAGAGAGCTGTGGGTGCCAAAGGAGCTGTTGAATGGAGCCATGCCAGCAAAGACAGTGGAGAATTTACCCTGTACATACAAAGATGATCTTTCTTTCTGGCCACAGTTAGTCTGTTAACAGCTTTCAAGATCACAGCAGACATGAGGAAGAAATAATTTCAAAAGATCCCAGAAATGCTGAGTTGAAAGCAAGGAAGGAAATGTTTATGAGAAACATTTATGAAAATATTAACTTTTGGCAATGTAGGCATCCCTTTTAAGCTGAATGGGAGGGGTGGGGTTTAAAACCATAAGAAACCCCTTAAAAATTGATGCCAAGATGCCGCCTAATGGGAGCAACAGAGCACTGGAAAATATTCCTGGGAGTATTGGTTGCTGTGTCCTTGTTTCACACGTTTAGGGTAAAATTAAAAAGATATTTAGTAGGAATGATAAAGAAGACATCATCTGAAAAATGTACCCACCCAAATCTGTCAGCAGTTATTTATTTTATTATTAGTTGGTCAAATAATGAAGCCCTAGTGAAATATATTTTCTCTTTTTTTTTTTTTTTGTCTGTGCTGGAAGTATTGACTGAACAAGGGAAATTAAAACCAGAAATAATGACTGAAGGAAAAGAGTCGACAGTCCCTGCCTATAGCAGGGACTAAGTATGTATGGACTGTACATATTTATTGTGTATGATGGTTGGAAAATTTCTTTTCCAGAGGAGGAAAATATTACTAAGAGTTGTAGAAGATTCTGACATAATGATTTCCACCTCAGTCTTTTTCTTCCCCCTTCCAAGTTTATAAACGTTTATTTTCTTCATTTTTCTATCCTACTACTAATATGTAATGGTGGAATTGCAGAGTGGAGGTTTGAGAAACAGTGTTCGACAAAAAAAGAGCACTATAGGTTATTTATTGTAAATGAACATGAACAAGTTGAGACTGTTCAGCTCTCATACTTCAGAAAACAGAAAAAAAAGGCCATGCTTTTTTGAAGGACTTTGTAACTTTTAATATACATATGCATATAATTTTCCAGATGCATGCTTTTTTGCCCTCAGCAGAACTGCCACATGTCTGAGGCTGAGAGCCTGAGGCTAGGCAGCAAAACCCCCACCGAAGGCTGCACCTTGTAGCAATCACTTTGTGTTGTAACTTGTTACATGTTGTAAAAGACTTTCTGTAAATTCTTATTTTTGTAACGTATTTAAGTTAAGCTTTTAACTTCAGTGATTTAGAGTTCTTGTGCATTCACATATATCTTATTAGCTTGGTACTTCATAACCTGTACTACCCATATTTTGTATGACATTGCTCTGCTAAATCTCATACACTTCATACGCCTCTCAATACCTCTACTGCAAAGGATTGCATTGACATCCCCACCAGCTAGAAAGCATTTAAAGTTGCTACTTTTCAGTTGTAATAGATGGTTTCACAATATGTTGTAGTCCTTGAGCGTTTTGAATGATTCACCCAAAAACTGAGTTAGAAGAATGGGAAATCAGAGATAATTTTAGTGTCTAAAAACAATTAATTCTGAGTTTTGTGAGTGGAAATTATGTGTATGGGCTTTGAGATTGAAATTATTACCTTCTACCTCCTGAGCAATGATCAATAAAATTAATTTTAATTGGTGATTTCACTACCATCTAGGCAGAAGAATGTGAGCAAATGGAGGAAAAATATCTAGAACTGAATTTTTCTAAACTAGACTGATACACTAATCATGCTGTCACCAACTATTGCTAAATATAAACATTCACTTCTTCAATTTTTAGTGTACCAGCATTAAAGAAACACACTAAAAAGTCATGTGTGCTTCAGCATCTGGTAGCCTGTGTTTTTATGTTTCATAATAATATTCCTGACATGCAATTGTAATAATGCTACGTCTCCTATAACTGGTAGACATTCTGTGTCTTTACTAGTCTTGGATATGCAATATTGCACCCAATCTTATTATTTAGCACTAAAATATTATGGACCGAGTCTCCTTTATATTTTTGTTCCTTTCTAAAATTCTGATTGTGTAAAAGAGCCTTGGAAGTGGCTGCAGATTTGGCAGGGGTTTTCATAGACGTGGCAGTCTCGATGAGTTCAAGACTTATAGTGCCCAATATGTGAATAATGCAAAACAGAAGACAGTGTTTCATTGACTGTCATTTCCTACAATTCCCTCTGCTCATGAAATGTGACTGTGAAACATTTTCATATTGACAATATTGTGGTTTGCTCATATTTTGCAGTCACCCTCCACGTCTGTAAATGGAGCAGCAGGTGCAAGATTCCCGCATTTTCAAACGTCAGTCTTTTCCATGTATGAAATTATAAAATATAGTAGGATCATAAAGGAAGTAGAATAATGTTATGAAGGTAAAGGTATGCATGTAGATAAGAACAAGTGTGTGATTATGTCTTTTATGATATTACACATAGCATATGCACATACGCTTTTTATCAAGAAGCCTAGTCCTTTTGAGTTGAAGAGGACTTTAGGCATAGATAGTTGTAAAAATAGAAATTACCAGAGCGTGTGCTCAAACGCAGACATGGCATAGCACCATGAAATAAATTCATGAATGCTGTTCATAATAGCTTGTTGCAATTAGAGATTGGATTTAACTGTGATGAGTGACACGACCAGATGACATCAGGGGAAAATAAAAGCTGTTTGTCAATAGTCTTGTTTTCTATCTAGCTACTTGCCATTATAAAGTCAATACTAAGTCAGAAGTTTCCACCTAATAGGAGACAAGATTATATGCCTATTACCTGCGCCCTCTCTGAAACCTGTATTTCAAATATAACCATGTGTTTGCTGTATTCAGAATATTTACATGTAATGGTCACCACTGTATATTCAGTTCTTCCTGTCATGTCTGTTGAGAAGTGTGGATCTGTAGAGACTCTTCTGCTTGAATAAACTGGTGTACTTCATGCAAAATGATACATAACTGAGCCAAAGCAACACATTTTGCTTTAGTTTCCTGTTTGGATTCAGTTGTGACTGAAGATTTTTAGTCATTCCAGTTACAGTTCATTATGTGTAAATGGTATATACTGTGTATATATATCTTCAGTCTTACAGTTTCTGTGAGACTTTACTTTCTGATGTGGTCATATAATAGTGTAAAATTTACTGACAACAAAGCATTTAAGACTTCAGACAAGTTTGAAGTGATTCTGCTAAAGAGATTCCCCGCGAACAATACCATTCAGTTGTCAATGGTGTGCTGCAGGAACCTTTGCGTCTAGGGATAAGGGCTGAGATCTTTACAGCAAGTCATCCTAAAAAGAGAGGTGGGGAGAAACCCAGAAATTTTCTGGCCTTATAAATTCTCTGATGAGCTGTATGAATATGAATGGAGGGCAGTACTTTCTTATCTATTTTTTAAAATTTGTTGACAAAAAAATGATTAAAATGTAAACAATGCAATAATTTTCAAAAGTAGATAATCTTTCAAATACTAATATGAATATAAAAATCAATAGCAGCAAAATCTGTAAATTATGGTAAAACATATGTGATGCTTTAACATGGTTAACTGAAGCCTGGTGTTCATCAGCAAGTTTTCACAGTTAAATCATAGCACTCTGGTAGCATACTTTGAACATTTTAAAAATGTTTTTGAACATTTTTAAAAATAATGTTTAAAACTACCCCACTGGTTCCATTGTTTTCTTCCCACAGGTTAGTTTTATTAGGTGACGAATATCCAAAATCTTCCATGTAATCATGCAATAACATTAAATGACCTATTAAAGGACTAGATGCTACTTCTAGGTATGGTCTGGAGCAAAAACAGTGGGTAAAAATGTTGTCTCAGGGGAAGCACAAGGAGAAACTATCTTGAGATACCCCTCTGTGAACAGTTTTTCCACTTTTCCTCCTTATTCTACCTTTGTGGTAGGAATATAGTAAGGGGATTCCACCTTCAAAAGGTCGGCATTCTCAATAGACATCAGCTCAAGAGGATGCATGTGTGTATGGTTGGTTGTGTGGGACAGAGCAACGATTCTATGAACTTGTCAGTGGAGGGGCTCAGAAACTTTGAGCAGAATGTTTTTCAGTGAGAAAATGCCAATTAATTCAGTTGTAAAAGTTCCGTGGGAATGTGTTAGGATTGACTATACTTTGTTTTGTTTTCAATCAAAACAAAGCTTTTTTGATAGCTTTTTTATAATCTTGTCATGACAGAATATTTGACTTTCATTTTGGAATAACGTTTCATTCAGGATTGTGTTTGATATTATAAATTAGGCAAAAAAAAAAAGTCAGAATTAAAACTTTTCATATAAGTTTATCTTAAGCAAATTACAAAAAATGTCCCAGGGGAAACATTTACTTTGCTTCAATATAGAAGCGGGAAAATGTTAAGCTGTCAGAGTTTTCCAGGAACGAAACAGTTGACTTTCATGAAAAGTATCTCACAGACTTCCATCACTCATCATTTAAAAATGAAAGTTTTACAGTTTTCAAAACAAATTAAACATATAGTGAAATAAGTGAAAATTGCTTAAAAATAATATTTTGCCATCATCTTAATTTTGAAAGATTAAAAAAATAATTGGAACTTTTATTTATTAAGTTACTGAAAAAAAATCCAAATGTGCAAAACAATATTTGAATATTTGAATCCTGTCACTGGGCACTGCTGAGAACAGTCTGGCTCTTCTTCATTCCCTCCCATCAGGTATCTACATACATCAGTGAGATTCCTCCCTGAACCTTCTCTCCTCCAGGCAGAAGAGTCTCAGCTCTCCTCATATGAGATGCTCCGGTGCCTTAATCATCTCCACAGCCATGCACTGGACTTGTTGCATAAGTTCATCTCTCTTGTACTGGGAGCCCAGAACTGCACACATATGGCCTCATCAATTTGAGTAGAAAGAAAGGGTCACATCATTCAACCTGCTGGCAATGCTCTTCCTGATGCAGCCCTAAATGCTGTTGGCTGTCTTTGCTGCTATGGTGTATTGCTGGCTTGCAATCAACTTGTCCACCAGGACTCCAAGGTCTTTCTCTACAGAGCTGTTTTCCAGAAATTCAGCCCCCAGTGTGTACCGGTGCATGGAGTTATTCCTCCCCATGGGCAGGACTTTGCATTTCCTTTTGTTGAACTTCATCAGATTCCTCTCTGCCCAGTTCCCCACCTTGTGGAAGTCCACTTCTCCCAATTTTGTATCATCCCTGAGCTTGCTGAGGGTTGACTCTACCCCATTGCTTAGGTCCTTAATGAAGAACTTAAACAATATTGACCCTAGTATTGACCCCTGGGGTACACCACTAGTGACTTGCCTCCATCTGGACTTTGTGCCATTGTTCACAACCCTCTGGGCTTGCCTGTTCAGCCACTTTCAGTCCACCTCACTGTCCGCTTATCTAATTCATACAATGTCAGCTTGTCTATAAGATTGTTGACTGTGCAAAGGCTTAATAAAGTTGAGGTAAACAACATTCAGTACTCTTCCCGTCATCTGGCAAGGTAGTAATTTCATTGTAGGAGGCTATGTGGTTGGTTAAGCATGACTTCCGCTAAGTAAATACACATTGACTACTTCTGGTCACCTTCTTGTCCTTTGTGTGTTTGGAAATGGTTTCCAGAATTTGTTGCTCCATCACCTTTGCAGGCTGACCAGCCTATAGTTCACCAGATCTTCCTTTTTGTCTGTCTTGAAATGACATTTGGTTTCTTCAAGGACAGGAGTGACAACTGCTTTCTTTCATATTTCCTTTGCTTTCATGTATTCCCTCTTGCCATGAACAGACACTTAGTATTTCCATATTCGTTCATTCCCTTACCAGATGCACAAGCAATGCTCTGGATTTCCTTGATATACACACAGTCATTATTATGGGCTCCTGCTCAAAGCAGTAGGGAGATTAAGAAGCAGAACACTCAGCTAGGACCCTGGAAGAGCATTTTTCTTCAGCTTCTCTTTTTCAGGTACCTCTAGAGCTTATTTCACTTCTATTACAGACAAAGAGAGAGAGCCAGAAATGCAGGACTTCTTTCTGTCCCATTTAAAATGCAAAGATATTTCCCCTGCTTTGGTGGCAGAGGTAAATTACAATTCTGGAAGTTTTTCCTTGCCACTTCTGATCATGGCTGTTTCTCTGACTGGGACTGCCAGGAAAGCGAACACCTTAGAAACAGTCTGATGACATCAGGTGTGAGAAAGTTTGGATATCTGAGCTACTAAAATAAACTGCCTCAACCACCCTACTGTTTTCCAGATGAAGAAGTACGCAGGACCTGTAGGTCTTCATGACCTGCGATTGACCTGGATTGTCTTCCAGGTTGGGCTTTAAGAATTACGTTAATAAAACTGACTTTAACTAGATCCTATAGTGTAACTGTTTTGTCAGGAGTTCAGTGATATATGTAGCCCCAAAACAGGAAGGCTATTTTATTTCTGGTAGAGACAAGTGATAGAGAGCTTATGGCTTCATTTAGTACTTTCACATATATGTTGGCCCTGAACCAATGTCAGCAACGTGGCTGAGGCTGAAGTCCTTGTCAATGATAGGAAACAACCTGAACCACCTTGAAGCTGTAGAAAACTCATGCTCACGTGAAAACTTGTAAACATGCAGAACCAGAACACTAAAGAAATATCTGGATACAACTCTAGAGATAAAAGAAGGACATCAAAAGCCAGAAATGTGTCCAGTAACAGTGAGACATAATTTGATGGTAATTTTTATTTAAATGCTTGCAGGAAGATTAAGAAAAAACAAAACAAGCTGAAAATAGAATTGTCTTCTTCTAGAGACCACCAGGCTAGATCAGAATAATAAAATATCCTGGATCAACTCATCTGGTACTCAAAACCACATAGTTCTTTTACCCACAGGGAAATTCTAAATATGCGGACATCTGCCGGGTAACAAACATTCAAACTTGGTCCATTAAAGTGCAGTTCTACTCTTTAAAGTGGATATGTGAGAATGACATCTTAGGATCTCCATGTTTGTGGTCTCTCGAAGATCACCCTATCAGATTGATTTTGTTTACTGGTTAAAAGATGCTTCTTTAACATCTGTCAACAAACTTAACCTTATCTCCTCAAGACAGTCTGAGTTTTCTGCTTATTAGGCATTGCCATGAGACTTTTCTCCCCATGATACCTTTGCAGCCTGAACTGTAGACAATTCCAAGTAATCAGAAAGCAGAAAATATAGCTGTTGGTGGGGCAGAAGGAGAAACAGAAGCAATTTCTTACTTGGTGTTGCTATCTTTAATCCTCTGGGGCTCACTTTCTCTGTACCCTTAGCAAGTCTGATCAATGTGAGCGATGGAGGGGATACGGCTGAAGCAGTCTCTTTGGCTGTTGCCTTGGAAAGAAGCTGATTTCGTCTCCTGCTTCTAGAACTCACAGCCTGAACCTAATAGTATGAAAAGCTGCCATGAGCAATGGTTTTATGGAAAGCAGTTACGCAGTTTGAGGAAAGGAAATGGTGAATAATGAAGAAATCTTTATTCTAAGCTACAGGCCTGAATTGGATCTTAAAAAGGTGCTCAGGAGTGAACCGTGAAGAAACCATAAAGTTGACATATGATGAGGGAAATCAGCTAAAATCAAGGGGCTTACTCCTGATTCTACTGTGCATTCTGGTCACGAATGTAATTGTCTAGTTGGGCCCTCTGTCTGTCAAAGGTAGAAAGCTGAAACATGCAGGTGGGAAATCACAAAAGGAGATTCAGCACAGAAAAGCTCACAACAATATTGGAGCAAATCTGTTAACTTGGGGGGAATACAGAGGGACAGAGAAACAAAACATCTGAAAGACAGTAGCCCTGGTTTAGGGTTGAGCAAGGTCACTTCCTAGAAGTACGTATCGCTCTAGTAAGCATGCAGTTGTCACTAGTGTATGTAAAATTAACAAGTAAAAAAGTGCTAGAATCTAACCTCAAACTTGGATTGGAAGAAGTAGCTATAGTGTCCAGGTAAATAATTTTCTTCTCTAGTTGTTAGACCAGTACACTCAGCCCCAATAGCATGCCTGTATCTGACTTCTTGCCCTCTTAAAGTGGGGCTTCTGTAGTCTTCTTCTCACAGAGAACGGTGTTTTCTGCCAGAATTAGTGTTACAGGTGGCTTCAGGAAGCATCCGTCCCCACAGCCCTGTTACATAGAATCATAGAATGGTTTAGGTGGGAAAGGACCTTGAAGATCATCGAGTTCCAACCCCCCTGCCATGGGCTGGGACACCTCCCACTATAGATTAGGTTGCTCGAAGCCCCATCCAGCCTGCCCTTGAACACTTCCAGGAATGGGGCCTCCACAACTTCCCTGGGCAACCTGTTCCAGTGCCTCACCACCCTCATACTGAAAAATTTCTTCCTAATATCTATTTTAAATCTCCCCTCTTCCAGTTTAAGCCATTACCCCTCGTCCTATCACTACATGCCCCTGTAAAAAGTCCCTCTCCAGCCTTCTTGTAGGCCCCCTTCAGATACTGAAAAGCTGCTATAGCTACCATGGGTGCATAATTCTTTTATGAATATTTTATGAATACATACCTTGCCCTGTATTTATCATCTTCAGAAGAATAGTCAGCTAATCTGAATTACAAAGATTTTATATACTTTTGTACTTTTTAGCCCTCAATATGTGTGCCCAGTTACTGCTCCCATCAGTCAAAACACGTATATGGCATATTTAAAAAAAAATAAAATGATGTTTGTGAAATCCTCACTTACCATCCCAGATGACATTTTTTGATGCATGAAGTTGTATGATTTTTGTACAATCTAGGAACGGCTCTTAAATGTGATTAGGGTATAAATATGATTAGGGTATATTGCAGTATCAAAGAGAAACCTTTTGATGGGATATATTCTAGCAGTCTCCTTCCTTCCAGAAGGCAGCAGCCACTCCCTTGGTCATTACTGAAAGAGTTACAAGGACCTAAATTTTCCATTTAGGAATTTAGGAGTATATTGAAGGAAGTAAACTAGTCCTTATTCTCCTGTACAATATCACAGATGTTCTGCACCATTTATTTTACAGATTATGACAAGTCCATATCTTATATCTGTTGATACATTTCTGAAATGTGTTTAATATAACAGTTATTGTATTAACAAATCACTATCATTAAAATCTAATTTAACAACATAACCTTGTCCTACAAAAGCAAGTAAACATGTTGTATTGTTCCAAGTCTCAAAGCTCTACAACAGCAGAATTCTAAACCCAATCACCCTATTAAAAAAAAAAAATAAATCCTTTTCTCCTTCCTCATTGTGAATTATGAAAGAGTGTCCAACTATACGGTGTGCCCATTCTTTGCTCCTATCCCCCTTTTACACATGATGGACTGTGGTCTCATAGTAGAGAAGGTTTTCACAGCCAAGGAGTCTGCTTTCTGTGGGCTTCCTTCATTTGTTGCAGAAATTGGAAGATGCGCAGCGTGACTGTGGGAGGGTGGAAAACAAAGGTTCCTCTAAAAGAGTTGGATGCTGTTCAGATAATTGAATTCTATTCATTGTAGACATGCGAGAATTCCCTAAACCCAGTGTTTTATGCATGATCACTTAAAAGTTGTCCTGCTACCACTTTACACTCTTGTCTGTGGATGGGGTGGAATCAACAGGATCCTAATGTTGGATACGTAAAATGCTACACATATATCACCAAGTGCTCCTAAAAATCCAAGTATAAGGCATCTCAAAATGGACATCCATATTTACTGAATGTTTTTGTCTTGCTCTTTGTTTCTGCTATCCTACTGTAAACTGGGGATAGTCAACCCTGCCTCTTCACAGGAATGCTGTGAAGATAAATTAGTTGACATTTTCAAACATTAACTTTCCCTCAGAAGCTGCAGTGATGAATACCATCAGTGAGCTTACAGGAAATTTCATTTAAAAATGTTTTAGATTTCCTCACTGACTGACTGAGTGAATACCCACTGGTTGACTTTTGAAGTGAGGTAGAAATCCTGAAGAAAAGCTGGTACAAAATTAATTAGTTCGCTTATTTAGTGTTATATGAAAGCACAATGGAACCTGGTTAAAGTTACACAGCAATATTCATTCTGACATTACTTAATTTCTAGAAATTTTACTTTGCAAATTCATTATTCTCTTAATGCAGATTTTTTGTGGTTTGTAGTACAACATAAACATTTTCATAAAACTTTATATGCAGGAATTTATACTGTACTATGTGCTGTATACTGGCTCTTTTTTCTTACTTCAATAACACTCATTAACAGTAACAACTAATACTGTCATGTTCTTCAGGTCACATCCTGAAATGCCATGTGGCGATTCCCTCTGAAAAAAATGTGTTTATTGTGGATCACCATCAACTTCTGCAATGCAGATGTAAAATACCCTTGGCATAAAGTTTTGTCAATGTGTATACAAAATATTTTTTCCATAAACTTTAGCACGAATAGGAGCTCGTAAACAATTTTCGTTTAAGAAAAAAATATAAAACTATTTACAATTTAAAGATCTAACGTGGTAAAGCAAACAAAAAGAAGACACCTGAAGTGATTCAATGAAAAAAACAAATGGAAACTTTACCTTCAGTTTTCTTTTGCTCACCTGATATACAGAATTATATAATCCGCAGAGAAATAATGCTACTTATCTCTTGTACCATCTTTGTTCATCAAGTACAGCCCTCTTTATGACTCCAGTTCAACAGGGTACTCGGGATACAGTAACATTTAATAAGCAAGGAAATCTGTTGGCTTTAATGAGGTCACTCATATATGTAAAATCAAGTATGTGCCTAAACACTGTGCTCTGGCTCATTTGGCTAACACATACAGGCAGTGCTTCATTAATACACTGAATTTCAGTTAAATACAAAGTGGAAGCACTATTGCACACACGCGTTCTTATAAGAAGAGATAAAACTGCAAAATCTCATATGTAAAGTACACAATATAGGATGAGAAGTAAATTAATACTCTATTTGTAACAACTCCCATCCCTCAGGGTGACTTAGTATTGGACCTTTGCATCTGAAAAGAAGTAAGAGTAATACACTGAGCTAAAGCTGAATCTGCTTTTTAAGAACAACGTTGATTCCACTCCCACCCATTCTCAAGAGTTTGATTTCAGCCTCCAGGAATACACCACACTTCAAATCCAATAAGGTAGTTTTTTCAATGATGCATTTTTTGCATCATTATCTTATACATTGCAAAACAGACGCAGAAGTTAGGAAGGTTTGTTTTTCTTTTTTCCGGAGAAATGCTATCGTGACACAAAAAATCATATAGGTTTCATTCACACACCAGGTGAAAGTTCTAGCCTGCAGAAAAGGAATTGAAAATCTCTGTGCTGCCATTACATTGCTGGGGCACAAAGATAGCTCTGTTACCCCGTGTGTCCTGTATTGCTTCTGGCATGTCACTGGCTGTAAAGCCCATAAACTCCCCTTCAGTGCCATTTTATGGAGATACGCTTTAGTTTAGCTCTGGTTTTGTGTTCCACCAACTGGCTTCTCTTTCAGGATTTTCTTTGAAATTCGACCAATTTTTTTGTTTTTTTTGGTAATGGATAATGTTAAAGGCAACAAATTGTTGAACTCTGGCAAATCTTAGCAGTTATTAGAAATACATCCCATTCAATATCAGCATTTTTCTAAAGCATTTTCTTTTAAGGAATATGTACCTGTGGTGGATTTTCACAGTTTTTCCAACGTCCTGACACTGCAGCTTCTGACATATCACCAGTGCTTTGGTCCTCTGTTACAACTTTCTTCAGCTGTAAGGTTTTTAGCTGTAATCTAACAGCTGACTCTTTTACTACCTTGTTGTGGTAAAATAATGATAATGTGTTACATTTCTTTTCCTGATATTTTTTTTGTGTGTGTGTGATGTGGATTTGTTTATCAGCTCTTGAAACTGTTCACTCATTGCTTTTTTTCTTATCTACTTGAGAAGTCTTTTCTTGCTCATCTTAGGCTGGCCCTAAACTTGCCTGCTGAGGGCTTATTAGGCTGATAAATTTTTACTATTTCTCTATCAGTAACCACTTTAATATGCTTGTAAGTACTATCTACACCCTTTCTTTGTCTCTTCTCATACTGTTTTTTGCTAGTTTTTACTGCTCTCTATCTTTTGTTATACACAGAATTTTTGCCTGTTCCTGTCTTTTTGGAGGTATTTTGGAGAAAGTGATTTTTCTTTGTCTTTTTTCTTTTCTTTCTTTCACTTCATTCTGCTTGTTCTTACTTTTCCAGATACTATTGTGACAGGATTTGTGTTACTGCCACAGGAAGAACAGTTCATGGTATAGAAACAATATCTTGTGGTGGACCTAAATTTTAGCACCTAAACACTGTTCTTGAGGCTGGTTTGAATTTGCCATTCATAACATGTCTTGCCTGTTAGCCTTCTACTTGCCTTCAAAGGTTTTGTCTGGATTTTGATAGCTGTTACTGTCAGAGTCTGTAGCGCTGAACAACAGGCAAGTGAGTGGGCACACAGCAACCACGAGCTCAGAATCTGCAATAACACACGAAATACAAGACTGATGTCTGACTTCTAGTGGAAGCTAATCATCCAGTAACATAATCTTGGCATGTAACTGAATAATTGCAGATACAGTTTTCCATCTGAATCCAAACATGTATTTATTGTGTTTTCATTTTTAATACTTTATATGAGAGCTGTGGTTTAAAGGTATTGCTGCTTCACTCTTTAATCTGTCAGTTGTTTTCTTGGTGAATTGATAGTTTCTTCTCATGCATTTAATTGCTGTTTAATTCTTAAATTCTTTTCTAACCACTTTATGATGTCCCCTTTCTTTTGCTAATTGCTTTGTAATGAGAAGCATGTAGAAGAAAATGTAAAGGTCATCGTGAAGTTGGAAAAATATTCTTGACATATCTCGGTCCTTTTTATGACCACTGGACTGTTGCCTTTGACTTTGAGGATGGTGCAGACAGTGTCTTGAGGGTAATGTTCCTCTCTCATCATTGCAGCATGAGTGCAGCAGGAGTACACCTTCAAGTCAAAAGAGTAATATCTGATACGTGTGTTCTCTTGTTGTCTCAAATAGCTACAATCAAAAGACAGGCTCTAAATGCATGCATTTCATTGCACTACATCTTCTACAATTTCTGATTGTTGTGAGCTAAGAGTGAGCTTTTAGTGTTTGGCTGGCTCTCAGTAAGTTCCCATTTATTTAAGCTCATGAGTTGATAGTTTTGTTGGTGAGCAGCAAAGCCGTCCAAGGGCAGCTGAGGCCTGAGAGGGAAAAACATTCTTCTAGATATCCCAGGATGAGATCAGTCAAAGCCTAGAAGAGATCCACAAAAGCCCCAGTTTTCAAAACAGACATCAGTTTTCAGAAAGAGCTTGGTATGTAATGCCTTGCATGACCAAACATGCCAGTATCTTAGGGGAATCTAATCCTTTAAGTGCAGAGTAAAAGTTGGTAGTTGGCTGTATACCCTTCCGATTAATTTTCTTTTAATTTTATTCCCTAATAAACATTCTGGAGTTGATTCTCATGTTTAAAACTACTATATCGGGATAAAATAGGGGACACGATATTCAGAGGTTGTGAACATTCATAGCCCCTGCAAATTCAGTAGGGGTACAGGATTTTTGTGAGTATAGTCTGGAACAAAATGTGAGAAATTTTAATTGTGCATCAAATTCTAACAGCGCGACCACAAAACAATCTAAAAATACTCTGTTATTCCCGAGTAATTTATGATTCTTTTTTTTTTTTTGATTGCTACGAGTGTAGAAGATGCTGAGTAGTTTTTTCTGCAGCCAAAGTAAACTAAGTGGGACATCACTCATTTGCTACTTACAACTCTTCATTGGCCACTTAAAACTTCAGCTTTTGTTCAGATGCATCCAATTTATCTTTTTTTAGGTTAACAGTTATATGTTTGTCAGGCTTTCTGAGCTATTCTTACTAGCTTCCATAGATATTCAATTCTAATATTACAATTTATTATTTTAAAGAATGATTTGCAGCGCATCTAGCAAAGTATTATTCGTGGTTTTGGGATAATGACTGGCTTAAGAGTAATTTAGAGGACATAAATAAAAGTTGGTTTTGAAGTTCATTTTATTATCAAAAAATAAATCAGCTAATTATATTAGGTGATTTTATGCATGTTGTGATTTAGGAAAAAATTTAGTTTATAACACTTTTTCATGAATATTGCGAAGAATCTTCTGTGCCTTCTTTGGAGAAGTCAAGTCTTTCATCTGGAATTTAATTATTCAAACAAACAAACAAACAAGCTTTATTTTGGGGGAGTTCAAATGTTGCTCCATGATACAGTCATAAAAATGTACTCTCAAACAACCACCACAGAAAAATATAATTATGCTCACAAACAGAGTCGTTAGAGATGAATGAGCAAAGAGCGGACAGAATGTGTTGCTTGATAAATTTAGCTCTGCCTCTGTCTGCCGCTTGTTTGTGAGCTGCTTTAGTCTTCCTTCAATCTATTTGTTACTCTAAATTAGTCTTCCGTCGTGGTGGCAGCTCTTGTGTGTTCCCACGGCCCTGGGAGCTATGCCAAACATGTTCTGCTGCAAGCAGAGCCTCTTGAGCAGGGCAGGCTAGAGGGGATGGGCCAGAGTCAGGATCTGGTCTTCTAGCTTGGCCAGCGGGCAAAGGCTGAACGCTCTTCTCCTTTTGACATAAAGCCAAATAAATATTACAGATAAATTACCCAGGTGTGGAAAACAGACTAAGAGCTGAGGACGTGGAACATCTGGATCTCATCAAAGGCAGAAATCCCAGCCAAATATGGTGGAGTAATTGTCTCAAAAGCACATCCTAATCTCAGCAGAATGGAAAAGAAATGGGACCTTTGAGTACAAAAATCTGCCGATGCAGTTACTGTCTTTGAAGCAAGCTGTGAGCAAACCTGATATCAGTGTGTGTGCTCTCACTGAAGAAATGGTAAATCAAGTCTAGAGAGAACTCAGAGGAACCTATACCAGCTCCTAATGTTGACATTAAAACGATCCTCACACAAAGGTATTAAAGTAGGAAAAGAAGATGGAACTATGTGACACAGCTGCTTACAGTGGAATCAGATTAATCAGCTTTGTGGATCTGAAGACTGTCTCATTGTACTCACAATGGCATTTCCAAAAATACATTATTGTTAAGAGATGGAGATCTTATCTACTAGATCTTACTTAAGACAACAGACTAACATTCAGACTAAGGGGAGCTACTTGTAATTCAGACCACTGTTGTGTAAGAGAGAAAACTGCTCCTTTAAAGAGATTAAAATAATACATGAGACACAGCTAAAACAAAGAATTCAAAGAATAGGCAAGAATCCCTCAATGATGTTGGTGACCGAGAGCTGGCTTTAGAAAACCATTGATTGAAATGTACAGAAGACACTGATACTTAGCTCTGTTACAAGGCATGGAGTCATATAAAGAACGGATGGACTATTTTAATGAATTTATTCAGGGTGAAGTGGATAAAGACAAAGATTCAGAGCCATTTTCTAGGCAGCTGAACCAGTTGTGGAAACACTGTTTTTTTAAAGAGCATAAGGAAGCAACTAGAGTGTAAAGGAACAGCAAGGTTTCTGATGAACTATTAAAACATAGGAAGGTGTAAGTTAAGTCAAAGATCCACAGATTTATTTTTTATGTCAGGAATTTAGAAAAAAAAAAGTCAAAGTAAATGCAAAGTGGGGATCAAATTCCTAGTTTTTCAGATAGACAAAATAGAAGACTACTGCAGAAATTTCTCACCTCATAAGATCCCATCTAACTTTTACAGTTTTATATATGCTTAACAGTTACAGAGAGGATTTAGTAAGAGAATATGAAGAAATTACAGAAAAAAATACATCTGTTGTGGCTAAAATATTTTCAGTTTGTCAGCTGCTTGAGAAAAGATGGGAATATAATAAGAATATATGATATTATAAGGAGATATGTGATGGTATAGTTCAAGACAGTACTGAGGTCACAATGAAAAATTTGGATTCCCAGGAAAAGTATTAACCTTTGTCTCTGAGAGTATAATGAGAGAATGAAATCTCTGTCTAATTTGATATGAAGTGATACTATTTGCTCTCTACAACTACCTGAAAGGAGGTTGTAGCGAGGTGGGTGTTGGTTTCTTCTCCCAAGTAACAAGTGATAGGACAACAGGAAACGGCCTCAAGTTGCACCAGGAGAGGTTTAGATTGGACATTAGGAAAAATTTCTTCACTGAAAGGGTTGTCAAGCATTGGAACAGGCTGCCCATGGAAGCGGCTGTGTCACCAGCTCTAGAGGTATTTAAAAGACGTGTAGACATGATGCCTAGTGACATGGTTTAGTGGTGGACTTGGCAGTGCTAGGTTTATGGTTGGACTTAAGGGTCTTTTCCAACCTAAATGATTCTATGATTCTATTCTATGATAAAGTAGGAGGTAATTTTTAAAATGGGAATGGAAAAAGCGCAATGATAATTGCAAAATTGTTTCATTGGTGTAGATGGCCTTTATTGACTTTTAATTTGTGCTGATATATGCTGATGATCAATTTACTATGAAATAGACAGAAAAGTTGACATAAAAGAAGAATTGAAAACTGTGCTTGAAGTAGCAAGAAACCCCAAATATATGTAAAACTATGAGAAGATGCTGAGCAAGCTTGCTTAGTAATAATCTGATATCATCAACAAATCAGATAGTGTAATACTTGGAGAAATTTCTTGCTAACGCCTTGTGGATGATTGAACTTAAGATGCGCTGTGGGAACATGATTGTCTATTTCTCTCATGGCTACATTTAGCCACCGACAACCACTGAGGAGAAGCAATATTGTATGTCTACAGCTTGGTCTATGGACTTTTTGATGCGGATATGTGGTGAGCACATCCAGTAAGGATGAGGAACACCTGTCATTGAGATGCCCTTTTTAGTGAGGAGGGGGAGCCAACACATAAAAAGAAAACTCTGATAAAGATGTCAGGACAGTCAGTGAAGATTAATAGCTGTAAAAGTAGTGATTCCTGAGCATTTTAATGGGCTGAAGAGCTGTGGTGTTAGAATAAAGCCTAATTGAACATCTCTTGGTAGGGCTCTTTGCATGGTTTTTAACTGTGTGGCTGACCACAGTAAGAAAGAATGACACAGAGTGAGTTAGTCTGAGAAATCTCATGTAAAATACCAGCAACAGGAGCAGTAGGACTGTGGTAAGTTATTAGAGCAGTCCAGGACCTCTAGCACCTTTCTTTCTTTAGTGTCGCCCCTGATTATTACTCTTTATAGGTATGTAATATAAAGAATTTAATAACATTTCCATTCCTATATGCAGGCCCAAATCCAAAGTTAATGGAAGAAGAAGACAGTGGTTATATCAAGCTAAGGAAAAATCTGGGAACCATGCTTCCAGTGTGAGTTACTGTGTGTATGACTAGTACCTGCACACTAGAACTGCTCTTCAGTTTTCACTGACTTTGCTATTTTGCAAAGCGATTCCTACAGCACACTTGTCATGAATAGATGCAAAAAACAGACTCAAAAGGGTCATACAAGCGAAGTGAATGGAGTTTTCTGTCTTGAATATTTGGACTATTGTACGTCTGTCGCTCTAATTCATTTATTATCTAATTTCCTCTCTTGTTCTGGGCCTGAACTTCACTTACTCATGGAGGTCAGAACTTACCAATAAATCAGATTACTTTGTGAATGGTTGGCATCTAGAGAAGATATACACAACATTTTTACATAAAGCCTCTTTAGCTGTGGTTGTTGCATATGTAACAATAGTCAGTGTTTGAATGTGAATTTTTTGATTGGACCATTGCGCACAAACAGAAATAAGATCTATCAGAATTATGTGTTCATGAATTACTTTTTTAAAATTAAAAAATATCGAATGGATTTGTACCAATTCCAGATGCCTATCTGAGCCAAGCAAACCATCATATTTCTGAATTACAGAAAACTGGCTAATTGACTGTAAACACACAGTGCTTTTTGTGATATGAACCTACAGATTAATCTGAGGGAGGGGAGTCTGGACAAAAAGGACTCATATGACTCGGAATAAGGGATGACAAGTGGTCAGGAATGTTTGCTGTACACTAAGAGGACATCTACCTGTGGAGGACAGTGGAGCATGGATCCAGTCCTGCTCAGAATTAAACTACATGAAAGCAACTGAAGCCAGCAAGTTTGTACATGAAATAAAGAAGAAACCAGTATGGTCTGTATAAAAGAGTCCTTCATGCCCTTTCTGGTTTATCTGGTTTAAAGCAGTAGCAAGCGATATATGTATTTATATTTTTAAACAGAACTGTTTTTCAGGCAGGTATTTCTTGCTTTGTTTTGATGTCAAAAGATATTACCTGAAAATAGTAGTCCATTTATTTTTCACTGAAAAAAAAAAAGTTAAATTCTTAAAGGTACATGTAACTGTAACTGGCAATGCATATATTGTTATATTTACAATGCATATACTATTACATATAAATATTTTTTTTAATCTGTATTTTCCATGGTGGTATATTTTTATACACATGGTATTAGTACACTTGTGTGAGCATTTTCTTGAAGATTCTTAAAATTCTGTTCCCTGTGGTTAACCCCTATATTGTGGATAAATAAGCAATGCATCATTTACCAGACATGTTGAGTACCTGAGATTCAGGGGATTTGGAATGCAACTTATTATTTGAACACTGCTGGCTAGCGCTAGGCCTGGTATTGTTTCCTCAGTACTCAGTTAAAAAAAATAAGAAAAGAAATTCTATTCTGTTCCATTCTTTACAGCACACTAATTTCCTTGGTATTTGAAGTCCTATAAAGCTATCCATTAGATAAATGGGAGGAAGGAATAAGAAAGTCATGTTTATAAATTCAGGGTTCAAGGTAGACCTTAGATCATCTTTTCACAGGCAAAGATGGGACCTATAATTTAATGGAATTACATCAGAATAATTAAGATCAGAAAGCGACCTTTCAGGGCACATCCTGCTCACTCTTTCTCTGACCTTTAGTACAGCTCTGAAGCAAAAATGGGACAAGGAGCTGTTCCTAATAGGTTACACACAGGTCCTCATGACACAAAGGATATGTGGGTGCTGTTAAACTGATGTATCCATTCTGTCTCTGTATTTCTACCCAAGGGATGTCTAAGCTTTGCTGGAATCAATAGCAAGTGCTGGGAAACATGATAGGATATGCTCTAAGAGAAAAAAAACTATAAAATAACAAATAAATTATGGGTGTAACATAGTCATGTAAAATCCTCCCAGACACATGTGGAACTAGGAGGTTCAGATGACTTTCTGTAACCTCTGGCTGGAAATGGCACAACTTTTTCCAGAGGAAGTAAAATATGGCCCTTTCTGAAATAAGGGATAAGCAGTATCATACAGATTTTCTTTTTTGGTCTGTGGCCTGATATGGCTTCCAAGGTTTGCTTAATGTTTCGGGCACTGGTGCTACTTCAGCTCGGCCCTTTTGGGGGAAAGAGGGGAAAAGGAAGAAAAAGAATGATAAAGTTGCTCCCAAAGCCGAATTAGATGGTTGTTTCAAAAGCCTCTGCTGGCCTGAGGATCAGTTCATTCAGCTCTTCATTGACTACTTTCTGAGGAAACAGAAAAACAGGGCTTTCACCAGAATAATTTAGGGGAGAGTTATGGGTGGTAGGTGGAACGGTAGTTTCATGAATGCTCTGGTTCTGCAGTGAAATAGCCATGGAACCTGGTCGTTAATTTATTGGAACAAGGATCTGTTTTCTGAGTAAGCATAGCAAAAAGCAAACTGCACCTATTTCACAAAATCTAGGTATTATTTTGATAACAACAGTAACAAAAAAGGCCACAAAAGAGCAGAGTTGTAGAGAAAAGCCTACATTAACGCAATGACTTCTCAGCAATGACCATACTACTGCCACTACTTGAAGAGGAGTTCTTGAACCTCAAAAGGTACATCCAGAACGCTTCATTGGCCAAACCAGAGGACACTGGCTATCCACCACAGCAGTGGATGTGAGCTGCTTGGTTACTGCTGCTTCTTGCTCCCGAGCAGGTAACATATCTGGGTAGACTGCAGGTCTTCACTCCCCTCTAGGTGATGGGCTTTACAAGATGGTGGCCACTTAAGTGCAGTGAAAGACATGTAGCTGCAGTGACCTGAAAGTGCTATTTGTCACCAAATACTCAATCATCTTTGTGCCTGGATCTTGCAGCTTTGCAAAGCTCCGTGTAGGTGAGTCTACCTTATTGCTAGCACTGGTAGATCCTGAAACTCAATAAGGCTCAGTCACTTTGAAATTATATCATCAGCCCCACGAAGAGTATGGTCAGACTTCCTCTGATTTCAAACAGCTGTAATCTTGCTATAAATATTTACATTGATGGTTTGAAGTAAATCTCATGAGCTTTTGGAGGCTGACAAATCTTTTCTATGCCAGTAACGTAAACCAAGAGATGTCTAGTGCTGCCAAGTGGAGCTGAGCGAAACGTTTCTGATTGTTTTCTTTGTACACAGAGTAAATAAAAACATTTGTGAACACAGGTTGTTTTAACTGAAAAGTTATCAAGTTAATATTGAAGTTTTCAAGACAGAAATTTTAATTTTTGTTAAAAAACCTTAATGTTAGTTACATTTAACAGTAAAATAGGTGAAAAATTAAAAAAACCCCAAACCTACCCAAGCTTAACAGTTTCATTTGTTTTGAGATGGAACACTGTTTGCTCTTTTATTTCACTGTGGAATAAAATAGCCAATGGCCAATGGTCAGCCAACATTAAGTCAATTGTTTGTGCTGCCCTAGTTATAATTGCCTTTCAGTTTTGTGATGATTCAAAACAATTTGCATGTCTGATGTTCCTTTTCTCATGGCTCATTTATACCTAAAAGGCAAATACTATCCATGGCCTCAAACTGTGCTTTTTTCTTTTTTACAATGATAAAGATGCTGAATTACAAGTATTAAAGCTTGGAAATGTGAAGAAAAGTGGTGGTTTTACCTGTGACACAATGTTGCTGGTTTGCTGCGGAAGACTTATGGAAGTGATTAATTATCAGTCTTGGCTGCAAAGGAATAACTACGTTCTTTGACACTGACAAAATTTTTATCTTACGCCATTCTGTTTCACATGCAAATCTTTGCAAAAGATAAAAGTACGCATACCTGCTTCCCCCTTATAACATAACCTTCCAGAGCTTCGTGTCAAAAAAGTAATTTTCAATAATACTAGTTAGGAGAGTTGCAGCAGAATGTGGTCTTACTGTCATGGTTCTCAAGGATAACTTACTTAGCTTATTTTTGTAAAATAGCCAAAGTACTAGCTAAATTTTAAAATACTTCAATTATACTTAGAGTATTGAATTATTATTTTTTTTTTGTTCGGTATTTTTCAGTGTTCAGAAGACATTGTAAATATCTTGGGTCATTGAAACTTAAAAAAAAGAAAGTTAGAACTTCCCCTCTCAGCCCTTTTCTAAAGAGCACTTAAGGAAATGTGTTTAGAAATGCTGTACTGAAAGTTTTCAGCCTCTTAATTGCACACTGTCCACTCCTGCTCCTTGTAGTTCCTGGAGTTTTCAGTTGAGTTCTGGGTCTTACTCCTGCAAATGCTAACTGTACATAATCAGGAACAACCCTGTTTCCGAAGACATTCAAGGCTAATGAACCAAGACAGAAAAAATAAGCATCAGTGTTCCTGCTTTTTCCAGCTGTGCGCTAAGGGACTGAGTGATTAGGATACTTGCCCAGTGTCAGAAAAGTTTGTTGCAGTAACAGGAACTGAACGTATGTCTTCATTTTCACAGGCTCCTGCTTTAAATAGAGACCCTCTTTCCTTCTGTGAAACCTTACTGTTTCTGAAATGCTGTATTCAAGATTCAGAATGGTCAAACCTGAATGTTTGAACATATATTTTTCAAATTTGTTATATTTTGACAAACTTAAAAAAAAAATTTGCCTGCTAACATTCTTTTTTTAAAACCCATTAAATAGTCTGGGTCTAGATGTTAGGCCACACTTTCAAAAATTTTTGCCAGCAAAAATATCTTCCTTACGCAAACGAATCAATATTTATGTATCCTAGCTGGACATTTACATGAGCAAATATGAGTTTTGCCTGGGCAAACACTGATACATGAAGGCTCCACCGGCATGTCTCAGGACAGAGCTCTAACTAAACACGTTTTCTAGCAATAAGTAAACTATCAGTTTTGAAAGTGTGGTCTTCTATGATTTAAGAAGAATGATATTTTTCATATTGGTAACATCTGGAGGAATAATAAACTGATGGGACAGAGCAGAAATATTTGATTCTACATTTTTTACTAACTTTTCAATTTTAATAAAGCTTCCTCTTAGAAAGTTATTATTTGCTCCTTTTGCAGTGTAATCTGCATTTTTGCCATAATTTGTAGATGCAAGTTCTCCTCCACAAATCATTAATTCAATGTCTATTTAACTTCTCAGTTTTGAATGAAATGCTTTGATTGGAAATTCAGGGCAATAAATCAACAGCTTTTGAGGGGGCAGGGAAGAGAGAAAAATCCTGTGATTTTAATTTGGAATAGAAGGACTTTTTGTGTTCTTTTGCTTAGGATTTGTCTTGTGTTACCCTTGTCGGCTTCAGCTGTCTGCTATTATCAAATGGAATATCATGACTTGAGAACTGGAGACTCTTCAAAAAGTATGGAAGTTAACTAAATCAAAATAAATATCCTGCCACCTGCACTGCAATTCTTCTGTTCAGACTGGGAGGTCTTGAAGGAGACTGTCTCCTTGATCCCTTTTAGTGCCTTGGAATTCAATCCAGAAAAAGAAGTAAGTGCCTAAATTTAAAACTGCAATCCAAACCCCACTGTTTTCTTGCTACCAACCCATAGAGGTGTCTAAACTCTACAGTATGACTTATTTGTATCTTCAGATCTTCTTTAGGTATCTAAAACATGTGCTTCTCTGCTCCCTATAAACCATCTTATGAAAGCCTTTTTCCAGCCACTTTTTTCAGAAGAGGGCCATGAGAGACAGAAGGCTGATCTACCCTACTAACCCAATCATTTGTATAAAGAGTCAAAAGTCTGGATTGATTTCTTTCTTGACCTATTTCTTGCCTTTGCTAAAGCCAGTTAAACCAAACCTCCCATTGTTCCCAATCAATAACGGAGGAGAAGCCTCACATTTTTTATTTGCTATTGGAGACAGAACCAGAGATCTTTTCCAACTTTTGGCCAGCTGCAGAGGTGTGTGACCAAGTTCACTGAAAATGTGTTTATACCGATACTCCAGTATCGCTGGTGTTGCACAGTACAGTTGTCTCCTCGACACCACAGCACCCCTGCCCTCATGTTCAGTCTGAGGTCCAGGTACTACGAGTTCCCTTTGCGGTAGCTGGCAACAGGGACCTTCAAGGTAGTCCCGTTTCTCGTGGGCCATCAGAGCAAGGGCAGATGTGGTGAAAGCAAGCCACATTGGCCCACTTTTGGGAACCTTCTTGAAACAAACGACATCAGAGGATAGTTTCAAAGAATATTAAGTAGCACGCGCTAGCCTTGAGGGCAGTCTTGCACATAAGTAGCGTAGATGGGGGTTAATATGGTACTGAAGTTACAAGGGGCAGCCAGTAATGGGGGTGCGCCCACTTTTATCAAAGGATTAAAATCAGCCCTGCCCAATGGTCTCACCTGAGCCCACTTTAAGACATCATAGCTTACATTAAAGTCATAAACTGTCGTCAGTGTAAACCCAAGATTTCTCTCCACACGGTAATTTAATCTTTGCTGAGAGAATACTTTCACCTTTATACTATTTGTTATTAGATGATTTAATTCTGCTTTCTACTTCCCGTCCTTTTCACCATGCACCAAAGCAATGCTGGTTGTTACCTGTCACTGCAGGTGTCCTGAGACACATACAGTGTAGATTCATTGTCCCTGCCTAAAGGGGTAATCCCTGTGTGCCTCAAAATCAAAGATGAATAGTTAATCCCTTGACTTCCACCACAGTTAGAAGTAAAACAAAGTTTGTGTTGTTTAGTAAGAAGTTTATAAAAAATAAAACTAATACATCAGTTACTTGTGCTACTTGAAATATAAGGCAATACAACTTCAGGATTTCTCTTTTTAGGCATCTGAACTTTGGACTGATTCCAGTTACTTCACAATTGTTCTGTAATACTCGGGCTTCATGCCAGCAGTTGCTGGGTGTATTGGTCAGACCAGCATCTGTTGGTGAACTGACTTGCAGAACATCTCCTCCTCCTCCTCTAGGTGTGGGACTCAAAATGAGTCACAAGCAACGTAGCCTTATATTCCAAAATGCCCCTTGACTGTGAATTAAGGGGGAGGTTTTATAATTTCTGCTCTCAAAGCATGTCTTTGAAAAGTGACAAGAACTTTTCACAACCCCTTATAACTGAGTTGAGTTGCTGAGCATAACTTGATCCTCCAGAGTTAAACTTCTCAGAATGGAAGCCGTGACAAGGGCTAATGCTTCCTGCTGTGTACAAGCTGAACAAAATCAGGCACTAAAAAGCATTCCAAATGTCCTCTTCCTCCTGCCTCCTTGACTTGGCTGAAATTCAGTGGCCCATAATTCTGCTAACTGATCCCAGATAATGAGCAAGGAAAGCGGAGGAACCATTTCTACACCAAACAGGCAAACCACACGTACTGTTCTGGCTTGGACCATTTGCCTGTTAATGTAAGACCTTAATTTCTTTTGGCTTTCTAGAGAATCTTTACACGGGCTACTGCTCAGCTTCAGTAGTTTTAATCAGGCATGATATAAGTATATTCCTAAAGGCTATCTCTGACCTAGTGAAGATACTCTTCTTTAGCTCCTTCTGTAGTCAGCAGAGAAAGGCAGGGCCCAAGTTTGGCTGCAGTGTAAACCTGAATTTGATTCATCTCTAAAAGACAGTATGTCTAGATTCCTGCTGTAAATCACTTTATAGAGGATCTGTCTTTCTGTACTGACTGCGGAAGCAAAAGAGAGATTAGCCATTGTGGATGTTTCCGCTATTTTAATAATGTTTTATCCTCAAAAATTACACCGGTTAAATATTAATAATTACATGCCAGCCTGAGTAACGGTTGTTCTTAGAACTACTTAGAAGCTAACTGCAATACATTAATAACCCCTGGAAACAGAAATGAAAGTATAGTGAACAGATACTGCCCTGTTAACGGTTTGGAGAAATCCGGTTACTTGTCAAAACTGCTTTCTCTTCTGTCTGACGTAGCTTGCTGGCAAAACACAAAAGGTTGGCATAGTCAGATCTCCTGAAGTATTTAGATACCTCACTTCAGATAAGAGGGAAGTGGCTGTTCACAAGCATTTGCCTGTATCACCTTTAAATCTTACCTTTAAAACCAGATTGTTTAACAAAAATCTGGTTTTGGTGTTTGTCACAGCCAGTTGAAGAGAGCTTTAACTTGGGAGTTACAAAATAAAAGATCAACTTTTCTGAGTTTTCTTTGTGATTCCCTATGTGTTACAGTGCCTGAATGAGTAAAAGTTGTGGAGAAGGTACACTGCAAACAGTCTGAAAAGTCAGAAAGCAGAACAAAAAGTGATTCATAGCTCCTCATTCATTCATCTTCCAACAGGAAAGCTTTCAGATGTTTCAATTCAAAGCCTAGAAGCTACTAGCTAGGTAGAAACCGTGCTATGGTATGTTGAATGCATACTTACCTAGTATTAGTGCATGGGGAATTAGGAGGTGCTACATATCTGTTAACATTGAGAGGGTCAGGGAGTTGTGGCCTGTTTTTTTAAATTTATTTACTACATATAGAGAGGTAACACCAACTTGCATTGTTCGAAGAAAGAATGCTGTAAACCTGTAGCTGTTGACTTATCTGCATTCTCATCTGGTCAGCCACCTCACACAGAGAGGAAAATCCCCATATGAGCTCCCAGTTTTCCTTCAAATGCCCTCCCTTTCACTGTTTAAATGAATGTCTTCCCTTATGTGTAGTGTTAGAAATGTTCCCTGGGTTGGTGATTTCCAGGTCACAGCTGGGAAATCGACAGTATAACCTAGTGGCAATTTACAGTACATATGGAACTTATTTATCAAAAGCGTCATCTTTTCCAAACGTGCAATCCTTCTACCATGCATCAGAGGAGCTTGTGAGAGAAGTGAACCTTGAGGAAAAATTATGAGGTACTCACCTATAGTCATATCTATCACAATTCTGTGTCACATTAAATATAGCTTCTGAAGAAGACACCATTTAAAATTGAGTTCATGCTCATCTGAAGTTGGTATTTAAAAGCCTGAACACTTTATCATCACATATCAACACATATCATCAACACTAAAAAATTACCCTTCATTTTTACCAGACTTGGCAGTTTTCATATTGACAATATGCTTTCTTGTACAGGTTCTCCATACACTACTCCCTAAGCATCAGCATTTCATCCTGTTTCTCCGAGTCTGCCCATAGATGTGATGTTTATAATCACTGTACCAAACAAAATGCAGCATCACAGGTTTCAGCAGGAAGGGGAGCCAGGAGCCGAGCACGGTAAACACAGAGGCAGTGTCCTCACCAACAAGGGTGCTGTCCTGCGGCACCTGGATACAGAAGCAGAGCAGGTCTTGTGATCATCACATCTTCAGCCAAGAGTCCAGACTGCCAGACAAGCTCACAGCGACACAGCAGGTCTGAGATCAAGCAAGCAGGTCAGGTCAGCAAGTCGATGGTAGGATCAGTCTATGCTTTGATGCGGTAGCCAGGGTCAGACATAGTCCGGTGGTTGTAGTGATGAGGCTGGTCCATGGTCAAGCTGGGGAGTCTACTCAGGGGGTGATGGTTGAGGCGCAAACCACTGGGGCACAGCGGCCAGGAGTGAGCACGGCTACAGTGCAGCTGCTCTGAGCAAGGGTGAGACCCTCAGATTAAAAGCTTTTCCGGAGAGAAAAAGGGATAGTGGCTGTTGAGGCTTCCTAGAGGTCTCAAAGAGCTCTCCTCAAGTCTCAACACCTGCCTAAACCGGCCCTGATCACAGAGTGCCAAATCCCTGGGCAGAGGCGGGCTTGCTTCAGTGAGCAGCGTGCACCGAAGCCTGCGCTGCTGCGGCTGCATTGCCCCTAGTCCTCACACAGCGTTACTCCTGCAGCACTTTGCCTCCAAACATGCTGAGGCCAGCGTCGCTCAACACGTGTTCTGTGGGCCAGTGTCAGTTTGGGAGGTGTGAAAAAGTGATCCCAAAAGTGGTTGCTGGATGCTGATCGTTCTTAGTGCCTGGGGAAGGAATCTGTTGCATCTTGTTTGCAATATTAATTATAATTCACGTGTTTGCAATAATAACATAATACAGATTTGGTAAACAGTAGCATTAGGTGGAATTAATCTGCTCTAATTTAAGGATCTAAAAATTACATGGCTAAATCAGACACTTGAAAAAGCTGAAGTGTATCTTTTAAGTCATAACGAGACATTTTGGCATTTTGGTGATGTGCATCACCCAATTTAACAAGATATACTAATGTTGATTTCAGTATTTTGCACTCTGGATTTTTGCCTTACAGTTGCTAATATTTTCTCAATTAAAACCTGTTGCACTCTTGGTTCATCTGAATTCATTCTCTTTAAGACCCATTACCAAATCTTTCTGCCTAGTGCATGGAGGAAAAAAACCCCACTTATTATGTACAAAGGAGTTGGCATTGTTTGTATAAAAGTTCACTTACAGCTCCTGCTAAAAAATGCTTGAATTCTATGTTATTTCTCATGAAAACACTTAAGTGTTCACAAAACAAACTCCCATTTAAGCAGAAAGCAACTGACTTTTAAAAATGATTTTTTCTTGCACCTTTTTCCTTAAATGTGAACACATCTTATGAATCTGTACTGTCACATTAGAACTCAAACTTGTAGGCTAGATGCTGTTTGACCTGCATTTTTATAGTTAATAGCTCTGCTTCAGACATGTAAGGCATTTTATGCATCAATTCTTCACACATTTTATGGCCCCACACAACCCTTCAAATAGATTATAATAGATAAAGGCCAACCAAAATGAATGGCGTCAGATCTTCTGAAAGCTCTATGTTTGCATCTCTCACCAAAACTGGCAAATTTCTGACACATTGTCTTCCCACACCTCTTGTTAATGTACCACCTTTTGTTAATGTACCTTTTGTTATCGTGTTTTCGTATCTGGCCCTTCATAGACATTTTGTGCCTCTTTCACGCAAAGTAAAGTTAATTGAGCAGGATTCTCTTTGCCTGTTAAAAACAGAAGTTTGGAGTTCAGAAAGATGGGAATATCTTGCTCAAATGAGTGATAAAAGCATGACAGATGTCTTATCTATGGTTAATACACAGGCTATTTTAATCTCTTAAAGATAGTGCCATATACATGCTTGCTAAACAGTATGTGTACATAACCACAATATGCAGCACAGGAATACAAGTTGTGGTTAGGAGCTTTCCTTATCTAACATTAATCTACAGAGTTAATTTAATTTTTACAAGAGTGCTGCCTATACTCTAATCTGGGCCTTCCCCCTGTGTCTGTGGTGTCAACGCTGGGCAGAAACGCTCAAGAAGGCTTCTAGAGAAACTCTTGCACGCAGTAGAAGGTTGACATGGGAGAAGTGTAAAAGGTTTTTCCTATTTCCATTAGGTCAAAGGAAAAGCTACTAATAAAAGAAAGGTTTGATGTTTTCAGATGTGAAATCCAGTTGGGTGTTAATGAATAGACTACTTCATAGTGATGTGACAGAGAGCTAGATCATGGATAGATATTGGATGGGAGTGTGTGAGGGGCACTGAGACTGACAGGAGCATCTCCTGATACAGAGGATTTGCAGTGTATTTAAAAAAAAAATCTTTCACTGTCTCTTTCAGAGAAAGTTTGAATTGGAAGGTCAGGCAGTGCAAAGGGGAAGTCTGGACTGTCTCCAGGATGGACCCAACCTGAAGGAGCAGTAGAGTAGGGAAGAAAATGGGGAAAGAAAGTACATATAGAACTTTTTTAGGGTGGGATGGTATAGATTCCGTACCTCTTCTGTTGTCTAAAATAGCAAGTCGTAACTTAAGAAATCCTTTGCAGAGTTTCTGTCATTTGCTTCAAGTCATGAAGTATCCTCCAGAAGTCTGTAGCTTAGGAAGGGTGTTGGGGGTTCTCGGACAATAAAGCTTCAATTTCCTTTACAAGAAATGGTGCCAAAAGTCATGTACATAGTGAGTAAGACTAGAGAAGAAAGGAGACAATACACTGACAGAGACAGGTGTTACTATGGGTCCTGACACAGCAGGCTGGTGAGTGTCTGGCAGGAGGGAAGTTGACTGACACTGTGACAACTAAGGTAATTTCCTCGCTGGTCCTCTTGGGGTGGTTAGTAGCTTTGCAGAAATAATGCAGTCAGCAATTATTATTGTTACTGGTTTGTGTGGGTTAATTTTGCTACTTTTGTTTTGCTGTATTGTTGTTACTGCTAACAATTGTTAGGCACTTAAGAGTACCTACTTATCACAATGAAAACAGAGGGTGGTGTGTATAGGGACATGTGTGACCTGACCTGGTGCACAGTATTCCACCTGCAGCCTTGCCAGCTTCACCTGCTCTTACACTGTATTCCTACATGTACATCCTGACATGACTTTTAATTGTTCACCATAGGGTGACTTTTAAAAAAAATTTGTGTTCAGTCTGTGATAAAGTTGCTTAATACCTTTCTCCAGAACTAGTAGTAAGCCAGTAAGTCCATGTCCCATATTTCTGTAGATAATGATTTCAATGTCCTTTATGAATTTCAGGCTAATTTTTCAGATCAATTCTCCAGTTTATTGACATCCGGCATATTTGTAGACCTCTCCCCTTTTGTGTTGTTGGCTAATTAAAGTAAGCATCCTCTCTGTTTCTTCATATACGCTGTTAATGAAAATATCAAACAGCATTAAATCCAGAACAGCCTTTCATGAATCTCCATTCAATACAGTCTTCAGGTTGATAGTGAGCGACTGTTAACTACTCTGTGTACAAACAATTTCAGCCACTTTTTTTTTGCTTAGTCGACAGTAATTGCATCTAGTCTCTGGTTGCGTCTATACTCATGGTCTGATTTGGAGAAGCAGTGCATCTTTGGCCTGTTTATATGTGTTGGTTTGGTTTTATGGAGATTTTGGCCTGTGTGACCTAGACTCCTTTGAGATGAAACTAAATCTGAATTTTGGGTCCAGGTATATACTGAAAGCTCTGTAAATCCCTCCAGAGACTGGTGGGGTCCAAACTAGTGATTGGTTCTTTAGGTGTCTTTGAACACAGACCTCTAGTCATGCCTGCTTCTGTTGTGCCAAATTACTTGCTGTGTAGGCATATTTTCCAAGCTTGCTTATGAGACTACCATATAAGACAACTTTGAGAATCCTATTAAAGTCAAACCCACTTTGGCTTGATTCTGATTCCACGACTGTGCTACAGTGGCTTAACTCCATTGCTTTAATGTTTTCTTTAATGTATGAAAGCTCCTCTGTGATTTGTAACTGACTACAGGAGTATATATCTACAAATGCTTAAACAGCCTCTTGATATGCCATGGGAATTACAAATTGTCACATCAGTCAGAATTTTGTGAAGTAGCATTATAGTCTTTCTCTCTGCAAACTGCCAATTTGAGCACAGTACTTGTCAAAACTGTTGGTTTTTTTCTAGTTTACTTTCTTTGTCCATTTTACAATCAGGGAAAGAATATGTCTAGTAAGACAGATCTTTTATCTGTATTGCTCCCTGAGAAAGACTGTTGTTGTTGGGATGTCTGTTGCCAGCTTCTTGTAGGAAATTGTGTTAGTCACTCATAGTTGCTGCTAATAAAATGAATTGTATGATCTTCTAAGCAGCAGGAGTCTCTGTAAAATTTTTCATAAAATTTGTCTTTCTGGGGCAAAGTACCAAAGAGTGCAAATGGGGGAGACAAATTAAAGAAAAGTCAAATTTTCTCTCCCTCCCCCTACCCTCAGTGAAAGCTTCATGTTGGGAAGTATCAGGTTTCTAAAAAAGAGGCACTCTTAAACCACAAAAACTGGGATGGTGAAAGTTTGTGAGAGGAAGCTTGAGCTTCTTGAGATACTGGGTCCAGTCCTCTCTCTTCTAGTGTAAATGGGTAGAGCCCCATTCCTGGAGACTCTGACAATTTACACTGGTTACACTTTCTTCACGGCATTTCCAAGTGTCTTTCTGGACTGAAAACTTTTAGTTTGTTCTCTGACTCGTTGACTTTCTAAGAGTTGTACATTTGCTTACTAGCATTTACTAAAAGATTAAGTGCCTGAGAGTTTTCGATGCATTTATCACACTCTCTGCTTTTGGGTCTAATTGTCTTCCTAAGCTTTGTGTTAATCTGAAATAATGCATGACAGTAACAGCAGTGCCTTTGGGGAAAGCTGCAGGAGAATCAGGCCCAATGTATTTTTGTTATTTATATACCCAGAAGTTCCTGCTCCTGATACTGATTGCAGGAGTGTCAACACCAGTAGTGACTATGGCAACAGAACGGCTTAGCAGATAGAGTTATCATCCCTTGTCATCACTTGGGTAAATCGAAAAGCCCTCCCCAAATATGCCCACGCCTCTTTCTTTGTTTCTTGTCAGTTGCATGGCATGAAGGCATGTCCTTTAGCTCAGCCTCACACTTACTGTGACTGGACTAAAGCAAAGAGAAGGTCCGTTCAGGTGGTTTGTGTTCAAAGTGCTGTGACAAGAGGGCTCTGTGCACACCCAGATCTGGCCATCACTTCACATGGTAACCACAGTAGTAAAGCATGTGACAGAGTTATTTAGTAAGAACTGTAAGCATCTTGGAGAGCGAAGGAGAGCCCGTGAGGCTGAAGACTTCCCTGCAGCAACTAATGAGCTGTCTGCGGTGCCTTTCAGAAGAATAACTTTGATATAAGGCACAGCTCAGGCTGTTGAAACTGGTCTTTCTAGATTTCTTCAAGGGGTAATTACTGATTTAATCACTTTACAGGCCTCTGCATCAGATCATTGATTCATCTGACGAAGGCCTTGATGAAGGCCAAGTCCTATAGCAGTCACTTTCTCTGTCTCGGATCTTTCAGCTTCAGAAAGTGAAGTGGCAAGCAATAAAAAGCCCATTTTGTACAGTTTCTGATGAGTTCTGTGGGCCAGTCAAAAGGGAACAAATACTTCTGAGAAGGCTTTGAATGAATATGACTGGATCTCTGGTTATCATCCAATTGGGAAACAAGTCATCTCCTTTGTAACATTTTAATTCGTTCAGTTGTTCATTGTTGCTTGTGGTTCTGGTTCCCAGGACTTGGTGACCATAAATCTTCATGTGAAAGCAATGACTTCTATTTTGATTTATGTAAGATGTGTTAAGATATGTTAAGATATGGCAAAAAAATCCCAGAGTAGACCAATTTGCAAAAGACATCTTAATGCAATCAGGACCGAATATTTGCAGGTCCAGCTATAGTCCAAATCCCGCTGACTCAGACCACTTTCCATGTATCAGCCTGCAAGGTTCTTTGCTGGTTTAATCTGTGGGCAGCTATAGGCTGGCTGGTCCATAACTTCTTAAAAACAGATCTCTTGATCAGCACTGTAAATATCTTCAGAAATGTTGATCTTTAACACAGAAGAATCTTCATGTAAAAGATCTTGTCATTCCTACTTTTGTCTACAATTTCTTATGTGTTCACAGTGTTGCAGCATGAAGTCATTTGTCCTGATTGCTTAGTTAGCCTCCAATATATAATAACAACTTATGAAATGACACAGAAAACCTGCTTATAGCTGCTATTGCTTTTGCTTCAGCAGCAAGGATTGTGGCACACCTTTATGCATTTCATTTCCTGTAAAACACGATTGACTGGTGAACACTGGGTTCCTGCCATCATTTGAGTGCTTTAACTAAAGAATTTCATTTTAATCAAGAGATTTGTGTCTTTTTGCATGCCAATTAAATACATATTAAGACACCATATCGAGTAATCATGCACTATCTCATATCTTTATTGTTATATCGTTCAGTGTGTTATGAGAAAGATAAGAGCAGGTGCTTCATCAAAATTATCAAGACCTGTGGTTGACTGAGTAAGCTATGATTATTATCCTCAAGTTACAGCTCACTCGTGAAACACTCAGGTAAAATCTGCTGCTTGAAATCTGATGGGAACCCCAGTTTGCTCCATCTGGAATCCGAAGTATAATACTGACCCAGGCTCTTCGCACAGCAGTGGGCAGCAATGTGGTGATAAGTTCTACATGAAACTGAGTATGATCTGTTGACAGCTGAGTCACACGTACCCTGCTGCTGGTTCAGGGCAACTTGCCACTCCTGAGCCATGCTGCTTCTGCTAGGTATCATAATTAGTTATGTTAAGGTACCAAAAGATATAAATACATATCTGAAAGTCTTCACAGTGAGTGCTGTATATCCTTTTATTTATCCTTGGGTGTTCAAATATGTTGGAAAATCTGGACTAGCAGGCTGTATTGTCTCCAAACACTGGTAAAGCAAAATGAAACAAACAAGAAAACCAAAACAAAACTAGCACAGAGCTGAGAAATGTGGCACATTGCCCATGCTCCATCACCTTCAATTTAAAAATGACCTCACACAGAGCAGCATTCATGCTTTCTTGGCTTTTGACACCAGGACTAGTCATTTGCAATGACTTCTGGGAAGGATAGTGAGAAACACTGCTTTGCTATCAATCCTCTCAGCAAACCCTTTGGATCCCTAAATCTCCACAGCCATTCTCTGGACTTGGGTTGTTTCACCACGAACTCATCCTCATCTTGTCCAAGTACTGTAGTGGTCCTAATTGGACCTGTCATAAGGTATGCATACTCTATGCAATGAGATGAGCTGGTATCACCACACTGTATGATGTCCTTTAAGATATACTAGCTCAGACCTCGTAGCAGTACAACTATGGGAAAGCAGCAGCCTGTTGGAATAAATAACCTTCTGTAGCATTTGGATCTTTGCATTATGCTCTACTGCACATACATAAGGTTTTCGCTTCTTCTCTTCCTTCCTTCCTGCCACTGTCTCTCCCAAGGAGGTGTTAATTTCCTTAAGAGGTCTTGGGTGGACACAGAAGAAATCCTTCATAACTGAAGAAAGGGTTACTAATACACTTCTTACACTTTCCCAGGATTTTATCTTCATTCAAAACAATACGCCCTCTTCCTCCAAAGATAAAGATGCACAAATGTGACTGGTTGCTATTGTGTAATGATTTTTTTGTGCAAGAAATTATGTCCCCTGTAGTGAAGTTCTTATCTTCAGTTCTCTCATCTACACAACAGTCAGAAATTTAACTCAGCTTCAGTATGTAATTCTTGCTGCCCTCAGAAAAGTAACCTCACAGGTAATTAGGAATGTCTTTTCCATTACTAAAATCCATCCTCACAACAATGACAAAAAGAGAAGGAGAAAAGAGAGAAGAAAAAAGAAAAAAAGAAAAATGGAAAAAGAAAAAAATGAGAAGACAAAAAAGAAAAAAGCAAAAAGAAGAAAAAAAAAGAAAAAAGAAGGAAGAAAAAAAAAAGAAAGAGAGCATAGAGAACAAGAACATAACCTAGATATTGTCTGGGATGAAGCACTTCAAGTAAAATACCATGCAGAGTCAGGACTGCAATAGTCACAGCAGATCTCAGAGACAATGAGACAGTGGGTGAAATTGGCCTGCCCTGCCTTATGTTTATCCAAATCAGCATCCATGTTTGTGTTGGATGTCTAGTGTCCTTACTGCTGATGTAGAGAAAAAACCACCCTGGAAAGTGAGTCATCTAATCCTAAGATAGGTTGGGTATAAGATCGGTCAGGTGTATCATCTCTTGGAGAAGCCCGTTTCTCTTCAGTGACTGCAAGACAGCTCATTCTAGACATTACACACCATATTAAATTGTCTGAAGTCAGGTGACATGAAGTCTAATATCCTATGTTGTAGCTGAAATAATTGTGTCAGTATGTGAAAGTTTCACAACCTGGAAAGAAGCTACTAGCTCTTCTGAGAGCCATCAGTAATAAAGCAAACAGAAGTGAGTTGATTTCTTATCTGGTGTAAAGCAGCAAGATCCCATTGGCAAGATTGCAGTGACCCAAGGTTTTGCTCCTCGGGGTGAAGATGAACATTTATCTGCTACATTTCACATTTTATTACCTGGAGTCAGATTCCTCTCACCTCCTTACAGCTGACTTTTTTCACCCACGCTGCCTTCATGGGCGGTGGAAACCAATGAGCATCATTAGCACAGGATTCACTTGGCCTATCTAAAAAATTTGCTTCAGGCAGAGATAAGTAGCTCCATAGTTTGTGTTAATTAGACTGACTAGATGCCCATTGTCTCTAAGGTCAATTTATGGTGATTAGCTCCTGTGTAAATGTCCACATTGTACCTTTCAACCATCAGGTGAATAGTATCCCTAAAATACATGCAGTAGCTGATTCCATCTTAATTTATCAAGGTCTTAGAGAAAACTTACAGTATCAAAAGCTTTATATAAAACAGCTGTTAAATTTTTTTGTGCTCCTATTTCTAACCTGTTTTACTTCCCATGCAGCTGCCACTACTCCTGTTCATTGGACTAACATGGGAGACACCTTAAGGTATTAGGGTGTACAGAACAGAACAGGACACATCACTTCTCCCAGGAAAACAGACCTCAATTCTGGCTGCCCAAGGCTGTGTTCTCCCTAGGCACCAGTGGTGCATCATTTGCAGAAAGCACTCAGAATGCCTGAAAAGCAAACTATTTTAACTTAGGTGTCTTCCATGCATTTTGAATGCTCTTATCTTAGGCTTTAGGCATGAAGGAAGGGTGGCTGTGGTACTGGGCTTTGTGTTGGAATGTGAAGTGAAGAAAACACTCCATTTTTACTAACACAGAAAAAGGATTCTCTCCTCTCCCTCCTAACTGCTACTCAGATTTTAGAAGAAGAAAAGGCTAGCACATTTTTTGGCACAGAAACACTTCCAGATTGTGTCTTATTTCTTTGAACTATACAGGCTAAGATAATGATATAAGGATAATTATATTTCGTGCTTCAAACTGAAGTTGATAAGAGAGAAATATCCTTCTGTGTGGAGCTTTTACATCATGTTTAAAACATCTGTTATTAGCTGAAGCCAGAAAGACCTATGCATGTATTTAAAGAATACATTTAAAGAATGGAGAAGGCAACCAGCATTAAAAAAACAACCCTTTTTCTCCATATATTAGTTAATCAGATATTTTAGTTGCATCAACAGTGAAGTCGCCCATGACATATCCCATGCTAAGTATCAGTGTACCAGAAAGGTAATTCACCAGCAGCTTCAAAATATGCAGTTTCCAGGAAAAGATAACAGCAAGATTATCTTTTGTCCAAAACCCCCACCAGTAGTGTCCCAAAAGTCCTTACCAACTAAAAAAAAAAAAAAAATCTTCAAGAAAAATAGAGAAAGCTTCTTTAGAAACAGTCTCACCAGAAAGGAAAGAAAATGCAATGGTTTAGACTGCTATTCTAATCATTCATTTCTGTGTGAGGAAAAGTGGTTAGGATTAGAAATCAAGAATCTCTTTCCTGAGGGATGCTAAGCTTCATCACTGGGGGAGACCACGGTAGGGCTGTCTGTAGCTAGGGAATGCCTCTCTGCAACCCCGTCACTATTCAGGGAGCTGAGTAATGATGTAGTGGAGGATGCTTCAAAATTAGTTATTAGATGATTGCAAAAGGCCTGGATTGCCCCTCTTTTAGGTTTCGTACAACTTAAAACCATACCGAGTGAACATAGAGCATGTAATTGAAAAAATATGAATAAGGAAACTTTTTGGAATTTCAGAAGAAGACTTCTTCTGAGGGCTTTTGTTGCTGGGAATGGAGCTGGAGCAAGAGCTCTCTAATGCAATAGCGAGCAGTGAGACTTGGTTGGCGTTTGGCCTTCTGCTGGGACATGAAGCAGCATGATTTCTGTGTGACAGCCAGCAGGACAAGACTAGCACAATGCCTAGTGAAATAAATGAAATCTGTCTCCTGAAAATAAAGAGAAGTGGTGGATGGAGATCTGTTGTGCTGCACCCGAAATATCTGAGATATGAATCCTTCCTCTTTCATCTGTTTCACCTAGAACACTCTTGGTGCAGATGCTTTCATGAGAGGGAACTGAAATGGCATTGAAAATGTTACGTTACCAAACAAATTCCTCTGGAAGAAGGAGGAATAGAATCATAGAATAGTTTGGGTTGGCACATCTTCAACTAGATCAGGTTGCTTAGAGCCCCGTCCAACCTGACCTTGAATGTTTCCAGGGATGGAGCATCTACCACCTATCTGGGCAATCTCGTCCAGTGATTCACATAATAAAAAATGTCTTCCTTATATTTAGTCTAAATCTTCCTTCTTTTAGTTTAAAACCATTACCCCTTGTCCTATTGCAACAGGGCCTGATAAAAAGTTTGTCCCTGTCTTTCCTGTAGGACCCATTTAAATACTGAAAGGCCATAATAAGGTCTCTCCAGAGCCTTCTCTTCTACAGGCTGAACAACCCCAAACATCTCAGCCTGTCCTCATAGGAGAGGTGCTTCAGCCCTCTGATCATTTTTGTGGCCCTTCTCTGGACCGTCTCCAACACATCCATGTCTTTCCTGTGCTGAAGGCTCCAGAGCTGGATGTGGTACTCCAGGTAGGTTCTCACCAGAGTGGAGTAGAGGGGCAGAATCTCCTCACTTGACCTGATTCTTTTGATGCAGCTCAGGATATGGTTGGCCTTCTGGACTGCAAGTGCACGTTGCTGGCTCATGTTGAGCTTTTCATCCACCAGTACCCCCCAAGTCCTTCTGGGCAGGGCTGCTCTCAACCCCTTCATCTCCCAGCCTGTAGAGATACTGGGGGTTGCCCTGACCCTGCACTTGACCTTGTTGAACTCATGAGGTTCACACAAGCCCACTTCTTGAGCTTGTCCAGCTCCCTCTGGAGGGCATCCTATCCCTCAGGCGTGTCAACTGCACCACTGAGCGTGGTGTCATCCACAAACTTGCTGAGGGTGCACTCAATCCCACTGTCTATGTCACTGATGAAGTTATTAAACTGTACTGATCCCAACACAGACCCCTGAGGGACACCACCTGTGACTGATCTCCATCTGGACATTAAGCTGTTGACCTCTACCCTCTGGATGAGACTATCTAACCTCAACCATTGAACAGTCCATCCATCAAATCAATGTCTCTCCAATTTAGAGAGAAAGATGTTGGTGTGGACTGTGTCAAAGGCCTTACAGAAGTCCGGATAGACAAAATCCATTCGCTTGTCCACTGGTGTAGTCACTCCATCATAGAAGGCCACTAGGTTGGTCAGGCAGGACTTGACCTCAGTGAAGCCATGCTGGCTATCTCAAACCATGTCCCTGTCCTTCATGTGCCTTAGAATAGCTTCTAGGAACATCTATTCCAAGATCTTCCCAGGTAGGTACAGAGGTGAGGCTGACAGGTTGGTAGCTCCCACAGTCCTCCTTTTCTTCCCTTTTTAAAAATGGGTGCAATGTTTCCCTTTTTTCCAGTCACTGGGGACTTCACCTGACTGCCATGACTTTTCAAATATCATGGAAAGTAGCTTGGCAACTACATCAGCCAATTCCCTCAGGACTCTGGGATGCATCTCATCAGGTCCGACAGACTTCTGTATGTTCAGGTTCCTCAGGTGGTCATGAACCTGATCTTCTCTTACAGTGGGAGGGGCTTTGCTCCCCCAGTCCCTGCCTTGTGGTCCATCGACAGCTGTGGGGAGAGAGGTTGCCAGTGAAGACTGAGACAAAAAAGTTGTAGAGTATCTCCTATCCTCAGCCATTGTTACCAGTTTGTCAGTCTTGCTTATCAGGGGGGTACGCTTTCTTTTACCTCCCTGGCTGACATGCTTTAGAAGCGCTTCTTATTATTCTTTGCGTCTTTTGCCAAGTTCAGCTCCAGCTATGCCTTGGCCTTACTGACCCCATCCCTATGCAACCGGGCAGCGTCCCCATACTTTTCCCAGGATGCCTGTCCCTGCTTCCACTGCCTGTGCATTTCCTTCTCACCCTTTAGTTTGACCAGCAGGTCTCGACTCAGCCATGCTGGTCTCTTGCCTTCCTTTCCCAATTTCTTACACCTGGGGATCGAGAGCTCTTGCGTGGTGTGGAAAGTGTCCTTAAAGATCTGCCAGCTGTGTTCTGCTCCCTTGCCCCTGAGGGCAGTTTCCCAGGGTGTCCTGTCGACTGACTCCTTGAAGAGCTGGAAGTTTGCTTTCCTAAAATTCGGGGTCCTGACTTTATTGCCTGCTTCAGATCCCTCAGGACTGTGAACTCCACCATTGCATGATCACTGCAGCCCAGGCTGCCTCTAATCTTGTCATTGCCAATTAGGTCACTTGCATTGGTGACCAACAGGTCCAGTATTGCGTCTTCTCTGGTGGAGCTGTCTATTACCCAGTTTAAGCAGATATCCTCAATGCATGCCAGGAGTCTCCTGAATTGCCTACAGCTCGCTGTGCTACTTTTCCAGCAGATGTCAGGGTGGTTGAGGTCCCCTAGTGGGATGAAAGCCTGCGAGCACGATGCATCCTGTATCTGGAGTAAGAAGATTTCATGAATAGGTTCCCCTTAACCAGGTGGCCAGAATTCCTTTGTTGCCTTCCTTCACCCTCCAGAATAGATTTTGTAACATTCTGGAGATTTTGTTTTTCTTCTTGTCCATTAACATAACAGAATGATTGGATAACTTATTGTATTTTCTTTCCTGTCTGAACAATTTTGATACTTTACATTTGAATCACTGCAAGGTCTTGAAGCTGTGGTAAATAAATGAATAAAAAGCTATAATTTTGAAGTTCCAAATTTTTGATTTGTAAAAAGGGATGGAATACCAAGGTCACCAGACACTGGTAAGGATAACCCTTTCACACTATTAGGGTAAGAAAGTGCTGCAGAACATAAAGCTGTGCCATTTGGAAAGGAGCTGGGGCAGCATCTGACAGGCTATCTGACAAAGCAGTTTGCTTGTACGTCTCTTGCTGTACACAACATGAAGCTGAGTGCTGGCAGAAACTCTGAGTGAAACGATATTAGGTCTCCCTTTCCTCCATGACTGGCAACGTGACTGTAGCTGACTGATTAGCAAAATTGCTGGTCATCATTTTTAGTCTTGAAATTGTGGGGCTGTGTTTTCGGTTTTGTTTTGCTTTGTTGTTAGAGAACAGGGTAATAATTCATGATCAAACCATATAGGCTACAATAAAAAAACCCACAAAACAAAAACCTTTGCTAAGCAGTTGGTATTCAGTTCTCCGACAGGCAGAATTTAGAATAAAAGGTTACTAACATTTTGGCAGTGTTTTCCTCAGGCTTTCTCTTGTATTTCTGCCAAATATCTCACAAGGCTCAGATTTGATTAAAATGGCAATGCTCTCTGCTACTTGAATGTAATTAGAGCCATTCATTATAGCTTTAGTTGACAGTTTGGCAACCTTTACATTTTTTCTGAATATGGACAGCATTCCATGGAAACAGTTCAAGGGAGGAGTGCAAGAAGAGGGTCCTCTCTTGAACTGCAGCAAATGGAAGGCTGTCTATGTTTAGAGGAGTTTACAGGTTTCCAAACTGTCAATTGAAGCTGCAAGGAAGAGCTCTAATGAGATTAATGTAACAGAGCATCACATTTTTTTTTTGTCAGCCAGCTCCTGCAAGCTCCTGCTATGTAGTTATCACATACCCTATAGGACCTTTAAGTACTTTTTTTGCAAGTCACTGTTTTGCTGTTATTAACCCCAGTCTTAGAACACTATTGGATGGAAAATAAATCAAGAAAATGTGTTTGCCTATGTAAACCTTTTTCTACAGGCCAGCCTTTTGCAGAATTTAGATTTTTTAATCTGCTTGAGTTTCCTACCCTTTTATATGTCAAATAAAACACGGCTCAAATAAGGCCAGAGCAGACCTGGCTTCCTTCAGGTTCCTAATGAATTATATCTTTCCGTTCAAAATATTAAATCAACTATTGTTAGTTTTCATTTTGTGTTCTTCTATGCCATGCCCAGGAACTGCTAAAATGTAGCGAGAAATGTCATTTTAAGCATCTTCCAAACCATCTAATAACATAAACTCTATTAATTCCAATCAAGCTTTTCTTGTGATTAAAGTAAGAAAGACTTAGTCCAAAATCTGATGAGAACAACTTTCTGTTTTCCCTGTGGCTCATCACTGTTAAGAGGGAAAAGGAAGAGTGCAGATTAATGGATGGGGCAATCTGCAGTTTAGTTTTGCACTGCTTGTTGCTGGGCTACTTCAGTATGTGAACCAGGGGATGATAGCCTCATTGCCCTTTTGGTTTCATGGCAAACTGAATACTGAGGCTTTGCAGGACAGTGGGTGCATCTGGATGAAATATGGGTTCAAAGCTGGGATAGTCTTGAGGTCATTTGTTTGTTTACAGAATTGTACACAAAGTCCAGTTCCTCTCAACAGCAATAGGAACACGCACACCATGAGCTTTTGCCAAAGTCTCCCACCAGACAGTTTAGCCATGTGCCAGAGAAACATCTGTCTCTTTCTGCCTCAATTCCTTTATCCTCTGACATTTAACTGCTTTCCTCATTCCCAGCCTTGTTAGATGTCCCAGTCCCTAAGTCTGAAATCTCAGAAAACCTCTTAACTCTGGATGCAGCCATGGCTTTGGGCTGGCCAGTTAGAAATGCTTTTATACTGCTTTGAAGTAGCGTGAGTTGCAGAGCAGTCACAACTCAGGTCATGGAAAGCACAAAGAAGCTGTCATATTCCTGATGACGAGTGACTGCCGAGCCACCCCTCTTTCCTCCCAAGTCAGCTGAACCTCCCTGAGTGAGCTCAATGTCACTGCTTGTACAATACCTATGATGACTTGTGTAGTTGCCCGCTATGTTTGTGCTATTTGTCTTCTTTTAAGCCTTGTGTATTTCTATACTACATTAAATTCATTAGATAAGAAAGCAAGAGAAGCGAAGGCAAACAAAATCCTTACTGTCAGTACAGGTATTCTGGTAAGATGTACTTATATTGCTAACAGCTGATGTCACGCAGAGCTGTTGTAATCTTATGACTGATGTTACTGGGATAGCACTGATTTTAGCGTGTTCGGGTAAATTCACACCTTTAAGTGGAACAGCTACATTGGTAAAAAAGCAGCAGACATTTATTGCCTCTAATGGTGTCCAGCAGACATACTTCTTAAATCCAGCCTACCACTATGGAGCCTGAGGCCATGGCAGGATTCCCAAGACAACCAGTGCCAAACATACGTGAAGTCAGAGGAGCAAATCAACAGAGAAATCACAAATGTTTAACTATTTATATAGTGTTCTTCCTATCAGGACATTTCAGTTCATAATTGCAAATCCGTTTTATTCCCTTCCCATTGTCCTTGGAACGTCCCTCCTGATGATCATCTTTCTTTCCCACACAGGATGGAAAGAACAGCTTTCACACGCTGTTGTTTGGCTTGGCAGAGGGCCTCACAGGCAATACCTGCTGAAGTGATTCTAACTTGTAAACTGGGACTTTACTGGCAGCCCAACTGTATTTGGTGCCTACCTCTGTATACATGCGTCACAGTTGTGTTACTTTCTCCCATGGGTTAGTCTGTTTTAATGTGTTGCTTCTCATGGGAGTGCAGTAAATACATTACAGTTCTGAAAGTTTTCCTATGCCTCACGTATTTTTATGCAGTTCAGTCTCAAATTTTCTTTAAAACGCTTATGCACTTAGACATAAAAAGCCTCTGAAGTCACCTTAAGAAGCATCCTTAGCTCCATGTGTTCTTTTACCAAGCCACAAACACTAATATCTGAGTTGACTATGAAAGGGACTTTGAAACTTAGGTAGATTAAGGTACTCGATTTGACTCTGAGACTACATAAAGTCTATCAAAAGCAAAGTAAAATATTCTGGGGAGGGCTCTGTGGTAAGTTTTGTTTCCAGCACTTTGCTAGTAACTCACTTGGAGTTCCCTCCTTTATACTGCAGTCTGTACTGAACATGTGACTGAGACAGACATGGTCACAAATGGCCTTCACATGAATTCCCTGCCTGGCTAGGATTCTCAGCACCATTTTTTTTTCTCCTGATGCACAGGAACTTTTGTGGCCAAAAGTGATTTACAAGACTCCAGGTTTTGCACTTCAACATGTTTCTCTCTCTCTCCAGAGGCTACTATAGTGCATGACTGATATTACAGTCACATTACAAGGTCAGTCCCTAGTACAAGGACAGATGCTTACTGTACGCCATTTCTTTTGTAGGAGCTATACATTTCAAGGGGATTTCTATAGACTAGTCACACAAAAAGTACTTGCTAGTGTTTATATATTTTTAAGACCTAGAGTGATAATTGACAACTTATATTTTGACTTGTCCAGACCCTATTCAAATTCTAGAAGTCCAGATTTCAAGATAATTTTTTTATATGTGGACACAGTTTGATACACTGCCTTCATTTGAAGTGAATTAGATGATTTAGTTACAGATCCTCTTATTCCTTAGTGTTTTAAGTAAGTCTGTTTTAACAAAACATTATCAATAAAGTCAGTGTCCTTATGCTTTAAAAAATCCAATACCGAAACGATATGGATATGAAACTGGAATAACTGTCCAGAATGAAGCACATCTGAATTTCACCAATATGTACTTTACAGTTCTTAGATCAATTCTTACATCTCAGACAGGATGGAAACATTTTTGCCTTGGCAGACTTAAATTCATTATGTTTAATAAAACATCATGAAACAAGTTCAAGGTGAAGCAAATTCCTTGTTTCCTGCACGTTACCATTGTTTGACAGAACAGGTGCCCATCTTTATGGTTTATTGACAGTCCTTCCAGTCTTATGAATCAATGCTAATATCATTTTGTGGTGTGTTGACCTTTGCTGGCTGCTAGATGCCCACCCAGCCTCTCTCACTCCAGCTCCACATCAAAGCAGGGGGAGAAAATAAGATGAAAAAGCTAACGAGCTGGGATAGAGACAGGGAGATCACTTACGAATTACCATCATGGGCAAAACAGACTTGACTTTGGGAAAGTGGCCAACAAAATTTGCATTGGATGGTGAGAAACAAACACAAAAATTAAAACAACACCTTTCCTCCCACCACCCCCTTTCCCAGGCTCAATGTCACTCCTTCATTCCTGACTATTCTACCTCCTTCTGCCCTGAGGAGAGCAGGGAGGTGGGGAAAGGGGGTTATGGTCAGTCCATAATACCTCCTCTCTGCTGCTCCTTCCTCCTCACGTTGTTCCCTGCTCCAGCCTGTGTCCCTCCCACAGGATGCAGTTCCTTCAGGATAAATCTACTCCAGTGTAAGCTCTCCATGGGACGCAGTTCCTTCAGGAAACTTCTACCTCCTCATGCATGGTGTTCTCCATGGGCTGCGGTGTGGCCATCTGCTCCACCATGGTCTCTCCAGGGGCTGCAGGAGAATCTCTGCCTGGGTGCTTGGGCCACCTCCTCCCCCTCCTTCTGCTCTGACCTTGCTGCTCACAGGGCTCTTTTTCACACTTTTTTTTTTTTTTTTTTTTTTTTCCTCAAAACAAACNAATACTTTTTCCCCGAGGCACCACCACCCTGGCTGCGGGGCTGGGCCGTGCCCGGCGGTGGGTAGGTTCGAGCCAGCTGGAACTGGTTGGAGCCGTCTGGAACCAGCTGTGTCCAGCACGGGGCAGCCCTGGCCGCTCCTCACAGGGGGGCGGACATGCAGCCCCCCACGGCCAGCCCAGCCTGGTCACTTGCACCCCCCATACATACTTCTAGACCACTAAAAAGAGCCATGAACCAGAATGGAATTACCTTTTCCATAACACATATAAGGCAGGTGTTATGGTACTACTCTTACAGTGGTTGGCCTCCCTTCTCCTCATTCCTAGTTGTTTTCAGCCCTACTGCATGCAAACTCTGCCAGAGAAAGCTCTCTCGCCCCCTGTGCGTTTGATCTCCTTTCACTGATCTTGATATAAGATTTGAAATTCAGCTGAGCATCTCAAGCTGGAGTACCTTTAATTTATCTGGGGTGGCCTTGTGGGTATGTGGTGTGCCAGGTACAGCATCTCTCTGAGTTCAGTCTCCTCTTCTGCCTTTTTGCTTAAGCCCAATGATGATGGATGGATCCTAATGGATGGATCCTGTTTATACATCAACAGCTTTCACTAGGGACAATACTTGTTTGGTTTTTGGTTGGTTTTTTTTTTTTCCTGGTCTAGGTTCTGCAGAACGAAACTGGCATGCTTATTGTGGCTGTCTATCATCATCTCCCATGTGGTAACTGAGGCTGCAGTGTTAAACTGGACCCCTCAGGGTACTTTTTCCTTCAAGCTCCTGAGCACCACAAAGGTGAGAAATTTGTAAATACACATCGCTGCCCAGATTCCTTGATTGGTCTGTCAGTTTGTCAGAGCATCTCGCTTCCAGCAGTCTGCATGGAGGGAGAAAGGATGCTCGGATGACTTGTTTGCTCTTCAGCGCCTCACCAGCATCTTGCTGCACGTCAGAGTGCTTTCCTGGTTATCACCCGCCAGCAAAAGACACTTTGGTCTGTCTCCTATGTTATCTATCTGAACTAGCTCCTGACGTGGTCTACTCTGCTGCTCTTTGGATACCCTGGAAGATGTGTTGGGCAATGAGTGAGCACGATAAGGTGCCTTGGGGCCCTGCTTTGGGATTTGGCATGTTTTTTGGTCAGGAATGTACCAGTGATAGCCATATAAAATCATAAGTCGCTAATCTCAAGTCAGGTTAGGGTTACATGAGGCATACATTTATACAGGCAAGGTAAATGATTCACTTATTAGTTTTTAAAAGACATACGGAAGAAAACTCAGGCTTAATCCATTAAAAATTGTGTCAGAATGGTTGCTCTTTCTCCCTGTTTCTTCCCCTTGCCCATTTAACTTGCTATTCCCACTGAAAAGGCTTCAATCCTTCATATAGTCTCTACCTTAGTGGAGCATGATAGCATTTAGAGCAAGTTTCTTGAAGAGGTCCTCAATAAATTCTTTCTTTCACCCCAAAATCCATTCCAGATTTTGTCCTGGCCATTCTTCTTAGTTAAATTAAATATGATTTCTCTTCCGTGGGGTCTGCAAATCACTCTCTGTCAAGTTAAGGGTGATCTCCTGCACAATTCTGCTGAATGAAAGATGAAATTAATTGCCATCCTCTGACCTTGGTGATTTTTAGGCATGTTTCCATGTGAAGCATCACTATATGGACTTCACGTCTCATAGAAATCGATGTTAACAAACATACTGGGTTCAAATACATAAGGGAGTTAAATGCAGGTAGATAATTTCTGGCTCTTGGTTGAAACCAGGCACCGTGGCACTTGACTCCTGCAGCAATTTAACCCTCACCCTTAGCCTTTCTCACTTCAGCTCCCTGCAACACAGCTGTCAGTCTCAGCTCTCCCTCTCCTCTCAGCCCTGTGACCGAAGCTGTGCCTACATGCTGGGTGCCAGAGCCAGCTCCGGACCCACTGCATGGTGTTAATGTGCTGCCAGTTTCCCAGAAAGGAGCTGATCCCATCATACAGCAGAACTGCTGCAACTGCTCCAGTCAGTCTTGCCCTCAAAGTGCCTGCTCTCCTCTTCTGATTTTGAAGGGTGCCTAGGTGAGGGGTTTATGCATGGGTGTCTATACTGCAGACAGTGTTTCAGTGCTCTGTGTGTGTAAAATGTGAGAATTGTAGTGGTTTGTAGCTTAACAGGGAAGATATGAAGATAAATACCATGTTATTATAACTACATTATTGGCTAGATAGCACTTTTGAGTTTTCTGACATTCTGTTCTGTAAATCCTCTCCCCAGTTCATGTTTGCTCAACTAGTTTCGAGCTTTCTAGATCCTAATTTCTTAAAGACCTTACTTCCCCCCCTCCAGCAAGACAGCTGATCAGAAAGAGGTACAAATAATTTCTTTATATGCATTGATTCATATGATGACCCGGATGCATTTGAAGCAGATAGAGTTCACAACTGAACTACCTTTAAACAAAGTATGGCAGCTATGGCAGCAAAGCCGCCATTTGGCCTGTATGTCACTGCAGCTACCCTGTACGCTAGGTGGGTTTCCAATGTGCTGAAGTTCCCAGCACTGGGGAGGATGCTTCTGTGGGTACTAATACCTTTATCTTGCAGTCCAAGCTGAACAGTGCCTTACCGAGCATGCCAGGATGAATTCTGGCACAGAAAGAGAGAGCTGAAGCCGTAGCTCTGCACGTGCTCTGGGTGAGCGAGTGTTTGTTGCAGAACCTCGGTGAAGCTGGATATTAGGTAATTACAGATGTCTGCTTCTGTTTTGGCAATCCTGAGGGCTCATCACTTACGTGGCTTTGGCAGTGCTGGGATCTGTTTTATCTTGTGCTGCTGTGTACTTCCGGAGGCTGGAATCCACGCATCTCTATGAAAAGAGAAGCAGGTTTTCTGTGGATCCTTTCTGACGTCTCAGCTTTGTTATGGGAGTTTTACCTGACTGGCTGGGCGAGCAGAAGCATGTGGTGTGGCAGGGGCAGAACCACGTGAGGTACTGGTTGCTCTGCCAATACACACATGCTGACTGGCCACCTGGCTGCCATCTCTGGCCACGCACGGTGGCTGGATGCCTTTGGCAGCACCAGCTCAGTTCTCTTTTCTTTACCCAGACACAAAAATTGTAGAACCGTTTTATCTTTGACATCTTCATCCATATGCCAAATGTGAATAAAATTACTCCGCTGTTTCAAAAGAGAGGAGGAAAGAGAAAGGTATGGGTGGACAGACTGTGACCATCTAAACCTCATTTCCTTAGAAACCCAAAGTAATCATGGTTCTCCAGAATCCTGGAAAACAAGAAAAACTCTGTAGAATGTTACAAGCGGGTATATAATATAAAGGGTAAAATAGGTCCTAGGTTTATTCTTTCAGTTCAGAGCAGTAGGGCTATGAACATAAAGCTGGAATATCTGTGGGTAGGGGATTTGATTTTGGTGATTGGAAGCCAAAACTTGGCCATCTCAAACCCAGTTTCCTTCCTCCTGTAGAGTTTTCTGAGGTAGGGTTTAATGTTTTCCCCGGAGAGAAAAACTGAATATTTCCTTGAAGAGTATTTATAAAACTGAAGAAGTCTACATGCTTGTGACATCAAATCACAAATGTAGTGCTATATTGCCCTGTGGGCATGGAGTTTTCAAGCTCTTTAGTACACTATTATAATCATTTTAAAATTCATTTCTTGCAAGCAGTGTAATTTCTGGAGACAATTTAGTTGTACATTGGCATACACATTGTTATCACAGTTGTGGAAAGAAAAGAAGAAAATATTTCTACTTCCAAACACCGAAATCAGACTGACAGGCCTGCGCGCTCTCTGAGGGATCAGTGGTGACTTCTGTTTTCTTTCGACTGTACAACTGCTTTCCAACCCTTATGCAAAAGTATTAATCCTTGCTAGAAACAAAGCACATCTATTCATAAAAATCCCTTTGAGGATTTATCTCACTATGTTTTCAAGAAATAGTTTTTAAATGCTTTGACTAAAGCAGGGTAAATTAAAAAGAAATATTTGACCTGGGAAAATAGCAATGACTTTTAGTCAGGTACCTCAGTGTATCTGTCTGGTCTTGCTGTCACATTCAGGTTACGAGGCCGTTGTCAGCATACTTGTTGGTCTGTTCCATGTATTTCAAGAAAACTGGGTTTTAATAAATGAGGACAACTGGTGACGGCATAACATTTAGCTAACCAAAGCCATTTCTGATCATTTGGGTTAGAAAGCAGTAAGTGGATTCCCCAGTTCCTGTCTTTGCATCTTGAAAGCTCTGATTTTACTATGCTGAAGTGTCTCCCCACAGACTGGTGTCTTGAAAATCCTCAGTGACGTTAATTTCATAGCTTTTCCTGGCACCATGTTTCTGCATTTGTAGCTGCCTTTATTCTGCCTTCACATAGTTATGAAAATTTTTAATCCTCATTTTTTCACGTTAATGCTTTGATTTATTACTTCCTGGTCTTCCCAATTGGTTAATGAGACTGATTTATCTCTTATCTAATATCCATTCATATGTCCATGAATAATCCTGCTTCCCTTTGGTGTTTTCTTTGCATGAAATCTCCATAGTTGCAGTTCTCTCTTAAACTCATTCAAATTCTCCAGCATTTTTAAATTTTGCCCCTATATTTAGAAAAATAAAATGCAACATTGGAGCTATCTGTAGTGACGTAGTTGCATTTTTAACATGTTTTTATTAATACTACCCAACATAGTGTTTGACTTTTCTCTGACGGTCACAGTAACTCGAATACAGTGCATTAACAGCTTTAATCTTCCTCTGATATGACTGGCTGGTGTCTTTATAATGGTGATTTTGATTAAGTCTGGATCAATTTGAATAGATTTTCCCCATCTGTTTCAAGTCATATTTATCTCTTTCAAAGCCCGGACAGCTATGCAAAAAATCAATAGTGAGTTTTAACTGTCTCTTTTGGCCCATGAACAGACTGCAAATGCAGAGTTTTTGATAATTAACTCAGGAAATATTATACATTTTAAATCCCTCAGTGCTTGAAAAGTGTTAGAAAGCGCAAGCTATGAATGCCTGGCACTGCTGACCTAAGGAGAGCTAACTACACCGCTATGATGTGGTAGAAACATAAGCAAAGGCAGGGGAAACTGCTGGGATAGTGGGAAGGAGCTGGTAGCTGTTACGAGGAAGAAAAACATATGCAAGACAGAAAAACAGATCTACACTGGAACTGGCAGCTACAGAAGTCATTTTGTTGGAGCCGTGACTGAAGACTGAAACATTATAGACTCGTAAGAACCTTTGACAGCAGCATGTGATTTCATAGTAACCTGCAGAAGATAACTGGATAACAGTTCAGACTGGATAACAACAATTTCTAGCCTGAATAACTTACCCATGCTATTGAAGATGGAAACAGGCTTTCACATCTAATGCTTATAGGCTTTTCCTGTATGTTGTCCAGAATGGATTTTCCTTTTATCACCGATGGCAGGAACTTACCCAGCTCATAACTAGGATGGAATAAAACCACCCAATCCAGGTATGAAATGCTGTTCGTTGAAAATAACATTTCCTCCTCGCCCCAAGTTTCTTCCAGTCTGATTTGTAGCACAAATTTCCTGCATGACACTGATTAGCATGAAATGGCTTGCTCAGTAAGTCTTCTAATTTGGGCTTCTGCTAGACTAAAACCATCCACTTCAAGGATTGTCCATATCACGTCAGTGAAAAATATCTCATCACTTGTTTTAAAATCCTGAATTGGGACTGGTATTTTAGTCAATCACAAAATCTATTCTGATTCCTGAGAGCCAGACTCTTAAATGTTTGTGTTCAGCTCCTTATCCTGTTAGGATACTTCAGTTAGGCTGGACTAGGTTACAATTACCCATCAAAAAGACTGCTATGGGATTTCCTTGAGGAGATGTAAGGTTTCTTGCAAATCCTTCCATCACAGACAGTATTTTTTTCCATTCTTGCCCCAGTTCTGTTATTACAGAACCGCCAGCTGATTTTCTGTGGCTTACCGGTCCCCTGAAAAACACAGAAAACACCTTTGCTTCAGCTTCACACATCCCTACCCCTTACTTACTACTTGCTAAACCAGGTAATTTATTTGGTGTTGTTATGAAAGTGCTCCTGCTCAAACTGTATATTCACATTGATGATCTTTGATAAGATACTGTACAGCTTTACAGTGTCATACACTAACCACAGCAGCATGCAGGAGCTCACATGATGGTCATTTAATATCCATGACTCACAGTCCACAGGACCAGGATTCCAGCCAGCTGGGATTTGGTCGAAGTGGTGTGAAATGACAAGCAGTGCATGAGATACAGCTCAGATACCAAACATGGTGGCCAGGCATTTAAAAAAGCATGGCTCCTTGCCCTCTCCAGCAAAAAAATAAAAAATCATGCAATAGACTCACCCAATGACTAATGAGTATCATTTTTCAAAAACTTAAGAAAAATTAAGTGCCAAAATGCAGAACGTGGTATCTTGGTGTTTCTAGGTGGTTTCTGCACCCTCCCTGGTCTTTGGTGTTTTTTTTCTTGCCTTTACTGTATTTAATTTTTCAGTTTGAGTTTTATGATGGAAGTTGATAAATGCTTTAACTGGGCTTGTTCTTTCTGCCCAATTTTTGTGTTTAAAATCGCAACTTATTTTCTGTGGCTTGATATTCAGCTGGGATGTTATACAGTTGTGGAGTGCAAGAGGGATTAGATGTTACTCTGTGATTCACCCAGTCCCTGAGGAGAGCTATTTAAAGATCATCCTCTTCTCCTTGGCCCCAGGGAAGCTAGGGGGTAGATTATGAGCTAGCGGAAAAGACAAAGGCATACAGAAAAAAACTCACCATCTGCAAAGAGGTTCCAGGAGCACACATCGCCCTCCACTCACATTGTACAGGACTGGGAAAAAGTGTGCTCCACTGCTCGGCTACTCTTAGTAGCCGTAGAGGGGGAGTTTAAGGAAAATCAAACCACTCAAAATTTTCTTCCCCACATTGTGACAGCTCCTTTCACAGATATTGCTGAAGGTTTCCTTTTCCATGGAGAAGAAGGTGAAGTGGAAAGGCAGGAGTCTGCTGTTTACAGATGCTTTTTCTCTATAGCCTGGGAATCCTGAAATGCAATTGCCTTGTAAGGGCAGGTTATTTTCAACCACTCCCTTCATTTATGTTCCTGTTAAACCCATGGCTTAAGTGGGGCTTCTGCTGGAGAGATTTTGCACTGGCTGTGTGCCCATGGATGGACTGCAGCGAAAGTAGACTCTGACAGAAATAGGTGGTTATGTGTGTAGACCTCTAAGTCTTGAAATGAGAATATCGCTGCTAGAGGTCAAGGTTTATGCTTGCCAGTATTTCCCTCATTTACTGGATCCAGCTGACCCTCCTTTGCCAGTGCTGGCTATTTTCCTAACAGTCACACAGTGGTAGGGATTTTCTCATTTCAGTTCTTGCAGAAATGACAAAACTTGGGATACTTTTGCCTCTGAGACGTCATCAAGAAGTCCAAACTCTGTGTTTTCTTGCTAAAATTTCTTCTAGATTACTTGTTTACAAGTGAGAAGTGTTTTAAATTCATTTCTATGAAATATTTAATTGTATTTTTATGTGTTTTATCCGAGGCTTTAATATTTTAAGACTATTATTTTGTTCTCCAGAAACTCTTGTCAGTCCTAATCTCTCAGAAGCAAAGCTCTGAATTCTAGAAAAGAAAACCAAGACAATTGTGGTTGATTTTTTTTTTAAACCAACATGGAGCAGTTTTAGACTGCTTTTCAAAACACTTGGTATTATAGATTTAAAATCAAAAGTCTCATATCTGGTCCTTATTTTGCTTTTCCATGTTTTTTAAGGAAGAATTGAGATGTGATTTGGAAAATTTGAAGAAAGACGGAACCTGAAAGCTGACAGCTATGACAACACCTGCCTCAGCTTTCTGTATTCCGAGTGGCACATTTAGTTATATTTATCCTTCTATTTTTGCATCACCATTTTGTCCCACATCTTGTCACACGGAGCAGGGTTTTGCTGCTTCAAAGTCTTTGTCAACTGTAAAGTCACTGCTAGATGTAGCTTATTTAAGATGAAAAGCCTTTCCAAAATAGAATTTGACCTTTTTTTACAACAGAAGCGATGATTTTTTTTCCAGTTTTGAATTAAGAGTTTATCTGTAACACTACCTGGTATTACCATTGGCTTTACCAAGGCTGCCTGAACTTTTGGTTTTAATGGTCATTATGCTCAAATGTGTTTTGTTTTTAAAATACATGTTGTTGTTCGTTTTACTGAAAGCAAACTTAAAGAGCCCTGTATAAGAAGGTAATGAGATTTGTGATGATTCCCAGTTCCTTGGAGAATTATTTTAGCCTTAGATGGCATTTTGAGAACACTCTGTCCTTGCACAAGTAAGCTTTCCTTAGTTATAAGGACATACTTAATATAGGGCAAGATTGAAATCAACGATAAAGGTTGACTTCACTGAGTCAAGGATATTACCATGGGATAGCGAAACACAGAAATGAACAGAAATGAACAACATACTGCATGGTCTCTGTCGGGAGGTGAAGGGAGATCACTTTTGGTATGAATGTTGGAGCTCAACGAAGCACTGCTGCTTCTGAAGTGAGAGCTGTACCGTGCATGAAGATGAATCCACACCACAGTATCCACTGGATTTTTTGGCTTGGTTTGCAATTTCTTGGCACTAGCATGCAAGGAACGGAATAGTGAATCTCTAAATATTTGTCCTCTATTAGTAGATGACGTTGCTAAGATGCATTTAAAAATTTGGCTGACTGGCCTCAATTTCTTTACTGTCTGACAGTCTAAGCTATATTTATTACAGATTACTGAACTCTGAATCAGCAGATATCTAGCAGAACATTTCAGTCACCTTTTGACAATAGCTGTTCTTTTGTAGCAGTTTCTGTTGAGTATTGAGCTACTGAGACACCATCTTGGGTCAGCTAGGCTCTGGAGCCTACTGATGCTTTTTGGTACAGATATGGGAAAAAATGGATGGGATTATAATTGTCAGTAAAAGAACCTACAAAAAACCTAACAGACTAAGATGTTTTGCGGAAGTGTAATCTAATCTTAACTTTCTTAATGTCATATAACTGGGAGGTGAGGAAGAAAAAATATAGGAATGAGGAATTGCTCAGGTTTGGAACAATTAATTTTTCTCTGTCTTGCTCTATGGTTTATGTTTCCCAAAAAGTATGCATTAGCATTGGCACTGTGTTGATTGGGAAAAATTTGGTATTCAGAGCCCTAGCCTGCACTTTGCAGGGCTGATAATACTTCTTTACCCAGCCTTCTGCTACCTTCCACCGGCCTCTAGATAAAGGGCCTGAATCAGAGCTCATCTAATTCACAACACTGCCTTTCTCTCTGTGCATTAGCTATTAGCCCACTGTTCCTTCTTTGTACTGCCCCACACAATTTCTTCTGCCTTACCTGTTGCTGTAAGAGGAATACATGCATAGGTGTAGGCCCAGGTAATATATACTTCAATTTGCTTAACTTAGTAATTTAGATGTGCTGACTTTTGTTGCCACCATCTTTTTAATCTGGTTCTCTGACAGGAAGTCACGATTAGAAGATCATGTGTAGATGGACATATTATTTTGTAGTACTGGTGAAGACAGCATCAGAGGATGCTCTGAGTAGGTATTTTGGAGAATGCATATAAAATTTCAGTCAAGTTGGAGGATCTGTTTCATATAGCAAAATGTCGAAAGAGTCTAAAAGGCCTTTAATGGGAAGTATTGTATAGGAAACCACCTTCTCATTTGCTGATGACTGACTTGTTTCTGCTGTAGAAGAATGCCCCAATGCAGCTTGCTATCTTTTCTGGCTTCTCTTTAGCAGATGGAGAGAAAAAGAAAAGCCAGCTTTGTGGATCTACTGCCTGCAGGAATCAAACTGTGGAATTCAGTGTCTCACTCCACTTGGACCTTGAAGGTCCTTAAGAATCATTTGAGAGGAGAAGGAAAAGTCTGGGAGCCTGGAAGCCACAAAACATTATGGTTTTGCAAGTGAGACTTCTCTAAAGGATCAAACTGATCTTTGTAACTGAATTTGCCAGGGAGGGAAAAGAACAAAGAAACACCCAGCTCCAAAGACCTGAGCTGAGGCTGGGTGTGAGCTCAGTTCACAGTACAACCCTAACACAAGGAAAACTCTGTGCCCATGGGTAAGTGGAACACCGGCGACAGCACTGTCGGTGATGGCACTACATTTACTCGCCATTTGGGAGGCAGAGGCTGGCACGGCGGGGGATGCAAACAGCTTCAGCAGAACACTTCCAAGAGAAGAGAAAGTGGTCAGCAGAGAATTCCCCCATTCTCCCATTGTCACCCATGATGATTTATGAACCTCTCTGCAGCTCTGTCCTGGGCTTTTCAGTGAAAGAATCCAGCTAGCTTTCTCATAACAGCAGAAGTAATTAAAAAGAGGATCAACTTCAGAGGAACATAAAACATACACCAAAAGTCTGCCTCTTTAATGATATCCCCTACATACTTTACTGGCGGGGATTCTGCTAATCTAATACCTGTTAATTTTCTTTCTAATTAGGGCTATAGCTCACCAGAGGCTGTTTTATACTTAATAGAGATATGGTTAAGAGGCCTAATCCTCAGTCAGAGAAAGAATTTGGAGCTATGGAGAGAGATTTTAGAAGAAGAGAGTGGAAGACATGGTACACAAGACACTGGAAGATTGATAGCTTATTTTATCTTGGCTCAGAAACACCATGGAAGATGCATGGAGCTTATACTACTTTGAACAGAAGGGGATTTTATAGGGAGACAGCCCAATGTAGCCCTAAATCTATTAACTTTCATTACAGTCATGTTTTACGCAATGTGATGTAAAAAATCCCAGGCCTTTAGAAAACTCAGAAAATTAGGGCCACTATGCTGTTAGCAGAATGGAATTATGAATATCTGGCATCCTGCTCCCTCTCCAGTGTCCCTCCAGTGCTGAAGTGAGGCGAAGAGAACAGCTGGCTGCTGGGGAAAGGTGCTGGGGAAAAGTTCCTCTGAAAAGGAACTGTATATGTGTATATGTATATTGCCCCTTTTGAGGTCAAATGTTCCACTTTAAAAGTTAGACTGAAATTTCTCAACAAAATAGGTTTTGATCAAATAAATTTTTGTTAAGCCTAAATATTTTACAGGTATTTTTCATTACTTTTATAGCACAGGTGTCCTGTAGAATTCCTGTGTGAGTCGCTGGATTCTTTGTGAAGAAGGTATTTCGTAACTCAGTTTCAGGGGAGATCCAAGAGCCATAATGCCAGACTCTGGGTTCCCAAGCATGTGCAGAGTCTGAGGCTTCTGAAAGCTCTGGGAGGGAGGAGGGTCTGAAAGCTGCAGGCCTCGCCATCACAGAACTGAGATTTAGATTTTGGAAGTCTTGGAGCAGGCTTCCAGGGTCTGTAGGCAGAACACTTTCTGTACGATGACGTCACAGAACTGTGAAACACAGAAGCTGCCCAGAGCCTACAGAAAGCGGCCTGCAAACATAGATTTTATGCTGGAACAAGATTAGTATGTGGTGGTGTTCAGTGGTGACTGCACCAAGATTATTTTGAAAACCAGGTTGTCCCAGGATGCACTGTTATGGCTTAACGTGCCTTACAAAAATTTCTTGCTAACGGGAAATCCTCTATTTTTAGTTTCACTTCGTGTAGCTGGTCAGAATCCTTGTCTGCAATTCCTTATGAGCAAGAACTTTCCATTAGGTTGAAAAGTTATGTACATTAGAGTTTCAGGAATCAAGGATGTACTATGGAACACATTCCATATAGAACATCCCAAACTTGTATTGAAGAAGAACAGATTACTGTCTTGTCCAGAAATAATAATTTCCCACAGTTTTTCAGAGACTCACTGAAATAACATTCGGAAAAAAAACTATCAGGGCACTCAGTCTTCATCCTCTTATTTGCAGAGACAGTTCTTTACTATACAATATCTATAGCCTGATCCAGCTGAAATTAGTATATAGGGCTTTCACAATTGTTCTGCTTCTTAAAAGGTCACACTGGACTGGTTTGCAAAGCATGAGGAAGAAACTTCAGGGATCCACCTGAAGAACTTGCACTTGAAGGAAATTTGCAAGCATTACTGCACTGAGGTTGGCTTCTGCGAGGGTCTGCATATGAGGCTACAGCGAGAGGATGCCTGCAAAGTCTTGAAGTCTTAAACGAGCTTATGGCCCTCTATAATGCTTGCAGTAATGTAGGGCACCAATCAGGAGGAAATAAGTTTCTATGTTTGCTTTCTGAACTTCTCATTATTCCTAATAATAAGCCCTTGTTCTGTAATTCTGTTCACTTCTAACAGTCTGTGTCTCACAAACTCTCATACTATGTTTTAACTCTTCAGTTTTTAATTTGGTGCCTTTTTTTTTTTTTTTCCGAATATGCATGTCCTCACACACTGCCAGAGCTAGCACAAGACTAAATCAAACCAAAAGAAGACATGTGAAAATGTCAAAATGTGGCTGAACAGATGATGGAGAAGTCTCAGCTGGAGTATTCCATACTGTTTTGGGCACTGTACTTCAGAAAAGATGTGGGTCAAATGGAGGTACACCGCAGAGATTAAAACAACTAACTGAGACTGTCATCAGCAAGAATGGAAAAAAAAGGTAGAATTAGGTTTGTTTAGCCTTGTCATGGTTTCAGCTGGGATGGAGCTAACTTTCTTGCTAGCAGTTGGTGTGGGGCTATGTTTTGGATTTGGGATGAAAATAGTGGTGGTAAAACACCGATGGCTTTGGTGGCTAAGCAGTCAAGGCCTTTTCTGCTCCTCACACTGTCCTGCCAGAAAGGACAGGGCGGGGGGGCAAAAAAAGCTGGGAGGAGACACAGCTGGGACAGCTGACCCCAACTGACCAAAAGGATATTCCATACCATATGTGATGGCATTTGTCTTCCCAAGTAACTGTTAACACATGACAAGTGCAGGGTCCTGCATGTGTGCCGTGGACACCCCTGGTATCAATACAGGCTGGGGGATGAAGGGATTGAGAGCATCCCTGCTGAGAAGGACTTGTGGGTACTGGTGGATGAAAAGCTGGACATGAGCTGGCAATGTGCAGTTACAGTGTAGAATGCCAACCGTATCCTGGGCTGCACCAAAAGAAGCATGGCCAGCAGGTTTAGGGAGGTGATTCTGGCCTTCTACCCTGCTCTGGTGAGACCCCACCCGGAGTACTGCATTCACCTCTGGAACCCTCAGCACAGGAAAGACCTGTTGGAGCAGGTCCAGAGGAGGGTCATGAAGATGATCAGAGGGCTGGAGCACCTCTTCTATGAGGACAGGCTGAGAGAGTTGGGGTTGTTCAGTCTGGAGAAGAGAAGGCTCCAGGGAGACCTTATTGTTGCCTTTCAGTACTTAAAAGGGTCTTATAAAAAAGATATGGACAAATTTTTAGCAGGTCCTGTAGAGACAGGACAAGGGGTAATGGTTTTAAACTAAAAGAGGGAAGATTTAGACTAGATGTAAGGAAGAATTTTTTTACAATGAGGGTGGTGAAGCACTGGAACATGTTGCCTAGAGAAGTGGTAGATGCTTCATCCCTGGAAACATTCAAGGTCAGGTTGGATGGGGCTCTGAGCAACCCGATCCAGTTCAGGATGTCCCTGCTCGTGGCAGGAAGGGTTGGACTAGATGACCTTTAAAGGTCCCTTCCAACCCAAACTATTCTATGATTCTATGACAGAGCCCTGCTTTCCTGGAGATGGCTGAACACCTGCCTGCCCACAGGAAGAAGTGAATGAATTCCTTGTTTTGCTTTGCTTGTATGCGTGACTTTTACTCTGCCTATTAAATTGTCTTTATCTCAACCCATGAGTTTTTCTTCACTTTTACTCTTCTGATTCTCTCCCCCATTGCAACGGAGGGGGAGGGAGAGAGCGGTTGTGTGGTGCTTAGTTGCTGGCTGGGGTTAAACAAAGCCAAGCCTCAAAAAGAGAACTCTAAAGGGAGGCAGGAGAAATATTCCTCAGGTGTGCAAGTGGCTGCTGCAAGAAGGAATAGTTTGTTCTCAGAGCATTCACAATGCACAGGACAATAGATAATGGGTCTAAACTGCAGTAAAGGCAATTCACGGCTAAATCAAGAGAAAAAATGTTAAAGGGTACTCTAGTACTGAATTATATTGCCTGGAAAAGCTGCTAAATCTCGGTCATTAAGGGAGACATTTGCCATTGTTTTAGGCAAATATCTCTCAGGTATGGCTGGATGGTAGGTTAAAAGGAGGAACTAGGTTGATTTTTGAGAGCATTTCCAGCCATATTTTCTATAATATGATTCACAACAAGTGGGGAAGGAGAGAACTATTACAGTTTGTAAGTGAAACATGAAGAAATACCCAAAGATTATGATCTTTCATGTGATTATTTTATTGCTTAAATCCTACAAAAAGTAAAGGAATTACTTGTATCTTCGCTAATCCATACAGACTTCAAAAAATAGTTGGCTGCTCTTCTGTTTTGTCAAATGTGATGAAGTGGTACCCCTGTTGTTATCTCCTTGCTCTGTTATTGAAAGAGCAATAAAATAAATATGTAATTTTCACTCTGTAGTAGTTTTAGGCATTAAAGCTCAGTTATTGTTGTCAACCCTGCAATGGACTCCCTCTCTGATCTTGCATAAAACTCAAAAACTCAAAAAACCTCAAAACCTTTCTAATAGTCCATTTTATAAATGCCATTACTCTTGCATCACAGACAAGGCATAAGTTATTCAGTGTCTGCAGACAGTTTGATCTACGTATTTGTAGAAAATATAAGATGTTTGTATCTTAGTTATTATTTTTATATATCCCCTCAGAAAAAAAAAAAACTACTTTTCTGTTTTTTTTAGAGCTTTTACAACCTGTCTATGAAAATCAATTAAAGAGTGATTATGATGTGATTGATATTTTTTCCTTTTAGCTTGCTTTCCTAAGGAATGTGACTCATGCCATCCCACTTTTTCTTTCCCTTGCTTTGCATGTGCACGTGTCTCTTGTGTGCAGTGGCCAGTCTCAGTGAGATTTGATACTGGGCCAGAGATTTTGAACACACTGTCTTCCTAGATGTTTCGTGAAATTAGGCACAGGGTAGAAAAGGGTGATTTTCTTAATCATTATGGGGGGGAAAATAGCTGCTTGTGTTATCTGTCAGACATACTCTTGGAAAAGGGTTGTTACGAACAGCCAGCCACAGGAAATGCTTCATTCAGAGTCTATGGCTGCAGACAACAGGGGATCTACTCTGCAGCAAAGTTTTCATTCCTGCGTAGACTCTCGTTCTCTGGTTGTTAATAATGGGGTTAAGAATTTTAAAACTCAGTTATCACAAGCCCAAAAGCCATTCAAAATTAGGCTGCATTAGTTTGTGTGCTCACCCAGCTACTTGTTTTCTTGTTGAGAAATTCAATAAAAAAAAAGTCATGATCAGAATCCTAAGGGCAAATTTGAAAACAGAATAAGCTGAGAAATCCATAGGTAAGGCTCTGTCCTCATAAACCATGCATTATGAAAACACTCTAATAAGATAGTACTTTGTGCTAAATTTTACAATGATTGTTTTAAAATCCATTGCCACTCAAGGCCATTAATATTCCTCCTAGGCCCCCCCCCCCTTAAGAATTTGTTTGCTGCTGGCTTTTCTGGGTGTGAGGAAAGCAAATGTCACATTGGCTGGCTGCCTCTTCTCTTGGGCATGGTCACTGCAGATTGGCTCTAACCCTTATTTGTTTGTTTTTCAAATGTTCTGGGGCAAAATGATGGGAAAGGAAATGTCTGAGCCTGTCTGACACTCCTGCAGCATGAGCCCTGCTGGAACAGCTGGGGCTCATTATTTTGCTGGGTATTCCTTGGCTCAGGCCAAAGTTTCTTGGCACTTTTTCACCTCTCCTGTTGTACAGCTCCTAGAAAAACTGTGTCAGGGTCCTGAGTGCATTGATGGGCCTTAGTTGCTCTGACCAGCCTCATCGGGGGCCTCCACTCATTCCCTGTGCTCAGGGGCTCCATTGCAGCTCATTTCCTGCCCCAGTTATGCTGTGCATGCCCATCTCTAGCTCCAGCTGTGTTGCAGTCATGCCTGGCCATGGGCCCTGTTGGTCTGGCTGGATCCTGACCTGTGGACTCTGTTCCCAGCTTGACGCTGGACCTGCCTTGTCACCATGGACTTGCCTGGTGATCATGAGAATGTGTATGACTCTGGCTACCACTATCAGACCTGGCCTGACCCTGACTTGATGATTTGCATGTCAGGCTTGATCTTGAACCTACCTTGTCACCACAAACTGCTTAGGACTACAGGAGGCCTCGTGCCTCAGTGGTACAAGGCTGTAGTTTGTCTTAAAAGGGTAGAGGTACTTCAACTATCTGACCTTCCCTTAGTCTCTTCTGTGAGGAAAATTAGCCAGATAGAGCAAAACATTGTAATTTTGACCAGCCTGTGTACGTGAATTGGCCCTTGTGCCTCATTCTTGCACATCCAAAAAGTCCTGGCTAAAATCAGGTGCTTACATGCATGTATTGGTATTTACACATGTGGTATGGGCACAATCATGGCAGGGGTGCCGCTAAGGCATGGCTTGCCCTTGCTAACCCCTTCCCCAAGGAATGGAAATATCCTCCTGATGGGAGATAGTGGGACTTAGATTCCTTGAATTTCAATTACAGGTGGAGGAAGGGAGAGAGGGAAGGAGAGCTGGGTATTGTTGCTGTCTGCTTCCCTGTGCACAGCACATATTTCTGCATGGATTTCCAGCAGCAGTCATTGATGATCGCATCAGCAATAATGTCCCTTGATGCTTGCAATCCCTCTTAAGGAGGCCAGGGACTGCGCGGAAATGGGGCTGAAAACAGGAGGCGATACCAGTGACAGGTGAGTAGAGAGCAGAAGAGCTGCTTTCTGAGTGAAGAAGTTCCATGGAGCCCAGCATCTTTTCCCTGATGGAAGCCAACAGCAGGTGCCTGCGGAAGAATAGAGGAGCTGGCCATTTCTGGAGTGACTCCTGCCTTGTTGCAGCCTTCCTCCATGTCTCCAGCATTCTCTGGGTTAGACACTTCCTGGTCAAGAATCTGAACCATTCTATCTGAACAGTCCCAATGGACATGACCTTCATGCATATGTTCACTGTCTTTCGGAGAAGTTTGTTAGGCCTACCTAGCAGTGGGTGATGGTCAGATACATAATTTCAATGTGTATTGTGCAAGCCCACCCTCTCTATTTTTCTCTTTTTTGCAAGGGCTTCCCTTCTAGAGATCTACCTAGGCCTGCCAGGGCATGTTCAGAAAAATACGGTTATATCACATCTCCAGTAAAACTGCTCTCACCACCTGAAGCTCCTTCAGTTCTGTGAGTTTTTGCTGGTAGAGTCTGGCTTGTCTGTTTTGCTGTGATTTGTGTTCTTCCATGGCACAGTAAGGTAGAACCTTTCTAGCTGATATGTGTTGTTTCAGTTGAGGATGGTTTCTTTTGCTGGGTGGAAAAGAAACAACACATTACCTTGTGCCCTAGTGTATTTATTCCCGGAGCCAGTAGTCTTTCATGGCTGGTGGAGGATAACTCAGCTGCACTTCTGAATTGTCCGCTGCATCTTGTACATCTATACGCAGCACGTAGAAGCTGAGTTTCCTTGCTTTATTTTGCATGAACTTCCCAATCTAGGAACTCTAATTCCTGTAGGTTTTCCATCCAAATACCACTGAAGATTGCCTGACTAGCCACTCTTCTGTAGACAAAACCAGATCCAGACCAATTGCTCTCCTTTTGAGCTAACTGGAGCTAGGTCACGTATTGAAAGCTACTAGATGTGTGGCTAGATGGGCTGATGAGATTATTTGGCTATATGAATGAGTTTATATTTTTTAGTTTTATTATTTTACTGATTATTTTTATTTAACGTATTATTTCTGAAGGCTTTCAACAACAACAACCACCATTATCTTGACCTTGCCCTCTCCATCTCTTTCAGTAAAATCCTACCAGACAACAGTGGAGAAAGTAGGAATGTTCTGAGGTTTATTTCTGCTGCAGAGATAGGCAAGAGTTTCCATTATCTTGTTTCTGTTAAGAGCTACAACAACAGTCATGGATATTGCTTGGATGAAAATTAAGCCCTTTGTGGATTCAGATAAGCAGGACAGTGGTTCTCTGGAATTCATGTGTTGTTTTAGGATGACATAACAAGTGCTCCTCTCATTCTCAGCGTGTGGCTGAACAACTTTTACACAGCATCCTTCCTGGCATCCACAGAGATGGAGGATGAGGTTCACTATTTAACAGCTATTGGTGACCTTCTTTGCTCACCAATTTGGAGTCAATGATGTACTAATACCCTTGTTTACCTGGAAGCTGACATCCTAGAGAAAAAACAAAGATTGGTTAGTCCCCTGGGCTGGCTTATAGTGGCTTTATAAAATGTTCTTTCATTGGCATATATTATGTTCTGGTCACTAAAGCACCACTGACTTTGCTTATCTGTGATCTACTCTCTCATTTTTCTCCTGATAATTTCTCAGCTAATTGTTTAACTGGTGCATGATTTGGTTGCAAACATTTCTGGCAAAAGTAGAATTAATGAAGATCTCAGGTGTGTTTCAGACAAATAAAATCTGCCTCAGACCTCAACTTCATTACTTCTTGAAAGTAAATATTTTTTTAAAAATGACAGAAAGACATGGAAAACAGTTAAGAAAAGCAGTTTTCTTTTTGGTAATGGTAAAGAATGCTTTAAATTTAATTTTCTTCCTTTGTATAGCAGTCTACCTTAACCTTGAATAATGGTTGAACTAGGGATATTGCCTGTCAATTAAAAGATTTATTTGAGTTGAATTAAATCGGCACTTAGAATTCCACCTTAAATTCTCCAAAGATGGCACTTGCTTAAGGTTCCGAAGATGGGAATATGATCTGCTAAAAATCAGACAAGTGAGCAGAAACAAACTATGACTTCTGCCCCAGGGGTAATGGAGATGGAGATGAATCCTGACAAGCACACACATGACAAGACCTAGGCAGAGCAAGAACGGGTGACTCACAAATTGTAGTGGCACGTTCTCTCCAAGGGCCTCAGTGTGCAGTAATGCCTGAAAGATCTCAACCAGGATCACATGATGCATACAGTGGTTGGCTGACTGTTGAGCCATATAATAAAACCCCAACAAATTAAGTATAAAACAGCCTCTGGTGAGCTATAGCCCTAATTAGAAAGAAAATTAACAGGTATTAGATTAGCAGAATCCCCGCCAGTAAAGTATGTAGGGGATATCATTAAAGAGGCAGACTTTTGGTGTATGTTTTATGTTCCTCTGAAGTTGATCCTCTTTTTAATTACTTCTGCTGTTATGAGAAAGCTAGCTGGATTCTTTCACTGAAAAGCCCAGGACAGAGCTGCAGAGAGGTTCATAAATCATCATGGGTGACAATGGGAGAATGGGGGAATTCTCTGCTGACCACTTTCTCTTCTCTTGGAAGTGTTCTGCTGAAGCTGTTTGCATCCCCCGCCGTGCCAGCCTCTGCCTCCCAAATGGCGAGTAAATGTAGTGCCATCACCGACAGTGCTGTCGCCGGTGTTCCACTTACCCATGGGCACAGAGTTTTCCTTGTGTTAGGGTTGTACTGTGAACTGAGCTCACACCCAGCCTCAGCTCAGGTCTTTGGAGCTGGGTGTTTCTTTGTTCTTTTCCCTCCCTGGCAAATTCAGTTACAAAGATCAGTTTGATCCTTTAGAGAAGTTAGAAGTTTGATTTGCAAAACCATAATGTTTCATGACTTCTGGGCTCTCAAACTGCTTTCATGTGCCATTCCTTCCTTTTCAGCTATTCCTGTTTGTCCACCCTGATCCTTCATTTCTCTGCCCAGTCTTTTCTTCTTACTTTTATTTCTGCTCCCTCAGCATCTTTTTTCCCCTCCTCTTCTTATATCCCTTTCAGTTTATCCCACTTAAGCCACTCTGCCCAGAATGCAGGTCTCCATTGCTTCTTCCTCATCTCGATGAAGTAAAGCACTGTCCCTTTATGTCATCTGAATAAGGGTAATCCTGGACACATAGATATTGCATGCAAACCTCCATGCAACCTCAGACATGGCAAATACTCAGAGCAGTACAAACAGCAGTGGCAGGGGGTGGCAATCAGAGTTTGTCTCATTTTTCAGTTCATCAGTGACCTCCTAGCCCATCACCCTGAGATTCCGAGTTCATGAAAGAGACAGAAGAACTCCATCCCCTAAGTCCACCAGTGTGGATTCTGTGGCATGCCATCTCTCATGCTGTCTCCTGGGCCTGTGCACAAACTGTTGGTCTGTGCTCCTGCCAGCTCTATTAGGTAACATGAAGGCCACCAAATTCCAGATCTAAAAGTAAAAGGGGTCTTGTCTCCCACACACTTACTGCAAGTCAGCTGTGCCTGTACAGTACACATCACGTGTCCCAGATGTAGTGGGCTTGCTGCACTTACAGTACAGAGCTTTTCTGCACACATTTAGTGGTTATCTAATCATGATTACAATGAAATTACCGTCAGGTCTTTGACTTTCCAAGTCTGCTGTTCTTGCCCGTGTCCCTGCCCAGAACAGCAAACCTTTGGTGAAAGTTGGACCACATTCGATTAAAAAGCCTCCAGGGACAGGTCTTCTGCCAGAGCAGTCCTGTTGGGGGAACAGATTGTCTGGACAGTGGTGTTCAGAAAGGAGGCAGCTTTTACAGTGGGTGTATAAATGTCCTTTGAGAAAATCAGGTACAGGTTTCAGTTAACTGTCTGAACACCCAGAAACGGTAGTTGCCTCCCAGGGTCTCAGATAAGGGACATGGTTTAGTAGTAACTTGGCAGTGCTAGGTTAACGGTTGGACTTGATCTTAAACATCTCTTTGAACCAAAACGATTCTATGATTCTATGATTCTGTATGTGGTATTCCTAAAAAGTGTTTTAAAAAGTGTTATTTCAGGATGCAATTCTGCATTTCAGCCTGGGTTGCCCCATTCTGCCAATACAAAGTGCTCCCATTCAGGATCTGAAAACATTTTTTACTTTCTCCCAGGTGTGCTCTGTGCTGATGGTTGTTGTCTATTTCCTTCCTGTTAGATGTGACTACATTTTATGAGCGATGGAGAGGATTCCAGCTGAAAAGATGGATAGATTTTGGCAAATCTGTTGTCCTTTTAAAGCCACGACCCTACAAGGCACACACGGTATGAGTTGGTCGACAGTATTCTGGCAGAGTCTGTAGACAGCTATTGAAGTCAATTTTTGGCAAGGATTTAGCTAGCTGGGTTGTTACCACACGTTTTTTATAGTGTCTGTGGTTTACTTTGACATGGAAGGAGTGATGTAGCACACTGATTTTAAAAAACCTTAGTATGGTACCTCTTTAATACTAGGAGTATAGATATCAAAGTCTTTAATACTAGGAGTATAGATATCAAAGGGTGACAAATATGTTACTGCAGCCTTAATGGGTTACTGTTTGTCATTGCAAATCAGCTGAGGAGTGTTAGCTAGTCAAGATCTGATAACCTGATTGCTTGTAATCTTATTTTTAGAAGATTACAAAATTAGCTTGTCATAGATCAGCTTTGAGCATATCTGGATGTGGATCAGCCATCCTTAAGTATGAAGTGGAAGCTACAAAGCTCTAAAATACCTGTCTTCTTCCTTAGCCCAATCTAATTTTCTTTTTCAAACTTGTGCAATGAGGACTGCAGTTTCGCGTTCGCTGCACTATTTCTTAACAATGTCTCATCCAGGAAATGCATTAGAGAATTCCTTGGTCTGCATATGCTCAATATATGCTTATATGAGGACTCCAAGAAATAATCTGTAGTCAGAAGGTAAGGCTGCATTTGTATTTTACTGAATTGAAATGCTAGATTGGGTCATAAATGTGAAAATGAATTTGCTGTCATCAGATATGATAGTTTCTGTTTATCTCTCTGTTCCCTCTTCCCCAGAGTGCACATGCACATGTACACACACACACACACACACTCTGTTTGTCACAATTCAGTACAGCTGGTAATTTTCAGTTCACCAGAAGCTCAGAATAGCAGAGAAATTGTTCAGTCAAGCTTGATGTGGAGAACAAGCGTTTGCACACACTCCTGGCTCTCTTTCTGGGAGGAAACTATCAAAAGAGGTTTGAAAAAAGGAATGCCAAAGAGAAAAGTGTCAATACATTTGCCTCTTCTTTTTAATACACTTACTGCTGATATACAGGTGCAGGTTTTCCATGGTTTAGCTGAGAAGCGAAGCAGGATTTTAGATGAGGTATTTCTTTAACTGGAAAGGTTAACAGGAGCAAAGCAGGTAGCATTTCACTATTGGGAATCTTCTGCTGAGTGTGTCATATCAACAGAAAATGCTTGAGAGGTCTTTCTTGAGAAATAACTTATTTCTCTCTTTCCTCTTTCCTGCTGTAAAAGACTGGAAAACTTAACATCTCTCTTAGTCCTCTGAAGAGGCAGAGACACACACAGCCAGAAAAGAGTTTGTTAGCTCAGGAAATACAGGAAAACAAGATAAACACACACTGCTGATAAAGTGGCTCTCTTCTACCCTTCCACCTACCAGACTACGTCCCACAGAACAAAGTCTTTGGATTCCATCACTTCAGTCATCCACCAAGCACCAGACAAAAGCCTCTTTAGGCTGTGTATTCAGTGTGATAAAAGCTAGTTTCTACCAAGAGTCACCAGGATATTCAGCTGCACTAAGAAAGTAAGTTGGAGTTATGCAGACACTTAAAACCAAATGCTCGTATTGCCCTTTCTTTCCCTCAGGGTCAAAATATTTCCTCAGATATACATATTCATCTCCATTAAAGATAATGGGAACTAAGCGAGTCTCAAGGGAACTGCACAAAAGCCAACTGTTGTTTTCTGCAGTAAAATACAGTTTTCTACAGAGTAGAAGTGTCTCTTTTTAAAAATGCAGACTCCAGATATAAACTCCACTTGACATTGTATCAATGTTTCTAAAGAATGCCTCTCTCTCTGCTGTATTAACAGAGCAAGAAGACGGACCAAATTATTGACTGGTCTTTTATGACTTAGGAGAAAAATTCATCCATTTTGGCTATAACATTAACATCAAGATCTAAAACTGCAATGTATCTTGTCTTTGTGAAACAAATCTGAAAGTTAATTTTCTGTTACATATATTACATCTACATTCAGGAGCAGCAGACAGTTTACTGAAATCCATCCTTCTCTGACATTGGCAATATCACAGAAAGAAGGCCTAAATGTAACACGAAATATGGAAGTATTTAACACATTGCAAATATAGATAAGTATATTTTTAATATAGATACATTGAAGAGGCATAGCAACCAGTTAAGTTGCTTTGAAAATGCCAAACCGATTGTTTAACTGCTGCATGAAGCTGTAGGCAAGTAGGCTGGTGAGTTGCTCACAACGTATGAGCTTTTGTTCATATTATACAGTGAAGACAGACCAAATCTGCAACCTTCTCAAGTTTTTTTTTTACAATATGATCCAACTAATTCATATCTGATATTGAATACCCAGTTTTGCTATATTCAGTTCAGGTGACAATTTCGACACCAAGCATTTTTCCTGGTGGTGCTAGTATCCATGGTCAGGGGAGGATGAAATCTTGATGGTACTAGAAAGGAGAAACAAGATGGGGGAGGTCCAGCCACCCCCATGTGACTCCCCCATGTTCACCTCATGTGCTTTTCGGTGGTTTTGTTGCGCTACATCCTTCTGGTGCCTCCAGTTACCAGAGTATATAATTTTACACTTCCTGTTCTTATACTTTGCTATAATGGACAGTGGAAAGTCAAAAACCCAATAATACCTCTCATGCACTCTCACAGGCAGGTAGACTGTCTACAGAGTTTTAAGCTGGAATTTCCTTTATGCTTTGGAAAATTCAAAACTGTACCATAAAAACTATGCAGTATTTAAACTGCAGGAATGACTTCATGGTTACTTTGCTTTCACTGTAAGTTCTGTGCATCCTCAGATCCTCCAAAACCTTTCTAGAGATTCCACCAAGAGGTAATTGGCCTTGCTTCTCTGTGGTATACACACTGGCCAATTCAAGCAGAAGACAATTTTGGCTGAGCAAACTAGGCAGCATGAACTATGTACCGTTAAGTACTGTCATTCCAGCTGAATGTGGTTGGTCTGAAGTAAGTCTGTACTGAAGATAGCAAGGTTGGTTCAATTATTCATTTGCACAAAACTCACTCCTGTCCTGCTATTTGATAATCAATCACAAGCATTCATCTGCTACTTATAAATGAATATTGTTCATGATATGTTGAACTGTTTGCTGCAGGTTGCTGTCTGATGGGTAGTTGATGTGAACACATGGGAGCTACTCATGATATGTTTGCTCTGACTGTCGGAGAACCATTTTTAGCCTCCTTTTTTATGTGACCGTTTTACAAATAATTTAAACCTGGATAAAGATTTTAGTGGAGGAAAATATTAAACAATGAATGAAAAAGACTCAGGAAATAAATTATCCTGTCTGTGAACAAAGACCTTTGTCCACCTAAGAAATTTTGACCTGTGTGAGTGCCACTTAGGAGCCATCAGAAGAACAGATGGGCAGAAGTGGCCTTGTAAAGGACCCTCTGGACTACGGCAAATATAGTTCATTTCAGAGTGGAGTAACAGCCTCCCAAAATCGGCACAGACATGCATCACTGCTGTTCTATTTTCATCCTAATACTGTCAATGGGTCAGCAAAATCATCAGGGGGCATGCATAACAGTGAACTATTGGGAACTGCCTTGAGTAGTTCCAATGCATTCATCTGGACAAAAATGTGAGTGTGGTGTTAGTCCATTTTGCAGATACAGATTAGAAAATAATAATAGGTACAAAGACTGATCAGTTGTTATAACAATATGGATGTCTGGGTCGAGTCTGCTCACGATACATACAGAAATAGAGTAACCTCCTATTTGCATAAAGGATAATCTGGAAACTGGTGACTCTGAGAGAGACTCAAATGTAAACTGCATAAAGAGCTGCATGTGAATTTCTGTGGTCTCTGGCTAAGAGTGCTTGAGCATGCTCTGTAAAAAGCAGGGCTGTCAAGTAGCAATAGAAGGTGGTACTGCCTTGAGGAAACTGCCACTAAAATCCTACCCAGTCTCTACACACCAAACAGCCTGGCATTAGGAAAGAGTTCAGAAAAGATTACAAGTCTGTAAAATCTTTGTAAGTGTGACTGATGCAATATGCTGTTTAGTTTCTATATAAAAAAAAAAAAAAACTTAAAAGAAGACTCATTTATGGCACACAAGAGCTGTTGAACACTAAAGAAAATGGCAGAAATGAGATTTCTGGAAAGTAAATGTAGATAAATCAAGGTAGAAATGATGTGTTTACTTCTTGGTGTGGTTAGTTACCCCTTGGAAACTACTTACCTAGACACAAACCTTGCTCCTGTCACTTGAAATATGTAAGCCAGTACTGGATAGCTTACAAAAGTTGTATTCCATCTCAGTCAAGAATTATGCATTTGTGGGTGTTTTCAGCTGTTAGACCAAACAGGTCAGCACTCAAGTAAGCTCAAAGACCCAGTTACGGAAGAGGAAAATGTTTCAAACCACTTACTTGAAAAGCAATTAAGTGAAAATATTAGTCATGGACCAAAGCAAACAGATTTATACAATGCTATATATAAAAGCAGAATAATTTTATGAACTTAACAGAAAGGAAGTTATCAATACTGAGTTTCTGAACATTTTACCACAATAAGAAACAATAACTGGCAGCTTGCCTGTAACAGAGGAATCTCATCTAAGTTTCTGTGAGGAAGCAAGGGTCTCATAGCACTGGCAGATGAGTTGCAATGCATCTCCGGCAAAAGTATCATTTGATAACCATTATGCTTTCTAATCACTTTCTAATTATGCTGCATTATTACAAACATGATGCGCAGCTGTACTTTATTTGTCATATTCTTCCTTGGGCTTATTGGCTTCAACCTGTAGCCTTATTTTCATACTTCTGAAAAAATTCATCTTGTCGGTTCTGGCTGCTGAGTTGAAAACTTCGTTCCTTCTACAGTCTATTAGCTATGCTCATTTCCTTTTATATTTCCCTCCTTTCTTTCTTTTCCTTCCTTCCCTCCCTTGCCTTCCTTTCCCTTTCTCCTTTCCTTCCTGTTTTCCTCCCTTACTCCCTTCCCTCCTTCCTCTCTTCCTGTCTTCTCTCCCATCTTCTCTTCTTCCTTCCCCCCTGCCTTTTCCTTCTCCCTTTCCTCTATTTCCTCCCTCTTTTCCTTCTTCCTTCCTTCCTTCCTTTATTCCCTCCTTCTCCGGTTTCTCTCCCTGCCCTTCCCTCCCTTCCTCTCTGCCTTCTCTCCCTCCCATTCCCCGAGGACTTTTGCTATTAACAGAAATCAAAGCAAGAGTGTCATTATCGCTACTTTTTTCCATTCCTAAGAAAAATATATTTAATGAAAAGCAAAAGACAGAGTTGTTATTTAGTTTAAATTTGTAAGAAAGCCAGAAGAGAAAAGATATGTTGAAAGCACAGTCATATTCTCTGTGTTTTGGAAGTAAAAATAAATGATATTCAAATTACAGGGAAGCAGGTATGGGCTTGAAGTCTGGAAAGGAAGAAAAGCTACATTCAAACCCAGGTGGCCCAGCTAGACAATGTAATTATGGCATGACTGTTTCTATAGCTGATGGCACCCCAGGCTGACTCCTCCTTCCACTTCAAATGACCAGGTCAGGTGGAAGCAACCTTTGGTACAAGGCCTTGGATTGACTTCTCTGGACCTCTGTGTCTGTTTGGCTGCTTAAGCCATGCATATAGAGTTCCCTGGTGGCTGAAGCGCAGTCTGGTGTAGAACTGGTGCAGTCTGGTGTAGTTCTCTTTCAGCAGACTACCTACCACTGCAAATCTTCAGCTTCACTCTTTCAGCAGATCCTTGCTATACCTACTGCCCTCCTTCCCACCAGCATGATGGTAAGGCCTCCAGCTTTCCTCCCTGCAAAGGCAGAATCTATTTCAGTTGCCAGCAGCAGGAGCAGGACTAGTTTTCTTAGCCTCTATGCCGCAAAGAAGAGAAGAAGGGGCAAGCGAGCCATGGAGTTCAGCGATAATTTGGTGTACCAGGGTAACTACATACTTCCTCAGGCACTCAGACGACTTAATGTATTTTCATGGCATGTAAGCTATAAATACGGTGAACAAACTTTTGGCAACGGGAGCTTCTATAGCACCCATCTGGACTTCTGACTCCATTGCTGCTGAAATAAAGAAATGTATGTACAGTGAGCCAGTATAAAAGTGACTTAATGACTGTTTCATGGATCCCATGACTAAGGAATAAAAATTAATAGGGGCTTTTGACAAAACCAAACGACGACAGCTTCTGGACAGAATATTGTATTCGGCCATCTTACATCTGTTTGAATGACAATTATATTTGACAACGTTTTGTTCAGCTTCTCACCCAAAAATACGATGCATTCACATCATTGCTTCTAATAGCATTTGTAAAATTAATTGACAGCTTTCATGTTTCACACTGCTAGCTTGTTTTATTTAGTACAAAAGGAAAGGCACTAAAATGGACTTCAGCGTTATTAAGGCATAGTGTTTAACTACAAGGTGGCTGGATAGCATAAAAAAACTCCAAAAGCCCATATGAGTGAGATTGGGGAAGCACTACTGTGTTGTAAATGAAGGTGATAAAATTCTACTGACTTCACTATCAAAGTCGCAAGACTTTAGCACAAAATCTATTCCCAAAACTTTGGAGATTTAGTAAAATTTTCTATGTTCAGGTTTCTAAAGAGTAATTGAATGTATGACCAGTTTCTACACCATCCATTAACCAAAAGGAAGTAAAAGAGAAAGCGCAGTTCATTTTATTCATTGATACTCTTGGTTAGTCCTGTAGTATTTCTGTTTTTATGTAACTAATGTTACATAGTGTGCGTGACAATTATTGCAATATTTCCATTGTATGTTTCTAAAGAAATAAAGACATTTAAAATGCCTATTAACTACCAATGTAATGTTCTATTGTCCCTGTATTTGGCTATAAAGCAGATACAGAAATGAAAAGATGAATCTCCATATTCTCACGCTGTACAAGCAACATTAATTAATTCAACATGACAAGCTTTGTGAAGTATCTGGGTAAGTCAATCTAGTATCATTTTGTTCATGAAGCCCAAAATATAGACTGACAAAGCACAAGTATGAAATGCATTTCAATCAGTTTAATCAAATAGAGTCAATGTTAAGAAAAAGGGCATTGTCAAGATGTGTCAGTGAACATTTGACCTGCCTTGCAGTTAATATTGTTTTGTGCAGATTTCTCTTGGGGGGATACCCGCTCTGTTCTGCATTTCGATTCTAAAAAATGAAAATTTTATGTTTGATCTGGTGAGTAGCAATCTATAGTAGGAATGATGTAGGAACGACGTCACCTGCAAATCGTTATCATGAACATGTGAAATCAGACCTTTTAAGGAAATTAGACCATTCGGTGTGACTTTTGCCTGGATTGCAGGAAATTCTGCTTTCTCTGAATGCGTTTTGGGCTAGTCCTTGCATAGATACCAAAATCTGCCAGAGAGTTTAGCTTGTTCTCTTCTCTAAGGCACAGGGAGACTTGGGCAGGAAAAAGATGTGGGCAGATAATGAACATACAGCAAAGCCAAGTGGCCACAGAACTTGGCAAACTGTGCCTTTTTAAGGGCAGTGGAGAGGGTTTGCCACAGATGGCTTCAGTGAGACTTCAAGAGGGATTCCCTAGTAAGATAATTCAGGATTTTTCCCAGGAATTCCCGAAGTTGCATACTTTTTGTATCCCAAGTCTCCCTTTATCACTTGCCATGCTCCCAGTGATAAGCAAGGCAGAATGCAGGTCTATATTTATTTCTGAAAATCTCTTCCCAGACCTCTTTTCTCAGTGCTTGATCTAATGCTGTAGTTTCTAATGACACTCAATAGACAGGATAACATTAATGGGCAAATTATGGCGTAAAATAATTCTGTTTTGCCTTTGAATCTACTCCTCTGCCAGGGAATAATATGATCATCTTAAGAGCTTTAAAAACTACCTGTTGCTTCCTCTGAAAACTGTAAGTCGGGTGGGATTTAAAATCAATGAGTGTGAATACAGACACGCATGCACACTGGAAACTAGAAAAATAGCTGTTAAGTTTTTTTCTCAAGTGAAGACAAAGCTGTGGGGTGACTGAGATTTGGAGAACAGTTTCAAAAGCCCATTTGTGATAACAGTATTTATTTGAAGGTCTTGTTTCATTTCTCAGGCTCTCGGCTTTTGCTAGGTAAAAAAATTATCCCTGTCTACCTGCTGTGGTGACCTCAGACGCATGAACCAAGTTTCCCAAACCAAGTTTCCCAGGATATGGGGAGATCTGCAAGGAGAATCCTTAATGAACGCCTGAGCAAGCTGCTCTGCACCCAGGAATGAAGACTGAATTGTCAGAGTTAAATTTTGTGCCTGCCCTGAGAAATGACAAGAGAAAACCCACAAATTTTCTGGATTTTAGCCTCACCAGTGGTTGCCATTTGTGCCCTCTCTCCTGATTCCCCTCCCCAAACCTAGACGGAGTCATGCCTGGAGATCAGCAGAGCCCATGGAAGTACTGAGAGCATGCCCAGAGGATAGACAAGCTCTAGAACCACAGTGGACCAAGTCATACTTTCCATACATGCACATTCTGACCTGAGCAGGGTCCATTTTAGCGACTCTTCTGCAGGGTGTGTTTTTCAGGCAATGCTCCAAAGATCATGATGGCACATTTTTCCCATCCTGTTGATAGGTGAACCACAAGAAGTTCACAAATCTGGAGAGTTCTACATACAGTTCAGTGTTTCTCCCAGATCTCTTGGAACTGTAATACAATGTTGAAGTATTGCAAGTTCTCTTATATGATTTTTTAATGCTTCCTGCTTCAAACTTCGCTGGAATAAGTTTAGAACTACATGGAAAGAATGATTAATTGCAGTTTAACAAACCATAGGAAAAGTTGGTGCCTGGTTCCAGCTTTGAAGATGCAGCTCTATCAGTCTTACTTATTTGATCTGGTTTACCCTTTAGTATTACAGCCAACAAACTAAAATAGCTAGAATGGTCTGAAGTATCTTATTTTGATATTTGCAGCATTTTCAACCCCATATTTTATTTAAACCTTTCTGTTTTTCATGAATATATGCTGCTTGGTCCTTGACTAAGACATTTAACAACGTGAGAGTGGAGTATTTTGCTGCTACAGACTTAGACCTTCTGAAGAGCCTAATCAAAACCAGATTTTTTTCTTTAATTGGAAAAGAAATGAGTGTTTTGCACTATACACTAGCTAGTTAGCGCTATCATAAGCAACCTCCTATTAATCACGTACCTTTTTTTTGCAGCTGTGTACAGTAACTGACCTGCCTAGATACACTATAACTGAAGCAATTAAGGATCTTTTGTATTTTTTATGTAATTACCACTTCTGAGCCAGGTTGCTAAATACTTGGGACATTTGGGGGTATAATTTCAAGGTCATTATATTTTTGTTCATCTCATTTCCTAGGAAACCTATTTGCAGACTTGCCTAAAGCATCCCAGTTACTGTACATTAAAGTATGGCAAATTAATTTAATCCTACCTCCTTCCACTCAGTAGCTGCATGTCCATTTTCCCAATGTATAATACACAGTATATTTTTAAATTGTAAACTATTCCTGTTTTTAATGATGCAAACAATGGAGAGACCAAATAAGCTAAAGGAGCTAACACATTTATCTCTACATTCTGCCATCTGTTTGAAACTGCTGATGTAATTCCAGTTTTAAATTACATTAGATCCTGCCTTCTGGACCCCTTTCCCTATTTACTTTTTTTTATTTAAGGCTTTAGAGAAAGCAGTGCCTTCAGGTTGTTGACTACTTAATAAGAAACTGTGTCTTTGACTGTTTTCAATCTGGCCGTAAATGTACGTTTCCTGGACAAAGAGGTATAATGGAAGTAATAGCTTTATTTCCAAAAGATGAAACTTATTCTCTGTGTACAATTTGATGAGAGCTGTTTTCAGCAATAATGCTAGCAACCAGCAGATTTGTTTATACTGAAGAAACGGCAGAGATTAAGGGTTGTGTTCTTGCATACTCTATTGTCTAATGATGGAATTTTCAGTTTTATTTCTGCATTTATGCTTCAGAATTAGTTTAATTTTTTCTACGTAACCTCTTCCCTTTTTTTACTGGCTTAATTAACAACCTTATATTTACTTTTCTCAGCACTTCCTTTGCCTTTTGAGTCTACAGTGGTAATTCTCCATTCACTTTTCTTCTGGCATCTTGTGTCTGGAACTATTTCTTTGTCTGGATCTGATACCAATGTTGATCGTTTAAGGATTTGCTTAAAGGGATATTGGTCAGGCTCTGTCTTCAGCAAATCTATCAAACTGATTTTTGCACAATCACATTAAAGTGTTGAAATCACGATTCAGATTTAAAAACATTTGCATCACAGAAATTAAATTAATGTATACTGGTTTACATTTTACTTTTTTTTTTTTGTTTTAACTTTGGTTACATTCATCAGGTACCCACAGAATAGTCAGAAGTATAAGGACTTTGAAAGAAAGATGGAGTTCTGTACTGAAAAATTTGCAGACTTCTCATTTGTATTGATTTTAAAAAGAGACAACACATATTTAAAAATTAAGAAAAATGCATTTCAAGCTACTTATCATGGCACAGAATTTTTTCGTGAGTGTATTTTCAAAATTCATGATAACATTTAAAAATTTAGGATGATTGGAACAACTTACCCATTTAGAATTTCTGAACCATACCAAGCAAAAGTCTGAAGAAAATGTGGAAATAGATTATTTGATTCTGATACTTTTACAGAAGATTTAGAGTTTTAAGGAAAAGTAATTTCACCACAATATTTGCCTAAAGTTAATTTGTAAAATTCTTTAAAAGTAAAATGAAAAACCGCAAAATGAAACTTTTTTTGTTTGCTTTGGTAGGAAAACAGTCATGGGGTTCATTTGGAATTTAAACAGATGATTTCATCTTTCACTGTCTGACTTAAAATATAGGAAACTTGTTATTAATAAAATTTAATTAAATATAGAAATTGCAATTCATACACAACTCTAGTCCTCTTGCTGAATGGTAACTAGGAGCTATGTCTATTGTCAAATATGCATCTTAAATTTTCTAGTTTAACCAGCTTCCAGAATAGTATCAGTTTTGGTAGATGAGTCACTGATCTATGCAAGTTTCTGGGAACGAACCTTGATCCAAGTTTCAAAGTTTAACCTTCCTAAATCAATCCCATCACTAAAAATAAGCATAATCAGTGCCTGTGGCTTTAACTATCGTGACGCTTAATCACAATGAAAGTGTGGTGATTAAAATGTGACAGACTTAGCGTAGACCTTCTACGTTTCCTCTCCAGCCACTGAAATCAACGGCTAAACTAAAGTGGTGGCCAACTGTTGGGAACGCGGATGACATTTTGTCATTTGTTTCGTTACATCTAGCCTGGCCCCCACCAGTGGTGAAAATCTGAAGCAGGGCGGTATAATATTCCCTCTACACTCCAGCATTGCCAACTCTGGCTGGATAGATATGGAACAAGTCAGCAGCTTCTCATGAACTGTTGAAGACTAAGCCAAGCAGTACAATGTTCAACCCTGACCTGTATTTTCAGAGGTTGGTAAAGAACCACGTAAACAGTTAGTTCATATTTTCATATAAGTCTATATTCTATGGTGATTCATCTTGCTGTGAAAAGGTATCTGCAGAAAAGTTAAACCAGAAACGCCCAGGTAAAACAAAGCACATACATATCTTAAATAGGTCTGAAGCTGATGAAAATGCCAGAAGATCGTCAGTTAAAACTTGTTATGGGAGCTCATATCAGCTTTTAATGGATACAGACAGTGATGCAGAGCAGAGCAAGTTGTGTTGATTTTGTGCTTACAAAAATACCATTAACTTATAGAGTCTAAGCAGTGTTCCCCAAACAAAGAATTTATGACTCCACCCCAGCCTATGAGACAAAAATAATTAAAGGCACATTATTTCTTCAAATACTCAGATTCCAAATGTTTGGTAACCAGCTGCCTGTTGTGGTAACGCTCCTACTTCTGCACAGAATTTGTATTCTAGACATGAAATCAGTATACAAAATGAACTGAGTGAATGATTTGTTAGAAGAACTTTTTGTTGTGAAAATGTAATGAATATTTCATGATTCAAATTCAAAGCAACTATAAATTTAAAATATCAAGTTTTGCTGTGGTGCATAAAAACTATTCATCATAACTGTTAAATACAAACCATATTCACTCCTGGTAAGAACCATAAATATGACAAGAAGTCCCAGAAAGTTGTAGTTATGGTTAAGAAGGAGTCTACATAATGAATTCAGTAAAATTCCTCCCAAATGTTTTAAATAATACTGTCTTTCTTGAGGATAGATTGCATTACATCCACATCAAGATTTGCAAATCATTCAGGGTCACCAAAACTCAAACAGTGTCATTGCATCCCTAAGACAGTGTAATATAAAGTATAATTAAAATTCGATTTAAAAAAGAGGCAAAGTATACATCTTACCAAGTCCTGTGCCACTTTATTTGCAAGAATCTCCAAATATTTTCCTCAGTGCACACACCAGTTCCTGCTCTTAAACAGACACTTTGGGAATGACACGTCTCTTGGTATCCAAAGGAATCCTTAGTAAATTGACATGTAACACTAATGCCAGCGACTGTATTTCCCCTGGAGTGAAATATATATTGTTGCTCTTGAGATCTATGCTGCTGAAAATACCTGATACTTCCTAAGCACAGTGGTGCATGAGTTCATACGATGGCAAGACTGATTTTTAAACTGATGATTGGTTAATTCATTCAGTGACGCTGAGATCTTACATTTTCCTCCAGTTCTTTTCTTACTACTTATTTATCAAACTGCATTTCTTGAGAGGAGGCCTCTGCAGCAGCTCTTGGTGCTTGTTTGAGGTCTTCTAAGACATACGCATTTCAAGAGAAATTCAGTCTAGGTGAATTGCTCTATAAGTAATCCCACAGAGAAAGTATGTGCATTAATTAAATTAAATCGAATCAAATCAAATTAAATTAAATTACATAAATAACAGAAGTCGCTATCCCTGATCCACTGTGAAGCTGGGGCCCATTCTATCTGAAAGAGAAGCTCTGTGAGGCAGACGGATGGCAGCATGCTATGGGCTCTGCAGAACAGTGCCACACTCTGGGTTGTTTTACAGAAAAGGCTCCGACTGTGGCATCCTTCTGTTGTAAGAAGGGGGGCTGCCCGATCCAACCATACAGACAGTATAAAAATTTGGACAAGGGAGGAAATGTTGTGGTTGCTGTAGTGGTTCAGAGGTATAATAGAAGTGAGGCTTGTAGGGCAGAATAGGCTTTCACATGGCCAGGATCCCAGCCTAAAACTCCAATTAGAAACCTTTAAAAAAATCAGCAGAGACTATGAAGCATGAACATGAAACACGGTTCGTATTACTGAATTAATGTACTAATTTTCAAAATGCATATGCCCAAATGTATTTACTTTATATGCTTTCAAAGACACTGCGTATACAGCTTGGATCCAGCCTTAATACAATTTGCAATGAGCTAGCTAATCAGCTTCTGGTTTTGAACAACTTGATTCCATTTTCAAAAGATTAGACCCTCTGAGAATCACATTGTTCTTATTTTCATAAAGTGTTTGAATTTAGCTACTGTAAGGTTGCAAAATACTGCAGAATAGTCAGATTCGGAGATTATTTAATCAGTAATAAATGTCATTGTAGGCAGCATAGCAGTACTTCCTAAATCCCTCGTTGCATGGTCGGCTTATTTCATTAGAATCTGTGCTGGCCATTCTCCAAAGATGCAGAACTAATTCTATCTGCAATTATCGGATTTTGTTAAGCACAGAAAATTCGACAAGTATAGTGTTAATCACTGAAGAATAGCTAAGCAAGCCCCTAATCTATTGCTTATTGCTTAAAAATGGGCCTAGCCCTATCATACTTAGTTATAATATGACTCAGATCAGCAGAATAAATAGCTCTGCACCTTCTCTCCCTGTGCGGTAAATGAAATGCATTGCTCGCTATTTTGCGAGTGATGGGCTTTTTACTGAAAAATCCTTTGCTGAGAAATAAGTAAGATGTTCACTGATTTTGAACAAGTAGGTGTACTATATCTACCCATCATGGTCATATTCCTGCCTTTTGGAAAAACAATCTATTGATAGGAAAATGAGAACATAATCTAGTCTAACTGTCATTAGAAATATCAGTGCCTTTTAATCAGCCCTCAGCAATCGTAAGTCATCGTGGCATGTACTGTACTGTGTTGATAAAGATGTGAGGGAAAAAACCTGCAGCTAATAACTAGCTCTGAGTTCAGAGTTATAGCATGTTCAGTGAAGCTTCTGGATGTTGACACTTTCCAACAGCAACGGAGAGGTGGGTCACCTGGCAGAAACAAACACATGAATTTGGATGTAACTGAATCTTGGCAAAAGATTTAAGCTTTGCATCTGTAATTGTATTATTTAATGTAAATATATATGTTATATATTATAAAATTACAAATAAAACTATTGGTAATTCAAATACTTTCCTAAAGAAAATGCTGGAAACTTTCTATTCTAGAGAATATAGAGCTGCTAGATGAATTTAAAATATTTTTTGAAAACAGAAACTCCCACAGGGCATTTCTTTCTTACAAGGGGTCTCTTAACTGAACACTGAATATAATTATTGATCAATCAGATTTACAATTTTTTACATTTCAAATTGCATCATCATCATTAATTCTGATAGCGACAGCTAAGTTTGGCTTTCTATTGAAGAAGCCTGGCAATAAAACACAGCAGAAAAACAATGTATCTATCCTGAAAATGCCCTTTTCCTGTACCTGCAGTCCATCAGCACAAATTACTCTGCTCTTCTTCCACTCTGATTAACAGGACCGCAGAGGACAGTATCAAAAAGGAACAGTTTGGTTACTTTTCCCCTTCAGTGTCTTGGTCTCCATCATGCTGTTACCTACTAACAGACAACATATTAATGGAAAATAGAAAACTGGCTGGGGGAACTTGCAAGGCAGGACGCAGGTATGATGCTTAACAGAGCTGTTACTGGTGTCCCTGGCTGAGAAAAAAAAAAAGTCCTATCTTCTCACATTTCCATCTGCAGCAGACTTTGGGTAGCTGAAGTTATCTTGCATGGTTATGACATGGTTTAACCCCAGTTGACAGCTAGAACCACAGGGCTGCTTGCTCGCTCCCCCTCTGTTGCAATGGGGGAGAGAATCGGAAGAGTAAAAGTGAGAAAAAACTCATGGGTTGAGATAAAGACAGCTTAATAGGCAGAGCAAAAGCCGTGTACACAAGCAAAGCAAACCAAGGAATTCATTCACTGCTTCCCATGGACAGGCAGGTGTTCAGTCATCTCCAGGAAAGCAGGGCTCCATCACGTGTAAAGGTTACTTGGGAAGACAAACACCATAACTCCAAACTTGCCCCCTTCCTTCTTCCCCCAGCTTTATATACTGAGCATGATGTCACATGGTATGGAATATCCCTTTGGTCAGCTGGGGTCAGCTGTCCCAGCTGTCTCCTCCCAACTCCTTATGTCCTTCCAGCATGCTCACTGGTAGGGTGGTGTAAGGAGCAGAAAAAGCCTTGACTGCTTGGCAACGAATGAAGACACCAGTGCTCTATCAACACTGTTTCTCATCCCAAATCCAAAACAAAGCACTACACCAGCTGCATGTAAAAAAGTCAACTGTATCCCATCTGAAACCATGACAGGCTGCCAAAATGCCTGTCATGGAGGTACATGTTGTTAGGGCTCTTGGTGCATCATGAGATCAGAACCTCAAGGGCCCCCAGAGCACCATTGCCCCTCAGCTCTGGCGTTCCAGGACCTGACTGGGTCTTCAGACCCTGCCTGAATTCCCCTGGGGAGCAGTGAGGGCACACACAGCCAGCAGGCAGGGGCCCTGCCGGCCATGCCCCGTCCCACAGTGCCCAGGCAGGGTGAGCAGGGCAGGCCCAGAGTTGGCACCTGGTGTCCAGATCACCATAGGGTCTGGCCTGAGGTCAAGTGGGGAAGGCAAAGCAGCAAGCTGGTGTCCAGCTTGGTGCTGGTCACCAGCTGGGCAGGCTCGAGGCCAGGCCAGGGCCAGTCTATGGGTTGGGGTCTGAATTAGTGAGGTCCATCGTCAGGTGCAGGCATTGCTGTGGCAGACTGGGAGACTGGCATTCCAGTCTCTGGCACTGGTCACTCATCTTATGCTGCTCGTGGGACGTGGAGGGTTGTCACTGAGGGGCCAAGCCTAGTATGGATGAGTGCCTGTAGGGTCAAGCCCTGCACCACACAAGCAGTGGATGACGGTTTTATTGGCCATGCAAAACGCAAGCAGGCTGGGGACTGACCAGCTGGAGGGCACCTCTTCTGAAAATGGCCTGGGGGTCCTGGTGGTCAGAAAGATGAGCATGAGCCAGCAGCATGCCCCAGCAGCAAAGGCGGCTAAAAGCATCCTGGGCTGCATTAGTAACAGTATAGCCAGTAGGCTGAGGGAAGTGATTACCCTCCTTTACTCAGCACTCATTAGACCATGTCTAGAATATTGCATCTGGTTTTGGGATCCCCAACACAAGACAGACATGGATAAACTGGAGCAAGTTCAGCAAAGGACCCCCAAGGTGGCTGCAGGCTGGAATACTTGGCTTGTGAGGAGAGGGGAAACAAGGGCTGTTCAGAGGAAAAGAAGGCTTTAGGAGCACCTAACAGCAATCTTCTAATACTGAGAAGGATGTTACTAAGGAGGTGGATCCAGCCTCTTCAGAGTGGTGCATGGCAGGAAGACAAGAAGCAATGGACCTAAACTGAAATAAGAGATGCTCAGACTGAATATAGGGACAAATATTTTCACCCTGAAGAGAGTTAAGCATTGCAACAGGTGCCCAGAGATGTTGTTCAGTCATGTTGGAGGATTTTGATGCCTGGCTGGATAAAGTCCTGAGCCACCCAGTCTGACCTCATGAATTAGCTTTTTTTTTGAGCAGGATGTTGGACTAGAAAGTGCCTGAGGTCATAGAATCATAGAATACTTTCCAACCTGAATTGTGCTCTTATTCAGGGTGTGATTTGCTCTTTTCTGCACAGTGGGTGCACTATGACAGGGAGAACTAAAAAGAGTCTTCTATGGCTGGCGATTCTAGTGTAATGGTTTCAGAGTTGAATTCTTTGGAAGGTTATTTCTGTTTTATGAGTTTGGTCTCAAATGGGTGACCTGCTCTTCCCAGAAGAAAATGAACAGGTCAGGTGGTCCTCTTTGAAGAAGGAACATAGTTCTTGATTTGGGAATAACTGAGATTTGCTCTAGGAAGAGAGATCCATGGAGGCATTGAGAGCCTCCAAAACAACAGGAACTGGTAAGAAGAAAAAGAAAGAGACATGTAGACATCAGAGGCAATGGAAATAAAAGAATTCCTAGGTACCAGGAAGGACAGCACAGTGTTTGCTGTAATTCTGAATGTCATGGAGCTTGCCTGAAACCCACCCTAGAAGCAGACCTATCTGCAAAGGCTTCCTATTTCCAGTCTGTTTTATCTAGTGACTTTGAATTCACACAAAAAAATTAGTTGTTACAGTTCATATTCTAAAATAGCCAACTTTGCGGGGGTTTTGGTGAAGTTACTACAAGGAAAAAGTTCCAGGTGTACCTCAAAACTCTGAAACTCACAAAGCTCTTTAGGATGAAGAAGGAAATGAACCTGGGCCTCTCATCCTGAGGGCATCAGCCGTTACATTCTTCAGTAACATGGGCCTATCATTAGAATTGCTTATGTTTTACAAAGGAAATCACTTAGATATCTGAGTCTGGAAGAGGTTTTAGGGCAGAAACATTTAAGAATGCTTTTCTGAAGAAGGAAGATCTACAACATACACCTTTTGGCTGGATTACCTGTCAGCTGGTCTAGGATAATACTTATCTTCTTCTTCCCCCCAGTAATTGATTGCAGATTTTTTTCCTAAAATGTCCTTGTTTTCCCTGGGCGCTACTCAGGAAGCCAAATCAAGGCTATCAACTCTGCTGAAAAGAGGAGAGGAGTTACGGAGTTGGCCATTAAAATCTGTCCATTCTTAGCTATTGCCTCTTGGGTCTAAAGCCTGGAAGGATGAGGTTGAGGCCCTCATCAAATTTCCTTTAAATTCCCCAGATAACCGAATGAGAAAGGGCATGTTTTGAGAATGGACTGAAGTGTCTGAAGAGTATGCAATTCTTGCTGTTAAGTTTTCTTTCAGGCTCAATCCAAAGAATGTTTCTTTAACTTGCCTAATTTTTTAAGAAGTATTTTTATTCCACAGTGAATCTCATGACATATTTTAAAATTTGGGTTGTCTTTAGAGAAATAGTGTTTTAAATGGTCTTCTTTTTGAAGGTTATTACTTTAAAGGACCAACCACCGCAAGGCTGCACCACAAAACAGGACAAGATGGAAGCCAAGACTGTCACTGTTATTGACCAGGGTACAGTCCCACAGGACCTGAGTTGGGTGAGCAGAGCACTGATAACAGGTCCATAGATAATTCCAGACAATGCAAAACCATGAATCAGGTCAGTTCAGGAAACACAGCCAGATACAAAGCTGCAGCATGGTCCAGGGTCTATCGAGGAGCCAGAGCCAGCTGTGCCCGAGCGCAGGCAGTTGGACTAGATGATCATTGTAGATCCCTTCCCTTCTGCCCTGCCCTCCCCTCTCCTTCCAGCACAGCTCAAGGAAAGAATGAAGACCAATGCTTGAATTTAGATGGAGCTCCTTGGCCCATGAGCAGAAGATGAGGCTGGAGGTTCCAGGCTAGGCTGGACAGGACCATTAAGGCCTATTGGTGCACTCAGAGCCCTGACAGATAAGCTGTTCTAAGTATTAGAAAGATTCTATGGTTTGTTATGAATGATTGCTGTTTGATAACGATTATAATACTATATGAGCATCAATGAGTTATGAAAACAGTTGTTTTTAGGAATTTTGCTTTCTGTATTTTTTAAATTGTGCTTATAAAGTCGAATTTCCCTAAATGGACACCTAACAAAGTATGAATTTTAATATGATGGGATTTTGCTCCAAAACCCTGTATTCAAGGTAGAATGTAAGAAAGCTTCAAGCTTCTTGTGCTTCAAGCAAGATTTTTAAAGACAAGCCATCCAGTAAAATATTAATGTCCGTTTTCAACAAGGATCTGATTTAGTGTTCTCGGTGCTCTTGCACACTTTTGGAATTGGACATCTAGGTCTCTGATATGGTAACAGTTTGCTCTTTTTCCCCCAAGATGTGAGACTGAACAGAGGTCAGTGAGAAATTAGAATTCACCTGCAGTGCGTTACACAGCCTGAATGATCAAAATTTGCTTTAACCAAATATTTTGCTCTGGCTATTCATTTTTTAAGTTTAATACTTCACCACTGAATGTTTTTGTATATAAAAATGGCAATCACAAAATAAAATATCACCTTCAGCTAGGAAAGTCCTACTGAATTTTCCAACCATTGATGCCCAAGCGATTTTTCTTTGTGAACTTCTGTAAAGCAGCAGAACCTGACAAAGAGTCAGTCCAACAGTGGAAGTTGTCAGATGCTTTGGGTCTCGTGGCAAGGTGGAACCATGGTGATATATGCCACCTGCTGGGACCCCATACACTAGCATATTCTCAGGTAATGCTTGGTGGCCATAGAATCTGCCTGAAACTGTGACTTATTAAATCAACGGTAACTGTTGGCAAGCTGTAGCAGTAAACACCAACTGGCAAAGCTGGTTTGAGCAGGACACTTCCAAAGCCTCATAGACAGCTGGTGGTTCAAAGACTGAGGTGTGGAAACTACTGCATTTCTCTGCAGGCTCAAGACATCTTTTGTTACACAGCTTTTCACATTTTCAACCAGATTAGTATTAGAAATGCCATGTTCTTCCTTTCTAAAATGTTAAGATGGGTTTTCCTACTATCACACAACTAACACAGTCATGTCTTTTCAGCCTTCAGGATATATGATTGAAATTGTTGAATAATCAAAATATTTCAATGAAAATATTATTCAGATTTGTGTTTGTGTTGTTTTGTTTTCACTAGGCAATTCACCGGATGAAATATTCACAAATGTTACAGAAATATTAAAGAATATTTATGGAAATACTTCATAGGAATTCAGTAAAGTAATTTTACCCTGAAAATGTTATTTGACGATGTATGTTAAATCAGGTATCACAGAGAAATACATACCGTTTCATCCATGCATCCAGAGTAGCTCAAATTCTTACTATCAAAAATAGTGCACACACAGTATACATACCAACAGTTATTTCCAGGAATGATCTGTAAAGTCAGGGCCTTTGAAAAAATCTTAACCTTTCTGAGATATCTAAGGTATTGGCTGCACTTGTCAATTATGGTACTTAACCACTTAAGGAGACATTCTAAATTGTACATGCTATGAATGATTTGTCTGATGCTATGAATGATTTACTGGTGCTTAAAAAAAGACCTGTCTAAAACATAGTTCTCACTGGTTGAATTCAAAGCCTATAAATGCACTTTCTTGGATTTTCTGAAAGAGTTTTCATTCTGCATGATGGTGCTGCAGTTGCAGTTTTTGATATAAAGTTCTCATGAAACAGCATTGATTGTTTTGCTGATATCAGTCAATTTTTACTGCATTCTTGCTCCCTAAAAGTTTTCTGTTTGTCTCCACAATATCAGCCAATTTTGCTTTTAGTAGGTTTATTCTTTATAAATCTAGGAATACTTACCACTAATGAACGCACTGCTGATTTGAGGACTTGAAAAAGATTCTCTTGGAGGCTGCTGTAACGTGTGTCCAGCTGTCTACGTCTTGCTGGGAGTCTATTTGCATAGACGGGGTTAGCTGAAGTTCAGAAAGGCACTAGCAAGGTCTCTTAACCAGCTATGGCCCCAAAAGCAATTCTTCCCAACATAGGAAATATTATTCCTATAAGAGCTATTTTATTCTTTTACTTCTGGCAGTGGCTATTTTGGCTTGTACCAAAAGCATTAATCTTCTTTGCTCAACACAGATCATCAACCGAGTGAGGAATTTACGGTAGCCTGTTGAGAAAGTTTTCTGTCAGTGTTGCCTTACTCAAAAGCCAAAGCAGCTGGACAGAGAGACCGTGTTAAGACTGCTTGTTAAGTTCTAACTTAGCACTGTCTCCATGACAGCTTTAGTTGGAGCAAACGGTTAGGTCATACTACTCAAACAAAAGTGAGCAAAGACAGAATGTAGCAGTGCAGTAAAAGCCCCAATGTTTTCACTCTGCATTTGATTTCCTGTAAAAACTTGTAGATACCTGATTATAAATTTTGTATGTGACAAAGCTGGGACAGTTTGCATATGAAGTAATTGCTGCTCCATCTACAAAATAATTGGATCAAATGGGAAGAAGGAGATCATTAAATATGTAAGATTTTGCCAGAGTGAAAACTAGACTTACATTTTAGAGGCTGAAGAATCTAAGTACTTCAAAATGTTGTATTTATCTCAGCTTCACAACAGAAATAATCAAACTGCTGACTTCCATGCATGTTTGGGTAACCAAAGGCACTGGATTTCCACATTAATAAAGAAACTGGACTTTCATCAGTATATAAAAATAAGTTTACTCAGACTACACAGCCTCTGAGTGAATGATACCAAACATGAGGTATGATGTCATTTATGATGGTGAAACAAATATATGAAATTTTTTATTGGATGGATGGTCAACAAGAAAAAATGATTAAGAATCCACATTAAAATTTTAATGGGCACTAATGGACCCTAACGTGTAGCCAACTTATTAAGAAAAGAAGTCCCACTTAATTTACCCCAGTTTAGAAAAAAGTTCAGGGAAGGTTTTGGAGAAGGGAAAATCAGAATGAGCATCCATTACATGGCAGATAAACCACCTCAGAGTAGATATTTTCCTTATTATCACCAATATAGAATTACACGGAACCCATTAAAGTATTTAAGATAATGCCTGCTACTTCATACAAAGTACCGGTATTCCATTTAGAGCAGCAGCTATATCCACTGGGTTTGCAGGCAAGCTTATTTTCCAGCTGCTTGTGGAAAATATTTCTGCTGCCTCTGAACCCCCTGGTGTTTTTCCAGTCATCTTACTGCTAAGGCTAAACCAAATACATACTATCTCCTACTTTAACTTATGTTTAGCTGAGCCATTAAACTTACTATTACATTGTACTCTTGCAAATGTCATAGACTGTAAGATTTAAGATTAAACGATATCTCTAGAAGGCTGAGAAAATTCCCGTAGACATATTGAAAACACTTCTTTACAACAGTCAACTAAGTATCAAGGCTACTTAATGATCAAATCAAGATCTGCAGACACCACAGCCTGCACACTCTTTCTTACAAGATTTTAATCTTTGTCCTTGTCCTTCAGTGGAGTTTCTTTCCAGAGCATCTTGGCTTAATAAATGCCTTTCAAGAAGGCTTCAGTACAAGTGAGAGAGTACTTGTGTAGCAATCTTGAGTTCTTATCAACTGTATAGTGATCAGGTGAAGGAATAATTGATTTCAATCAGCAACACCTGTTTTTATAATTGCTCAAGTGATTATAATTCAATAATAAAAAGCCAATTTAACTACCTTTACTCAGATATTAACCTCTGATATACAGCATAAGAGTGAAATGGCAACTGGTTAAATTCCCTTAAAAAAACAATTGATATAATATATTTATTCGATTCTCGTCGCTTTTCTTTCTTATTTTCCCTTATTATTTTTCTTTTTTTTTTACACATTCTCAGCTGAAAGACCCCCATTGCTATCCATTTTCTACCATTGTCAAATATGTCCCTTCTCTCAAAAGGCTCAACTCTTCATTTTTCCTTATAGTTATCTTTGCCATTTTCATGACGGCATTGCATTGTTCACACATAATTCAACTTGTGATTTCCTATAACTAGATCCATTTCCAAAAAGCTGCTGCTTAGCCAGTTATTCTCCCTCCATTTTTGTGTGCTTTCTCTTTCCTACCCAAGTATAAATATTTGCAGTTGTTCTGACTGAACTACACCCAGTCTTTTTTTTTTAGGCATTCCTCCATTTTGTTGAGATCATTTGTATTCTAAGCCTGTATTTCTGTATTCTTGCAGTCATTCCCAGCTTTGTCTTCTGTGCTTGTTAAGTTTGCAGGATCTCCAGTCCATCTTCCAGGTCTGTAATAAAAATATTGAACGCTGAGAGGTCCAAAAGCTGTTACTGCAGATCTCTTCTCAGCACATCTTGTCAGTCTACCTACTAAATTAACTACTAAGATACTGCATTTCCTTCTTTTTCTTTTTTTTTCTTTTGTTCTGAAAACGGGAGTAAAGATAAGTCTATGATTTCTCCCCCCAACCTTCTACTCCCTTCACAAATTAAAACAGGAGTTTGTCTTTTTCAAATTGTCTGGCATCACCCTATCTTCTGTGAGTTCTCAAAAATAATAGCAAATGTAGGAACTGTCTGACAGATTATTCCATGGTGAATCTTTTTTGGAATAGCTGATCTGAAAACAACCAAGTATATTCTGTAACCTGCTATGGTAACCTGTTTTAGTCTTTGTCCCTGATCTATTAGTCATTGCCTTGCAGTTATGAAGAGTGAAGAAAAAAAAAGAAATTAAACACGCTGATGTTCTCAGTCTCATTTGTCCATACCATTAATTGTTCAACAAACAGACCAAAACTTTTCTGATCATCTCCTTAGCACTGATACAGTTGCAGAAAGTATAACAAGACAATACTCATGTCCCTCAATAAGTATCTCACTTAGGCATTTCTAATTTTATCTGTATGTACTTAAACTATTATTTATGGTTGTTCTTACTAACCTGACCTGGTTTCTACCTTCTGTATGCTTTTTTTGCTGGCTACAATAGGAATCTCTATAACTTCTGTTCTCAACAAGATGAAGTATAATGTCACCCATCTTGGCCACCCAGTACTGGAAGTCAGCGACATTTTTTCCTTCCTTTTGTTTTGTTATGACAGACATAGTTATTCTTATAATTTATCCAACCAGCAGCCAGGATTAGTGTTTTGTGATCCTACTGGAAAAATAACATCTAACTCAGGTTTTGCTTCAGCACCAATCATGAGCAAGAGGGGCACAGCCGCCTGAGGACATGGCTGTCAATTGTATCTCCATGGTGCCACCTTCCGACAGGCTGCACGCAGCCGCATCAGCGTTCCCGATGGAGCCGCACGAGAGCCAGCTCAGAAGGCAAAATACCGCTGCAAGGAAAGAGGAGCTTTGGTGGTGGGATTGGCCCTGTGAGAACACATCTGCCTGCGACTGGAGGGATCTGGGTGCGAGGATCAAAAAGGGAAACTTCAGGAGCACCATCTGGCATGTATCTTGTCTTGAATTGCATGCAGAACATAGTGGAGTTCCTTTCTAACTTCCCATCTACTGGGTGCTAAGACTCAAACATTGTGCAAACGCTGGTTGTCAGGTTTATGCTGTTGAATGCTCAGTAATGAAAGAACTTCTAGAAAAGCAAATATTTTAAAATATTTTAAAATTTATTCTACAGGGAAATCTTGAAAAAATAAGTACTTGTGTAAATCTGTTCATATCAGTTTAGGGTTAATTTACAATATGGTGACAGCAGGACTAATAGGCATATTTTCAGCGGAGGGAGAATTGGTGAAGTTGATGTTGAAGGCTTTCCCTGGGACTTTCCAAAGCTCCCGAGCAGCTTATACAGAGATGAGGGCAAACACAAGTCACTCTGTCATCAGCAAGAAATATACGTCTTGCACTCTTGACAATTTCTTGGTCCCTATTTTTTCCTTCTAATTTCCTGTTTCGGATTTAACCACATATGTAAGACAATAAGAGAATGTAGACCTGGGATGAATGTGACATGCTGACTCAAATCCTTCTTTCAGTCCTATGAAAAGAGATACCATGAATACCTACTGATACACGTATTGTAAACTAGGAGAATCTATTGTTTTTTCTTACACATTGAAGTGCTCGTGTCTATACCTGGAGGAGTCAGAAATAGGTCCCTGTCAGTTAATGGGCTATCTTGCTTATTGTTGACTCAAGTCTTAAAAGCAGTATCACTGAAGATGCACGAGGGAAATATAACCCATTTCAGTCTATCTTGACCTCTAATACTGCTCAAAGTATTAGAGTTACTAGAGTAAAAAATTATACCTCTAATACCTCTAAAACTTCCGCTGAAGAGTTTAAAAATAAATTTAAGCATAAAAATGAACAGATATGTTTACAAGATGGTGTGGGGAAAAGAATCTAATGGAGGACTTATTCTTTTGAGAAACTGTTCCTCTTCACAGTATGGCTCTATTAACTCTTCTGAAATGATGTGAAGCCCCTATACAAAACAGAATGAATAAAAGAAAATTCCCGTAATTGTAAGTTTTTTTTCTGAACTTTCTGTTGTAAGCATTGGTTGCCAATGGTTTGCTATGAGAAGTTGACACCTGATACTCAAAATGTGGATTGTTTTCTTACATTCTGACGTTTCAAATAATTGCGTATTGTTATCCATTCTGTGGGCATAATGCTTACAAGGCAGAAGGCTTGAAGAAACCAGGGGGCTTGGACTGTCCCTCCAAGAAAAGAGTGCTGCAGGGAGAGCAGCCTAGCAGTAAGCAGCCTTGGCAAATTCTAGAAAATTAAAACTATTCAAAAGGCTTTTCTTTTTGTTTGTTTGCCCAGTTTTAAAATGATATTCTCAGTGGAGATATCTGGAACACTGCCTATTTGCATCAACATGAGGCAAAAATTCTGTCATATTATTTAAAAAGAGTTGAATCTGATTGAACAGCAAAGGTACTCTTTAGTACATGACTTGATCAAATACATTTCTCTTTTGTGGCTATGGCCACAAAAAAATCTGTAAAAGAAGAGAAAATGGCTCATTATGAAGCTGTCTAAAGATGATTTTGCAGATCGCCAAAACATACTTTCCACAATGTGTTTTTTTCCTTTATGGGTGGGCCAAGGTCTTTGAGCAACTACGTTTGCAGGCTTTTCTTAAAAAACAAATAAAAAAATCAACACAGAAACACGGATGTATCTGTTCAGAAACTTGCTGAGTTTTCCAGGTCACAGAAGACCATTTCCTGTCAGTACAAGAAGAGAGCTAAACTGCTGGTTTGCTCATGGGTGAATGAAAATCCTGTGGCTTTAGAGTGCTTTATGTGTGGAGAGGTGGAGAACAGGGGAAGGCAGGGAGCTGTTGTTTTTTTTCCCCTGTAAATTAAAATCATGTAATTTATGTGCTTGTTTCACCAGCAAGTGACTGCACTTAGTACATCTTTGAGTGCTGGAATAAAATCTTTCTTTAACAAGCCTTACCTGACCAGACTACCAAAGCCTGGATTGAATATAAGTGGGGGTCAGTTCCAAAAGTAAACATCTATCTGTTCTATAACCAGGTCTGCTCTTCATTTGCTGAGGCCTGAGCTGGATCTTTACTTCCCTGAGCAGGGAAAACATCAAATCTTGAGCTTCAGTTTCCTCCACATGCAGATTATTGGGCAGTTGCCACTTTTGGGATTTGTGGAGGGCTGGTAGGGGAGACATAGCTACAACTCCGTGCTTCCTGGTTTTAGGAAGCTTCCTCATTTTCTGTCTCTTGAAGGAAGAAGAGTAGAAATCAGCTGGGTTTATGGATACACCTGGAACTGTTCCTTTTCTCATATAGCATCTGGGTTTAGTTGTGTGTGAGTGCTGTGTTTTGGAAGGGCTAAACCTACTTGATAATATGTCCCTATAAAGACCGAAGTAAAATATACTGGTCCTAAATAGGGCATTGGCATAGCAATTGCAGCCTGAAACGAGGCATCAGCCTGAGTGAGTTTGCGGGGTTTTGTGCGGGGGTTTTAAAAGAAAGGAAAGTGCCGGGATCTAGGAATGATTAATGGAAGTTAATCCAGAAATGCTGCCGTGCAGCATTCCAAGTAAGAAGAGAGGACTGATTCAGTCTGTGCAGTTTGTATGCAAATTGATCTTGCACAGGGAGAGAGATTGGTTTTGACAACTTGACTCTAGCAACGCTGCAAGGCACCTAGAACGGTCCTACTTTCTATTTTCTCCAGTTCCTCATATTCCTTGAGGTGTTGATAATGAAAGACTCCTGCCCAAACTAAATGTAGCTCATGTTGACAGAGACAGCAAATACACATGGTAGCTTTCATATTTCTCTGTGAAATCTTTTGACTTTTTTCATGCCTTTTCCATAGGGCAAGCTGTGAAACAACATATAATTTCTGTCACCTGTGTTGAGATTTCAGCAACAGGATTACAGAAGATGTGCAGGTCTCTAGAAAAAAAAATATCATAAAAGGGTGTTTGAATGATCTTTGGACTCCCTTTAAGCTTCAAAGGAACTGCAACACTTTCTCCTTAACCTCAGTAATTGCTGCTTAAAAAAAAAAAAACAGATTTTAAAAAGAAATCATGCAATCTAGAAACATACTTTCCATCTGTGTATTGCGGCTGAAATCCAAAATAGGCCAGCTGGTCATAGCACAGCTCACATATTCACAGTATCTGTCCTCTGAATAAGTCATTTCATCATAAACAGTGGAAAGCAAAAAGCGGAGCCTTAGCTCCTCTGTTTTTTTCCCTGTATTTGACACTCAAAGGACTGGCAGATACTAAAAGATTCCTCTCTGATGTTAAATTTGATATTGTCATTGCATTTTATTTGCTGCTTAAATATGTCTTTTTAAAACTGTGTGATCCAGGATGTGGAGTGGAATGTTTGTTGTGGCAAATGCCTCTCTTCATTGGAGCAGTTTGGTCTGGCAGTGTTCCCAGTTTGCTGTAGATTTAGCAAGTAAGTTGTGCACAATCCCTTGATTTTTATTCTTGCTTTTTGTGGTGCTCTCTGTTTCTTGAGAGCTCCTGGAGTTTTGCAGTAGTCTCTTTCAGTATCTACATATTATATCTAATCAACGTGGACTGATCCCAGCAGACCAGAAATTCGTCTTTAAGTAATGGGAAACCTCACTGTTATTCCTCTCCGTATTATTGATTTTGCTTTGGGGAACAGACACTGCGCGTAGAAGCTACAACCTTCCCTGCTCCTTTCCTGGGCTGGAATGTTTTGAACCAGTGATTGTCGCTCTGTGCTGAATCCTTTTAGATAAAAGATAGAGAGGATGTGTCAGGCAGGGCAGGAGGGAAGGAAGGTAAAAACTGTGCTAATAGCACCCAGGGATCATGAAGGGGTAAGTTAGTCATTGTGCTCTTTTGAGGTGGTCTAAAACAGTTTTGATGAGACACAATGGACATGGAGCCAATGACCAAGTTCTGGCTGAAACATAACCAGTGAAGGAAATAAGAACGTGACTGAGGAAACCCCTGTAGTTACAAAAGGTACTCAGGCTTTGACTAGCAGTCTGTCAGTGTCAGGGCACCAGACTATGTGAAACTGGAAGAGGGTTCTGGCAGTACTTAAGCTCTTCCCATATTCCTCAACTGTAATTTGGGGAGCCCTCCCCATCTGTCTTGGTGGCCCTTCACTAACTTGCCGCAGTTTGTCAAAATCATTCTTGTACTGGGGATAATTATGTTGAAGGTTCATAAAAACTAGTAAAAATTAGAGCTGAATTTACTGTTTGGTGCTTTATTATTTTATGTGGTTCTCCATTCTTAAGTATGAATCTGGACAGACCGTGTTTGAAATGCTTTGTCTACCTAATGGACAGACTTTTAGGTAATTCAGTGATGGAAAGCATGAGGCTACAGTCTCTGTCTTCAGCAAATGGATATTACGTTTGGAATGGGAACATAAGCAAAAGAATGGCTACTTTCACAAAAGTATCCAAGCTGCAGTTTCCATGCACAGTCGGTCGTACACACCTATACCTCCGGGGCTAAATAACTACAAGCACAGCCATACTCTGGGCTCTCAGGAGAATACTACTACGCTTTGTAATGGCAGCTGTGTGTTAATATGATGCCTTCTCCTTGTTAGCAATGGTATTCACTCTAATTGTATGGCCTTTTCTGTATTCTTTAAAGAACATCAGCTTGTTCTTTTTTTTTCCCCTTTAATAACAAAATGCCTCCTTTGGTAATTAGTTACAAAGGTGCATTTACTTGGTACAGGTTTACTAACTAGCATTACAGAATCGTTTAGGGAAAAGTGATCCTCTGGAGGTCTCTAGTCCTACACCCCACTCAGAGTAGGACCATCTCCAAAGTTACAGCAGGTTGTTTAGGGCCTTGTCCAGTGTGTATCTGAATATCTCCAAGGGTCGAGGTTCTACATCCTCTCTGGGCTACTTGATCCAGTGTTTGACCCCTGTCATCATGCAGATTTTTTCCTTAGATCTAGTGGGAATTTCCCTTGTTGCAACTGGTGTACATTGCCTTTTGCCCTATTACTATGCTTCTCCAAAAAGAGTCTGTCTGCTCTGTAAGCACCCATTACTTATTTATGCTGCAGTCGTTTACAGAGCTGTGTGAGTGGCTGGTGAAGAACAGGTACTCTGAATAGCTATCAAGTTGAAGTAATCAAAACCAGAACCTGTTGGGCAGAGGCTTCTGCAGGCCAGGAAAGAGGTACAGCTGGTCTGAGTAGCTGGACATAGCATTAATTTTAATTACTGCATTACCTGGGAATACAAGAAGAAGGGTGATATAGGTACCAAAATGCGTCTTTATGGCTCTGCTTGCTCACAATTAGAGAAAGTTTCCCTTTGTGCCAGTTGTGTGAGAACGGTCCCAGTTGTTCCACATAATAGTTTTTTCCGAAAGGTAGTAGTAGATGGTAGCTTGGAAAAACTTGGTCCTTAATGAACCCTGTAGGTCCTACTGGGAGGCTGAAAGGGTTGCTTCTCCTTCTGTGTGATTTTGGGGTGGGTTTTTCTCAGTGAAAATTATCACAGTTGTTCAATCCTGTGAGCTATGCCTGTCCACTGCATTCGTTCTCAATCCATGGTGGACATAGTGGAATGAGTCCTGCTCACTCCACCTGTGCAGGTATGCCCTGTGCTAGTTCTAATACGAAAACTAGAGAAGAGCAGAAGTCCCTCCTTGCTGGGATTTTGTGATACAAAGTTTCATACGTGGTGGGTACTGATACAGTACAATTGATCCCTGAGATGAGATTTGAGGTTTCAGTCTCTCTGGAATGCAGATGGAATAGAGGTCTCTCTGTGTTCTCCCAGACCTCTGGTCTCTGTGGCCTGGCTCACATTGTGTGTTCATTTCTCTCTTATCTTCACAGCAAGATACATGCTACGTGCACCTCTTAGGTTAGTACCAGGATGAACAGCTCTGTGCAAATGGATTTCACTGCTTTTGAACTCCTGATGAGACCAGGTGGACTATTCAAGCAAAGCTGGCAGTCTTTTCGTATTTACTTGGACAGTATTATATACAATAGATTCTGCTTCCTATCCCAGAAATTGTTTGTTCAAATCTGGTTGTGTGCGAGTGGCTCGGGCGCAAACAATTGTTGCCATTCAAGCAGGATTAGGTGTGGTTTATATCCTTTGTTTACTTGTGGTGTGGTTCCATCCTTGGAGATGCCTGATTGTTGAGGTCTGTGCTTAATTCTTTACCTACTCAGATACTTAGCTTTACTCAGTTAAGTAATACTGCTGAAGTTTAGCATGAGTCTGTTAGGTTGATGTCTGCCTCTGTATTAACTTATTGTAATGAAAATGTAAAATAACCAGAGCAAACCCTTATTCTAACGACATATACAATCAAATATGCCCTCGAGTAATTGGATCTGTAGGATAGAAAGCAAAACATTGCAAATGGTACTGGTTTGCAATAATTCATAATCCTTTAAGCATGTAAATCCACCAGACAGCTTAGAAGTGCAATTTCTGCCACCAGCTATGTTGAAAATGCACTTGCATACTTAGTACTAAACTACGGCATCAAGCAACAAGCTATGCTCTAGGGATAGTGTAGAGCCCCTATCACTCCTGTGCCAGTTCTGGGAGTTGTCGTGTCTTAGGGAGGCACAGTGCCTCCAGAGCTACTCTTGCATCACTATTAATTAGGGCTCAGTTTGCACTCCTTTCCGCATCTTGTCAGCTTCAGTGGCTGGTGTGCAGGATGAGATAGTCTCGTCCCCTTAGTGTATGCCATAAGAACTGCTACACTGGGTCAGATCGAAGGTCCAGCCAGCCCAACACGCGTTTTCTGACAGTGGCCTGCAGCAGATGTTTAGAGAAAGAGAAGCAGAACAAGGCAATTACAGAGAGATACTTTTCAGTGGTTTGCTGGGAAACCAGGAATGTGGAAGCTTCTTGAGCCAGGTATTGCCTCGACACTTTAGCATATGATAGCTGTATAGGCTGCCAGTGAACTTGTTTTAACCTCCCTTTGAATTATTTTTACTCTTCGTGCCTCCCCAATATCCAATGGCAACACATTCCATAATGATTCTCCGATGTGTGAAAAAGTGATTTATTTTGCTGTCTTTAAACCTGCTACCTGTTAACTTCACTGGATATTTTCCCTCCCATTCTTTCACTATGAGAAAAAAATACTTAACCCCAGTGGGCAGCAACATCCTTAGTTGGAAAAAGTTTCTTCCTGTCCACTGCTTGCGCAAGGGCGCAAGGGGTACAAGCCTGGGTACAATACCCAGGTATTGTACAGATGCATGAAAAAGAAAGGGATACAACCTGGCAGCCACCCTCAACAATTACCTGTTATTTAGGAGTGGAGAAAGCTCAGCTGCGTAGCTTCTTGCCACAGATGATGGCAAGGATCAGGGCAGAGATCCCTTTCTGTCCCAAGAACACCAAACACCTTTTAGTGAAAGCAAAGCATGTTTCTAACAGACTAGTTCTGCAGAAGAATGTGGAGGGGATGTTTTTCCTTTAAGAAATATCCGTTCCAGTTAATTGAAACATCTGTGTAAAATTCATTACATTGTTTTCTTGCGAAAAGAAATGACAGTTCAGTTCAAAGCTTTTGAATTATACTTAGATTTTTCTTTAGAGGAATGTTTTGTTTCATTTCAAAATTAAGTTTACTGGAGTTTAATTTTAAAGAAAACAAAGAAAACAAAGAAAAAATGCAGGGAAAGCAAGAAAGCCTGCCTTCCCTTCCATTGTGAGCTGCTTCTGATAAAAAATGCTCCTCATCAAAGTAACAAGTCCCCTCCACCTTCTCTAATACAAAGGATTAGACCTATTAGAAAAGTGCTAGCCACTTTGTCTTTAAAATGGTCTTTGGCAGGCTGTCTGTGCTACGCAGCCCACACCTGGTGACTGATAATTATGATCAAACTTACATTTTACTCTATTTACATATTTTAAATTAAATTCCAGGTAGCTAATTCAAAAGAACCAGAGAAGGATATTTACAAAATTGCATTTCATTCTTTCCTCCTTCTAGGTTTTATTCAGTCAGTTTTCCACAAAAAAATCAGAATTTTTAACCTATCAGCTCTAACAGTTGTAAACTGAATGACAAGCAGAGTTTAACATATTAACTTTTGCATCTTTTAAAATCTCCTATTGGCTCAGCTGACATCAAAATAAATATAGATTTCTCTATTATTTTTACAGGAGACCAAAATGCGAGCTGATTCTGAAAGAGTGACTGAACGACAATCCCTATCTCCCCACAGTATGAAAAACGATACTACAAAAATTAATGTCTTCATTGACATTTCTCCCTGTCATTTATTTATTTAATTCCAGGACAGGCACCGTGAAGTAAAATAGGTGTTAGTACTGCTAGCAGACTAATGGAGACTTTGCAGGTGCAGGAAATAGATTCTGAGAAGCGATGACTGAATATTCTTGATAATGATCTTTCTAGCAATTGATCAGTATTTATTTTAGGAAATGTCTGAAATATATGTAATATCAATAAACTGCAAAGATGTGTTCTCCTGTAAATCAGTGTGATTGCCAAAAGACTACTGCTACGTAAATGAAAATCTGCTAATTGTTTAGTGTTGCCAAATGTTTAACTGGCCTCTGAAACTTGGCATACACAAGGAAAATTAGTTACCAAATGGCTAAAACAATAGCAATTATCCAGGAAATGTGATCTTGTTCTCTTAAGTGGTGCACTGAGATGGAGTGCTGTGCTGCCTTTATGTCATGCTGGGTGAGCTGGGTGAGCAGTGAGGTGCCCAGCAGACAAAGGTAGCTCTGAGAGGTGCAGAGCGCTGCGCAGCTTGCAACAGGAGACACAGTTTGGCTCAGTGGCTCTGGGCTTGGTGAAGGAGCATGCAGCAGAAGGTGCGGCAGCAGTAACAGCAGCGTATTTTTCATGATGAGAGGCCTCTGGTCTACAAATCTCAGCTGGAGGGTAGGGTGTGATTGGGAGAAATTTCTGAGGATACTTGTGTCCATCATAATGTCTTGGTCTTTGAAGGTATCAGTCTTTGATGGCTTCTGAAGGAGGGTAGATTCTGAACTCGGGTGCTTTGGTTAACTGCCTGGTGTTAGACAGGGTAATTCTGGGTCCAACAGATGAGACTGGGTCTACATGTTGGCTCTCTGGCTCCTGACCTTAGATGACTACAGTGAGATTCCCTTTGGGCTCTCCCAGCATTTTAGCTCATCATTCATTTCATTCTAAAGAAATGGTGCAACAGCAATGCCCATTTCTTTCCACCGGCTAAAAAGAGAACCTGGGTGACTCATTCAGGTGTATGCATCTGCAATATAAAATACCTGCAAGTTAGGTGAGATCGGGGGCCGATTTACAGTCTCTATGGGTTGTGACCGCTGTGAACTTCTGAATACACACACCATTCTGGCTGTGTGTCAAAGATTTGGCATGATGTTGCTCTAAGGAGAAAAGTGTTCATGCTTGGTCTCTTTGATCCCGCTGGGGAAAGCTCAGTGCACGAACCAAGCCTGGCAGGAGCAAAAGGAAGGTTAGGCTTACAGCAACACTTCCACTTGGCTACATTTGACCTTCCAGAGGTCACTTTTTCCCTAAACCTACATATAATTTAGGTAATACATGTAATACCTATATTATATTGCTAATAAAATTATTGCAACTCCAAGGTCCCTTCCACAGAAATGGAACAAAGCAGAGATGATGGCAAGCAGCCCCCGTCTCCATTGTTTGCACAGGTTTTGTTCTCAAAGGCCAGAAAAGAAGTGTGGAGGCTTGAGGGCCTTGCTAGGACTCATTCCCTACATCATCCACTGTGACCTTTCTATGCAGTATTATCCCATAATGAGCTGAATACACACAAAGTCATGGTAGTTTTCTGGTAAGAGGCCATCGGAGGGACCACTGAAATATGCAATTTCCAACTTACTATCCAAACTTGTAGTTAAAATCTATTTATAAAATCCCTCCTTATCTTCAGTGCAGCCTTTTGTACAACCCTCTGCAGGACGAAGTACCTTCTCAAGCTGTTGACGTGATTTAAAGAGAAAAATTTACCATTGCTTCCCATGCCAAAAAATGTTCATTACCGTTTCTGAAGCAGGAATGAAACCACCTAATCTTCCAATCATTAAGCTGCTCCCTATCTTTCCTAATCACTGATTTTAATGTGGTTAAAAACAGGTACCATGCATCTGATAAGGCATGTTTGCGTGTGATGCAGACAACTGTGTTTCAGCTGGACCTTGCTGCTGAGGGTACGATGCTGTTTGTTGGTACGCAGCAGTGTTCAGCTGGGAGACGTTTCATGCTGATCCCAAGCAGCGACTTCTCCAGAGCACTGGAATTCCAACTGGATGATTTTAAATGCAATTTATCTGCTCACAGTGTATGTACAAAACTATCCCCAAGGTCTTTCCAAACTGCCCTGTGGTTATGCCCCAAAATATATTTCATGCACCACATGTAGTTCAAATATGCCCGAAAGGACTCGGAGACCAAGAAGTGAGTTCTGATTGAAATAATTCCTCGGGGGGATGTTTGTTGCTAAGAAGTGGCTGAATACCACAGAGATTAATAATCCCAGTACAAAATATTTTTCCATGCTCTTTCATTCCGCTCATTTATTTAGAACATATGCCAGGCAGCATTAATGTTTAAAAAAGCCTCCGCCCCCATCCATGTACAATGTTCTAGTTAGAAGGGCCCAAGGTTATAGTAAGTGTAATTTTCTGACGGTGCAGTTAGGTACAATTACACCACTGACCTTCTTCCCTTCTTTCTTCCCCCAAGTGCCCTGTCTGTCAAGAGTGCAAGCTCTTCCCCAAATGCCCTTAACAGAAGTAAGACGTACCTCACAACACTTCAGCTTTTATCCTTGGCTCCCTTTATAGTCTGGGAAGAGGGAGAAGGAGTGTTCTGTGGTATAATTTACCTGGATAAGTTTACATAGCTGCATTAGGAGGAGATGAACCCACCCTAGAAATGCCTCTTTTGCTTTAAGGCTTAGGTGACTGGCACAGGTATGGACGTGTGAAGCTAGGAAGGGTGAATCCTGACATGTTGTGCGGATGGTTCATGACTGCTCATTTTGGGGGGGTGGGCGCCTGCCTGTCTGCTGTGTGTTACTGTGGTGTTTCTCTGCTAATGCAAAGGGGTAGTACGGGATACGGGAACAGTGTCCTGTGTTCTGGGTGACTCATCTGACACTGGTACTGAAAGGCACGGTGTTTCAAGGGCTGGTCTTACTGAGAGACCAGTGTGGTGCCCCACTTCCACTACGGTTTCTACACAGCTCCCCCTGCCCCTTCTTTGGCTCAGCGAAAGGCAAACAGGACTGCAGTTCTGCTTGCACATTAAGAACGAGAAAACACACCACAAACGATACCAATCCTGTAACAAAACAAAGCACACTTTTCTGGCTTCTTGCTATTTCTATCGCTCCTTTGAGTATACATAACTACAGCAAAAGCAACTGTATAATTTGACCCTTTTTGAAAGCAAAAGGAAGGAAAAACTGAGACATGGTTTCACTGAAACAGGAAGATTCCAAATAAAATGAGACACTTGGTACAACTGTGCAGAGAAAGCAGCTCTTACAATTACAATGACAATCCCTGAGTCAGATCCAGTACTTGGGTGATTGTTTTAATTAGGACTGACATATATTTGTTTCTAAATGTTTCAGCAAGTAGGGTAGAAGGGAGATCTTGGCACAGAGTGTATGTATCAGGAGGCACCTGATGCTATTGAGCCTGAAGCAAACCTCCCCCAAACTCTTCAGGATGTCATTGAAATACACAGATGTAATTATTTGAAGTTCCTTAAGGAATTGATGTCGCAGTAATTAGACAACTCATTACATCAAGAAATAAGGAAATAAGACTGACAGAGATAAAAATGAACACACTGATAATTTAGCAATATGCGAACAAACAGGATTATAAGAACCGGCTTTCTGAGAGGAGGAACACCTAGGAGAGAATCAACAGACCCAGGTTCTCTTTTGTTAGTCCGTCCAATAAAGAAAAAGAGGTCAAAACAGCAAACACTGTTTCTGTCTAGCACAGCCTTTCATTCACCATCTTCTTCCCCAGGCCTCGATCCTCCCCAGCCTCTTGTCAAACCCTGTTCAATGGTACCTCACCCCAAATGAACGGTTACATGTGTGAGACCTCTAGAACCACACTTTGACATGTTCTCCCAGCCAAGTCAACAGAGTATTTCCTATGACTTCAGCTGTCTCTAAAACAGGGCTTCAACTCACTCACACTGACACTCTGCCTCAAGTGAAGATGCCGGTGGAGTATGCTTATTCTAATGTGGAGCTGACTCTCCCTCTCTTCAGTTACTTTTTTGAGCTCTGTGTATACTACTTGCTGGAACTTCTAGTGTACCATTTCAGACTTTCCCTCCAAAAATTGTCCTGCTTAACATTCTAATATTCATTCTAACATCTGCTATAAGTCAATTATTAAACAAATATTTTCCTCAGGGAAACCTTGGTGGTAATAATATAAGAGGCAGAGAGATATTGTTTAGAGGTCAGTAAATATTTTGAGAGTTATGGTGAAGCTAAACTTTAAGGCAAAGCATTCTTATTAGAGCAGGAAACTTTACCTGTGTATACAGTGCATCCAGATAGGCCTGTTTTTATAGCCACAGATGATGTGGTGCTGAACAAAAGTTTTGAGCAATAAAAATAAATTACCAGCACATGCTACCTCTTTGCGATTTCTTTGCCCATTAAGAGAAGAAACCATCTGAGTGAAATAATTTTTGTGTTCCTCTCAGGACTATATCTTTGCCTGCTTTGTAGAGCCTCTGTGCAATTTATTTGAATTATCTTCAGATTCACTTTTGCAATACAATCCTCAGCTGCCCTTTCAAGTTTCCTATTGCATGGCAGTACTCTTCATCTCTGTCCTTTCTGATCATAGACCTTCACTTTTTCTGTCCTTTGCCTGTGAAGAGCTGTCACCAGTTTTGCTGAGGACCCTTGGGTCACTCTTAGCTCTGCAGAGAGGGAAGATGCTAACAGGGCCGGGATAGTTCAGAGGCTTACGGTGCAGAGCGGTTTTGTGACCAGTCACTAACTTGAAGCAAACCTTGGTCAAAATTGATCAAAAGTAATTTCTGAAATCTTCTCGGCAGGCATACACAAATGGAAACTAAAGATAGCAAAGTTGGTTTTGGTTATGGTTTTGGGGGGTTTTGTTTGGTGGTGGTTTGTTTTGGTTGGTATTTTTTTGTTGTTGTTTCCTTAATAGAGCATATCCTGTGAAATCTTTCTTGGAAATTTTTCAACAAACCACTGCCTCCCCACTAGCGTGCCTTAATTGAAGGAGGGGCGAGAATTTGTCATACTGATGTTCTTTTACTGCCCTTTGCTTTTCCCTACATGAGCCGGGTTCCAGTTTTCAGTAGTAAAATTGCAAAAAAAAANGGAAAACTGTTTGGGAAACAAGCACAATCCCAAAAGACAGTAGTGACCAAGCTGTCCTGAGCAGCAGCTGAACACGGCTCATCTCAAGGTGAGATGAGGTGCTGCCTCTGCCACACAGGACAGAGGTGGGAAACACACGCCAGAGGTGTCAGAGGCAGCAAAAAAGTCCATTGGAATTTTTTGGAAAAAGAAACGCTAATCACCAGCTAGGTGAAGACCCCTTGCCATTCAGCAGCTGCGGTTTCTGAGTGGGATTTCAGGCTGAACAGGCCCCCGTGCTCCGACCTGAGCTCTCCCTCAGAGGTGCACTGGGGAGGGAGTGTGAGAGAGTTTGCACAGCTGCTGCCGGTCCTGTGGAGGCCTGACCCAGGAGCCAAAAAACTGGTCAATTAGAGGCTTGTCATTGACTCCAATGGGCTGCAAATGAGCTCCAGAGTGAATAAAGGGTTTCAGTTCCTGGAGCTGCTCATCTGGCACCTTTCAGCAGAAAGGGGCCAATTTTACAGTTTTAAGTAAATAAAGTTTAAAGTAAACAAAGCTGTTTTTCACCAAAACTCTGGATTCTTTGTATGTGAAGAAGTGGAAGCTGCTATTGCCTCAGAGGAAAACTGACAGCTAAAAGGAGCAAAAGAAGAGGCTTGTGAATGAAAAAAAGCTGCATGACACATTGCAACTCCCCTAAATCATGCAAGGCAGCCCCCTGCAGCAATACCTGAGCTAACAACTCCAAATCTGAGAAGCATTATAGCCCTGTCAGCATGGCACTCTGCCTGAGCCACAGAGCCCGTACCTAATGTAGCTGTGCTGCTTCTAGGACACAAGCTAAGCGGGTATCTGTACAGTACTGTACTGTGCTGGTGTGACCAGGCGCTGCTCCTTAATACCCTACAGATACCTAACATCATGTCTTAGTGCATGCTAGCACACATACCTTTCCCAGTTTGATGCTTGAACATTTAAAACTGTGTAAAATCCATATACAGGCACTAGACTGACTGGAGAATCCGGCAAACAGGCATTTGAACAGCTAAACTGATGTCTTTTTTCTTTTTTTTTTGTACGGAAGAGCCTAAATTCACCTTTTGGGTCACAGTCATACCAAATATACAACCTAGTTTGAAGACCCGTATTCCTGCACTTGTACCGTACAGAGTAGAAAGACCCAATATCTGGGTTTCTTTGGGACATTTCTTACATTCCTGTTACGATTCCATCATAAGAAAGGTGCAAAAAGGAGCTATAATTAACCATTTTGATGTCTGCAATGTTTTCACAGGAGATAACAATTTCCCCGTTTTCAAGTGACAGTATGTTAAGTATTTAGCAAATAGTCTGGAAGGACCCTCTTTCAAAGATTTTCATTACTTAACACCTATTGTTTTAAGGACTATTCCTAAATTGTTGTAATAGTGCAAGCTAAAGGGATTTTAGATATAGTGACTTTATTTCTGTTCTCTTCCCCTCACCCCATTCATTCTCCCTTTTCTGGCCAGAAAACCTCAAACCCCAGAATTCCTCCAAAAACACAACTCCGGTAATAATCAGAATGTCGAATTTCTGACAAATGCCATCTGCTGATTTCTTTTTTTCTCCCCCAAAAGACAAGATTTTGGATACAGCTAGTAAGTACTTTAGCTTCTTCTACTTTGTGATACCAAAATAATCACCATGGCAACTCTTTAAGGGCAGTCTTCCAAACAGATTTATTGTGAATGCAAGAACTCAACAGCACTCTCTAGCAAGAAACAAGGCGGCATCTATAGCAGGTTATTTTGCTACAATGCGTGAAATGATGACTAATAGACATAGGCATGTCTGTCTGAACTTTTTCAGTTATCCCTAATAGTTTAACTTGCCTTATTTATAGGTGGTGGAGGACGTGAGGGGGGGAGGGAGAAGCGATCAGTATTAAGCTCGCACAGCTTATGTTGTAATTGCCTTTCCTGAATACATTTTGTGCGGCCCCTGATGGCTGTAAGACAAGAATACCAGAGAAACAGCACAAATACTGGAACAATGATGCACTAGACTAGAAGGAGGTTTGAATTTCTTTTGAGATAACTAATGAAGCTTTTGGCATATCCTTTTTCTCTTTTCCTTCCTTTCTTACTTCTTCTTTCTTGGCAAAACAATGAAAGTAAAGGAGAGTGCCAAAACTATTCTTTGCCATATTGGAAATGAGAAGGAAAAAAAAAAAAGGTTTATTTTGCATGGCTGTGAGGAAGATAGTTCAGGACAAATGCTAAACTATTAATCCTAAACAGTCATGCTAGTATTTTCCAGGTAGCTCCTTTTTGGCTCAGAGGCTGGTTGGAGTTAGAAGATATAATTTGTACAGAAACCAGAATTTTGGAAACCAGCCAGCATTGCTGTGTTATGTAGTTGTGTAAGAGGTTATATATGGTTCTTGCTTTGCATTTGGCAAATGGTTCTTACTTAAACATTCATTTAGCACGATTACTTAAGTGAACCATATAAGGCTATTCCTTGGAGCTGCAAAATTAACTTGTTACAGTGATGCACTATGCCAAAAGCTAATTTAGGCTCTACTTAGGAATTTATAGCATTTATTTACCATGCCATTCGAATAAGGCAACTTTGCTGACAACTCTTAGCTGGTCACAACTTTTATATCATGCTGCATTCTCATCTAACGTTCCCAAACATTTATTTTTCTGTTATGTACTGTCACCCCATTCTTCTCAATGCAAAGTAAGAAGATAAGAAACTCTGTACAGAAGCAGAAGCATGCTGAACCCTGTGAAAAGTGTCCTTTGCTATGTGAATGAGGGGAGGACTTGGAGTTTTGGGGAGTTTTGCCTTAATTGAATTGAGCGTTGAAAGAAATAAGAAGGATCTTTCCCACCCTCACCTCTGATTTAAGAAGATCAGAGACACAAAACAGAGACTGTTTCTCTCCTCTTTGTCAATTCAATGAAAAGGGAATGTTAAAAATATTGAAGAATCGCCTGCCTGCAGTGTCACGCTTGGAGATAACATCCTGAGGATGTTACTTAACGTAGACCTGCGTTCCGCAGCAGGTACCCTTCCTTGGTGCAAAATATCCCACAGGTTTTGTTTGTGGGCTTTCCCAGCCTCCACTACATTGCAAACAGTTTATGAAGTGAAACACGAGGTACAGCAGATATACTGATTCGGTGAAGCAAGTTCTGGGATCACCAGAAACTCGTGAGATTTCCTTGAAAGTCGGGAGTGAACGGAGGCAGGGAAAAGCACTGGTGTGGCTTGCTTTTCAGTCAGCTCAAAAGCTGGCTCACTGGCTTATGTTCAGTCAAATGAGCGCGTGCAAATCCAGGAGAGCTCCCTCCAGCCAGGTCACTGTACTCCTTATTTGTCTCAGAGTGACTGAGATAAAAATCTGGCCTGTCATCTCTTTATACGTCTCATTTTCTGTGCAACTGTCCTTTGTGCAGAAAGCTCCCTGTGTTGCTCTTTGGTGCTAGTTTCAGCTTTCTCCTCATTCCCAGCTCTTTTTCTCTTTAGCACTGTTACAATTCAAATGTGCCCCTTCCTTTGTCCATTTTTTTAAACAACAAGAAAAATAACGAGGGGAAAAGTTAATTTATGTCTCATTGTAGATACTAATTGCAGAATGCGTCGTCTTTCTTTTCTCCCTTTTCTCCCCTTCTCTGACGCACATGCTCTATAATAAGCTCTGTTACTTGGAGCCTGTAAGCCTCTATAGTAAGCTGAAACTGCTACTATATTTACTCACTTTCCACATTTAGACAAAGGCTATTTTTAACCGGAGTTCTATTTGCGGGGGCTGCCAACGTCACTTAATGTTCACATGCATCTTGGGCATCATATGCTTGTTATTTTTATTTACTGTGCCTGTGCCAGGTCTGCGTTTTTATGGGAAGAAAAGAATGAGAATGCTTCTTCAGGCCAGTTCTTGAAAGCTCTTTTGTACAACAGCAGAAACACAGATAAGCAAAGAAAAAGCAGCTCAGCGGTAGATTTGGCAAACCTGCTTTTTAATGGCTGGCATCTTTTATCTCGTGGTCTAGTCGCAAAACAGTGTTCTTAGTCCCCCTGCATTTGTTAGTCCCCCTGCATTTGTTAAAGGTGAAGATGTTTCAGAGGTACGTTAATTATTCTGGTGTCTCCTGGAGGAGCCATGAGTTCTTGTTGTGCGATGAGGGGCGCAGGGATGAGGAAATTATTATGATTCCAGTACTGCTACCAGCTAGTTAAAATAGACGGTGTGTGTTTCTGATCCTTCTTGCTAATAGGTGTATGCTTTGGAACTTGAATGCAACAGATGTTATTTTCAGATAATTAGTTCGGTTTTTCAGTGTAAGAGTCCCCTGAAAATGCTGGGAAATACTGTGCTGCAGCCATAAATCACGTCTGTAAGTTGGGGCCTGTACATAGCATTTTCTGTATGGGTTTCCCTGCATTGCTCTAGTGACCTCAACTTGACCTAAGGGAATTGCCCTTTGCAGAGGTTAGAAACACTTCATCCAGCGTGCTGACTCAGGACGCCTGATTCATTCGATATTGCCATCATCATATGCCCAGGATTTTGAGATACCCACATGCTTTTGTAGGGAATAGGTTATTCTCTGCACACATAGCAACATCTTTATTTGCACCAGAGAATGAATTCCTAGAAAGGAGTGAAGTTAGGGAGCAATCATTTAATGCTTTGCTGTCAGCATACTTAACTGGAAAGTTTTAGCAGGAAGCTAAGTTAGGGGAGGAAAGCTGAAATGGAACCTCCTAGAAGTGGGTTTTGTTTAAGTTTGAAATGTTTTGGAAAGCTTACAGAGTTTTTTTTTAATCTCTCTCTGTACTTCCTACTCTTAACGCTAATTCCCTTTTCAGACTGATTTCAACATGAGAGAGACTGAATAAGATTCACACAAGTTGAAATTTCTATATGGTGAGCACAACAGAATCAAGTCTTTTACATTTAACTGTTACTAATTTTTCCGGTGCTCTTTCTTTCCCTGCTGCAGTAAACACCTTAATTTTCTGTAAAGTGAGGTCTGGGTTTTCAAAATCAAAACTGCTGTTTTCACATATATGCTTCCAACACTGGGCAGCGAGATCTCCACTAAGTCATGCACAGGTGTTGAGAGAGTCAGTGAGAACTGCATGTGCTTAATGCTCTATAGGTTAATCCATTTAGTGAAGTGACTAAACATGAATGAATCTACATACCTGTCTTTAGATGCTTTTATTTAAAAACATGTCATCCTGATGTTATTGCCCTATGTGGGATTCTTTCCATGTGAAATCATGTTTCTACCACTAGCTGATATATATTTTTTGATGGCTTGGAAACTACAAACTGAAACTAAAAGCTAGGGAAAGGGAAGAGTGTCTGAAAAAAACCTGTAACTGCGTACCTTTGATTATAAACTGTCTTGTAAAAAGCTTGGATTTTCCAGTCCCTCTCAGTTTCTGCGAGGCCGTAGATTTATCATTAGAGACTAAAATGCACTCAGGACCGAAGGGTCACCCCGGGCCAGCCCAGCGTGTAGCATCTGTGTGACTCTCTTGCTCAGGGCATGGTTCATGCTGATGGGGCACAGTAGCAAGGCTAATTACTGGTGCTACTTATCGAGCTGTGTAATCACAATTTAATTGTCTTGTTATAACTTCTGGTCCTTTGATAGGAGCGTAACAGCAAACACTCTGTCCCGTGTGTAACGTCTCTGATATCCACTTCCACGTGACAGCTAAAATTGTACAAGAAAGAACATATATAAACACCCTTTTGGAGGCAGAACCTGTCTTCCCTTTGTCATGCCACGAGCATGTGATATGCACATGGCTCACAAATGACACACAGCCAATAGCTGTACGTATCAGGAGCAGAGGTGAGCTCATCTATATTTTCAAGGTAAATCTGTCAGTTACCTTATACTGATAAGGAACGAGTATATCAAAATCTTGGCTCATTAACAGAGCCATTTTTGTTTGCTGTCACAAGTTACAAGTAGCAATAACTGTGCTTCAGCTGCACTGGCATCATTTTCAGCCATCTCCCACAAAGATACTTTCTCCAATGTTTTTACTGCAGTACCCAGGCACGTTTTTGCAGTGTATGCAAAGATATGATATGTTTATGCACATATGAATGTTGTTTTTCGTGTGGGTTCTCCACAACGGGAAGGGTGGGCATGGTGGAGTCTTTAGTCTTCAAGAAGCTTCGGTAACATCCTCTGACTCCTTGGTCTGATACAATTTTCTGTTTCCAGCAAACAGCAGCAAACTTTGTGATTTGTAGTAGTACTAGACTTACTCTGTAGCCACAAATGGCAGGCAGGCTACTAAAAGATAAAATAGACTCATAAGAAAGCCTATGCAGCCTGCTGCCAATATACCTGATTTTCTACAGTATCAAATATTTGCACCAGACTGTGGCAGAAGAAGATCTACCAAAAGCAAAAAGAATCTTTTTCATCTGGAAAGCTACTGTGGAGGAGAGGAAAAGGGTTAAGTATTACAAAAGTTTAAGCTGACAGCCAGCCCTTGTGCTCTGCTGCTTCGCAGAGGTTTCCCTTTGATGGAAAGTATTTCAGTGACACAAGACACTAGCAGCTGAGGTAATACGCTTCTGCTGCCGAAACCTTGTGCTTGCCAGTGAAAGTCAATGGGTGAGACAGTTCTGGGAACAGCGGTGGCCAGCGTCTCTCCCTGCTCATGCCTTGCTTGTGCACGAGAGCGTGCTGCAGGAGTGGCGAAGGGGATTGCACTGGGAAGCGTAGCAGATCAGGACAAATTGGCATTATTTACCTGTCGCCACGATGAAGAGCCTTTCTGAGGCCCGATGAGCAGTCCCAGACTTTGTTATGTTATTCATTACGGAGAGCAGCACCAGGACCAACTACATGGATCACTACAATCAAATTTGAGCCTTCAGAGTAGATGTCGTACTGCCTTTCTCCTCTTCCCATCGATTCTTGAATGCACTAAATCTATATATGGGTATATTGCGGCTTAATGCATGAGTTGTAAAGAGACGATACTCAAAACCCGTAGCACAAGTTCCGCTTCACGTGACCGATCAAACTTGTCACCTTGCCAACAACAGCCTTTGTTGTAAAAAGAGCGCTTCTTGTTAACTCTTAATAGGAAATGATTTCTACAATAGTTTTTACTGTTCAAAATATACATGATGGCTGACCAGAGCACACTGAGGCGCAGAGCCCCAAAACTGAGCCATAGACCTGAAAGCAGAGAGATGCTAAATACCTTTTGTAAACTGTAAGCCTGTGCTCTTTGAGCAGCATAAGGAACGTTGCTCATAGTACAGGAATATGCATGCACATAATTCACCCTTGGTGCTCTGGTATATTTGGATACACAGAGGATTTGTGGTGGTGTGTGGGAGATGTAAGGCTTTTTTCCCCCCATATAATCTGTTTCTAAAAAAGAAATCAACAAATTAACTTATTTTTATGAAAAGAAGAGATGAAATTATTGGTAGGCACAACAACAGACTGGAAATTTTTGCTAGAGAGATCTACATTCACCAAAATTGCTGGAAATTCTGAATGTAGTAGAACCAACTTTTCGCATTGAATTCCAGTGTTTGGTGGCTTTGATGAAGCACTGCACTCCTGGTATGTGAATTCAGAAGCCATTTCATTCAGAGAGAATAAGCAGTGCTTTTTCAGTTGTTGCTGCACAATATTACTTGTGGCAACGCTTGCAGGAGACACAACAGGGGAAAGCCATTATTTTTAAATAGATATCCTCAGGTTATTCTACATACTCTTGTTTCAGAGGTCTGAGAGATGGTTTTCAAGTAAAGATGACCTTATTTAAAATAGATCCAGATTTCACATATCACAGAAATGAAAGCGTTTTGGACCTGAGATTAGCATGTTCTAAAGAAAGAGACTATTTGTACTGTTTGGATTTGGACCTAGTTTGGAATATGCACGAATATTTGGATCTAGGCTTACAGGCAGGGTAAGGCAGCCTGAGCTGCCTGGAAGGAAGTTGTGAATCAGGCCCTTCGTTTCCAGGCATTTCCAGGCATTGCTTTTCTTCAGATTGAGAACAAGCAGGCTGGCATTCAGCCCTCAGCCTTCATTCAAACCAAACTCCAGTTGCAATATTGCCAACTCTTAAGTGTTAAAAATCAGGAGATTAAAAAAAATAAATAAATGTTGTGTATTTCTGGTTGCCGTCTGGTGTTTGAGACTTAATATGGGTTGTGTTTTCAGGCTTTTCTCTGCAACCAGAAGAGATAGCAACTTAGGGGGTAAGAGGTTGAGGGCAGAATGAGATTGTCGCAAAGCATTTGACTCCAAAAGTAGTACTTGAATTGAAATCCCAAGTATTAGGAGATCCACACTATAAAATCCTGTGAGACAGAACATGTTACCATATAAGTTTGTGGCAATTTTGTTGAATAAGAATTGCGTAAGGACTCCAAGAATAATTTTTTTATATTCCATGTTACTGAACACGCTCTCAATAAGAGTTTAAAAATTCATTTTCAAGAATTAGAAGCTTCACAAAGAGCTTTTATTCTTTGAGCTGGCTTTTATAGAGACCTGTCAGCAAATATACTAGTTTTCAGTGTCCCTTATATGTGGGGTTCTCTGGATGCCACGTGTCTGTCCCCTGGAATAGGCTATAGCATAGGAACAAGCAAGGATAAATGAGGACATTTGTTATAGCCTGTGAATCCATCCAGCCCAAATCTCCCGATACATAAACAACACCAGATCCAAACATCTTGTCACATCTGCTTCATACACCAAACAGCTGGGTGCACAGATGCTTTGGTCTACCAGAGCATCTTAGGCTGAGTGCATTCTTCTGTATGCTTAGTTATTTGTTTTAATTGGTCTTGACGATTTGACTTAAATCACTTCTGATGTTGCTGGCATACAGGTACTTCTGTGGCTGATTGTGACAGCTGCCACAAGCGCATGAGAGGCGATATCAGTAACCTAAAACTTCTGGGTGAGAGATCACCATGAGCAGGCCCCGAACTTAAGGACACTGACTTCAGAAGCAGAATGTTGCTCTCTTAGCTAGAAAAGACACACACACAGCTTCTGGGAGAGGAAGTGAAAGTTAAGCAGATAAATAACGTATCTCTCTGTATAAATTATGTATAGAAATACATATATATATACAACTACATATATATGTATTTACCATGAATGACAGAGCATCTTGTTGATTTCTCCTTGCCCTTCTTCCCTAAACCCATTCTGTCTGTCTTGCTATCATATCATATCATATCATATCATATCATATCATATCATATCATATCATATCATACCATACCATACCATACCATACCATACCATACCATATCAAAATTTACTTTCATCATATCATATCATACCAAAATTTACTTTCAAAGCTGTCCAAAGGCAGGATCAGGTTTCCCTCATCCACACGGTTAAGCAGCCAGCATGCCTATGAGGACTGTAAATAATAGATAGCTTTTCTTCCAAAAGGGGATACGCCCAGCGGCTCAGCGATTCCCCACACTGCTCAGTCTTTTCATCATCCATTTCAGACTCACAGGGAAGAGTCCTTTTGCAAACGGCACCTCCCTGAGCACCTGCCATGTGTGTCAGTGCTCCCAGTGGAAGTATTGAACCGGTCTAATGTTCCTCAGCTAACAAAAGCAGAAACAATCACAGACCAAGATGGTCTGGCTTCTGGCCAACATTAATTAATTAAGTTCTACCAAGCTTCACACGTTTAACTCTAAAAAAAAATTCTGTTTGTCTTGAATGAAAATCTATGGGGGAAATGAATCACCAAATCCCTGCCAGAACCTAATGCCAGTTTCTCACAGTGCAGGACGATACCCCCTAACTGCCGTTTCAACCTCAGGCTGCTGAGCTGTGCAGCCCGCACCGATGGCACTCACAGGGTGCTTCCTGATGGCCTTCCCTGTGGGGAATATATGCAGACTGCCTGTTGCAGGCAGGTCAGGAGGGCATGGCACTCCCTCCATCCCATCTTTGTTCTCTGCATCCCTTTGGGAAGTTTCATCCTTGAGAACTTAGCACGCAAATCCTCTATGCCATAAGCATCTATATGGAAATGACCCAGCTGGCACAGACCCTTGCGAGTTCTGGAAACACGTGAACACTTCTTTGCTCCCTTGACATGTTTATTTTAAAATCTATAAAACAAAGAGGGAGGGGATAATGCCAGTAGGGGAGGAATTTTCCCTAACTAGTGGAAAGTGCTTTGTATCTATCACTAGTATCAGGCAGGAGGGAATCCTGTCCTCGGTGTCACCAGCAGGACATTGGCTCACCTCTAGTCATTCTATGCGCGCCATGACATTTGCTAAGTCAGACTTCTCTCTTATGTCTCTGAGCACTTTCCACGAGGCACCAAATTACTCACTTCTCTCTCCCGGGAACACCTCCCTGTCATCCATCCTCTGCTACAGTGATACTGCGTCACAAGTCACTTAAGATTAATTACGATTGCTCCATGTTTACTGAACCTCCGAGAATCAGATATCGCTCCTCCTCCCGATGCCTTGCTGTGATAGGGCATTTACACCTTCTGAGTCCAGCACAGCTACCTGATAATCTTTGAAGTTACCAGCAGTTCTTTATAAACTTTGAGATCTTTGTAACATACAGCTGAATTTCACTGTGACTAAACTTTTCATTAAACTCCTTTTCCAGATCTCTCACCCAAACCATGGGAAAAAAACCAGTCCTGTTTCATTCAGTGCCAGAACTTGCACAAGTCATATGAGCGTAAAGTTGTCCCTTGATGTAAGCGGCTGAAGACTACCCTTGCATTCAGTACTGTTTGTCTCATGCTTTTTTTTAAACATCAAACAGTGCAAGCACTTAATTGTTGAGCTCACCATGTTACAGGAGCTTGTACTATGCCACCAAATTAGAAAGGCTGATAAATGTTTTTGCCTCAGGTAAATAATTTGCAACAAGAAATGTATTCCGTGAACGTAGTTTCTTTTCTGCTCAAGGAATATCTCTGGGAACGTTGCTGTTTCCTGGAGATGGTTGTAATAAAAGCTAAAATTAACAAAATAGCCGTTACTGTAGGCATTGCCAATAATCTTCCAGGAAATGAATTAAAAAACTCAGTCTATGCATATTTGTGCGTGCAAGATCATAGTTCGATTTCCTCCCATTGCTCAGGGTAGTTAACCTATATCACCTGAATAATCATGCAAATCAAACAGGAGCCTTGCAAGAATGCCAGTAGGGTGTCTTGAATCTGTTCAGACACTGTAGGCTTTTCTTTATCCTTAGAAAGGCTGTATTTTGTGAGGCTGGGATTGTGTTAAATGGCAAAATTTCTACTTCACAGGGGTTTGGGTGCCAAATAAAGGTAATGTACAAGTATGAATGTTTGCTGTTTCCCACTGTGGAAAGAAAATGACTACATTTGCAGTGATGGAGGTTCAGATGGGAATGGCAGAGAACGTATGGTTGATATTATGTATTATCATTTTGTGTCAAGGATTTGGAATGCCATTTCATGGGTGATGGGGTGGGCAGGAGGGTGAAGATAGAAGAGTGTTAATAAACAACCTTATTGCTTCCTACTACTTGTAATTTGTTTGCTTTTTTTTACAGAAGAAATCCTCTTCGTACCTTATGTCAATCATAGCTGAGAATATGAACTCTTTTTCATGTGAATAAATGAATGTGAATGTATGTGAATAAAGTAACATGCCATTTCCTATCTGGAAATTATGCATACAGTTCATATGGTGAAAATCCATCTTCTCCTTAAGCCCACACTGGTGTTTCAAATGCTGATGTTCTTGTAGAAACGAGGAAAAAAATTGCTAGTTGGAGTCGGCTTAAAGGAAAACAGTCAAGATTTGCAAGACCATCATTTGGATTGAGTGAAGTCCTTTTCCTTTTTCCTTCTTAGTTGTATTCAAACAGCCTGTCAGTTTTTAGCCTTCTTTCGAAAGTAACAGTCAACAGTCAGAGCTCTGCCATGCCCAGGGACCAGCAGCTCTGTGCCGTCTGTTGGCCGGGACGGAAACAAACCTGGGGCTGGTATAAGTGTGAAAATTCTCAGTAGGGAAGCAGCTGTGTTTTGATCCTCCCGGAGCATGTTGGAAACTAGCAAGGGGAATGATAATTATGAAGATGATATTATAATATTCACATTTAAATATATAGGTTTTATAGTTGCACCCTTTTCAATATGCATTTCTTGGGCACAAAAGGTCACCTGTGTATGAGCTGCATATGCTTTGCCCTGTGCCACGGAGTGTGCTTGAATCACGTGGATTGTACGTGAATACAGTTGTGACAAAATAAATGTCCAGAATAGGGTTTGGGGGAAAGTTTGTTACGCCATTCCTTGGTAAGTGCCACAGTCGTATCAAAATTCAGCCGGTACCTACTGAGGCTGTGGAGCACCTCGGAGCCTGCTTACTACATGGAGGATTGTTCTGAGCAGAACTGCAAAATCCCAAATATTTGCAAATGGTAGAAACCTAGCCTATCCCCGCAGACAAAGTCGCATTGGGATAATTTGGTTATACCTAATAAGAAGAAGGGAACTTGCACTGATCGCCAGCAGGGGAGAGAGGACGTTTTGTAGGCACTGTAGACTACTGAAACAGATTTTAGATATCCACTTTATTTTATGAAGTTTCAGGGCCTGGCCCGCCTATTTAGAAAGACAGTGAGGTTTGTAGCTGCCTGTTGAAATACGTGAACTGAAAGCACGCACGCAAGTTGTAATTCATATGTCTATAAACAGCACATATCACGTGGACAATATTTCCACAGGCCACAAGTGAATGTGTGGTAGCGTCTGCCTTGGAGTGGGGAGGGAAAAAGGGTGAACCAGAAGGGCTGCTGCACTCAGCTGCAGTAACTCCTAAGAAAACATTTTGTACTGTATCATTCAACGGATCTATGGCTACTTACAGAAGTAGATCTGCCCCAGTATTTCTCTCAGTTTGATTTTCCTTTTTTTTTTACCCTCCTGATTTTACAGTATGTTGGGTTTTGGTGCTTGAATTTTACACCTGTTGTTTGCATGCAGAGCAATAACAATGCTCCTAGATGTGTCTGACTTTAAAAGTTTGTGTTGCCATTAAGCTATTTTCCTTTCTTTTTTTGTGAGAGACGGACAATTAAAAACATTCCCACTATTTGTAAATTCTCCTTGTGAGGAACACAGCAGATTGCCTGGATCTTCTGCTTGTTGTTCTGGCTTCAGTTTCAGAACTGAACGCACTCCTTCTGCTCCGTCTGTTTGAGTTTTGACAATGCAAAGGATGAAGCTGGAGGAAGTCCCATATATAAGCGGGGTCTATGCTTCTGCTTTATCTCATTTTTAATTGAATTTCAATCGGATTCTGCTCGCTTTTATGTAATTCGGTGCAGGAGGATACAGAGTTTTTGTAGTACACTTTCTGCAACTACAAGTTCTCTCTAGGCACGAAATGATAACATATAACGGGCATTGTATTTAAGCGCAGCTGATGTTTTCAACTAGTACCCTTTTCCTGCAAAATAAATTATTTTGCACACATTCAGTTGCTAAACATATATAGGAGTAGCTGAAAACTTCACTACTGAATGCATTAGCATACATTTCTCCTCTTAATTAACTGCATGTTAATTATTCATCAAGCGGAAGACAAACTAGTGCATTTCCTTCACCTGATTATACAGAGTGGTTTTGGAATGTGACCTCTCTTTATTGGACAAAGGAACAAATCCCCACTTGGTTGATGTAGGTAGGTGTTTCCCTTCACTGCAAGGTCCCACTAAAAGCCTTTTCTTTCAATTGGATTTTCTTTACAAACTTCTCATTTGACACTGTCTTCTCAGCCTGCCTTTGTCTTGTAGGTTAAAATTCAGCATTCTTGAGCTCCAATTTATTTTGCAAGAGTACCATGCTGATAAAGCCAGCACTGCGATAAGTTCTTTTATTGTCAAAATCATTCCTGTGAGCAAGCCTGTCAACACAGATGTGCTAACTTGCCTATGTGGTGTCTTTATGACATTTTATACAGATGAATTTACAGAATCTGGGGCTGTGTAATGAGTCTTCTAGTTATTAATTAAATATGAATAGCATTCTTTTGTAGCTTCGTATGTGTAAAGTATTTTTTGTAAAATATTCTGCAATGTATTAACATGAGGAGGAACTTCTTTACTTTGAGGGTGGTGGAGCACTGGCACCGGCTGCCCAGAGAGGTGGTGGAGTCTCCCACACTGGAGACATTCAAAACCCGCCTGGATGCCGTCCTGTGCAACCTGTTGTAGGTGACCCTGCTCTGGCGGGGGGGTTGGACTAGATGATCTCCAGAGGTCCATTCCAACCCTGACGATTCTGTGATTCTGTGATTCTGTATTACAGATGAAGTGAGGAAGACAAACAATCAGCCTGAAGTATGAGTTTAAGTTTGCTTGCATAGCCCAGTCACACATTTCTGTCTGTATTATGAAATCAACAAACTTTTATTAGCAAACAACTTTAGTTGCTAAGAGCTGGTTCAAAGAACATATGTCATTATACACTCTTTTTATAAACAAAACAGGCAAATGTAGAAAACTTTATAAGCTCATCTTGCAGCTTCTTTAAGCGTATAGCTTAGCAGTTTGCAGAATTGAATACTATAAAAGAAACTAAAAAGATCAATTAGAGCACAGTATTACGAGATCATTAGAAATGAAGTTGTTGCATTGTGCTAACAGAAAAATTCTGCTACTTTGGGGTGTTGTAACAGAGGGCATGCTACGCCTGCTGCCAGCGCTGGGTGGACTATATGGGTGGACCTGTGAGTGAGAAGACAGCTGTCTGCCTGGGAAATTCAGAATGTTTCTTTTTCTGGAAACACGGAAGCCTAAAATTTGTGACATGCAATGTAAATTCATACCATATAATTAATTCATACCATTCATGAGAACTACTAATAAAAGCCCTGCAAAAATTCTGGTACCAAGCCATGTCAGCTTATCAAAATGAGACCAAAAATGCTGATCTGGTCAGAAACTAGCAGTGAAAGGAAAGAAAGTTCACTGTAGAAGCTTGGATTCAAGTGGAAGAAAGGGAAGGATCCATCTCCCCTGGTCCGAGCCATGGAAAATCAGATATCTGATCTGAACCAGAAACTGAACTGGTCAATGGCAAGTGAGAGAAGGTTACTTCTAGAAGGGTGGCTCACCCGACCCTCGGAGAAGTGGTCCACATGAGATGGGTGACCCCACAGTGCTGCTACTCGGTCCTCGGCAGCTGCAGAGGAGGCCCAGGCTGCTGGCTGTGGTGAAATGCCGAGCTTTCCTGTGGCTAACCTGCAGGAAGGGTCACCTGTCCTTGGACCAGAGACTGCCATGCTGACTCTCTCTTCCTGAGATAGTTGTTTTATTAGGTTGTGAATCTTTAATTTCAGGTCTTGGACATCCTCAGGAAGGGTATAAATTGTCAGTGGGTTTTTTTTGTATGTTTCTGTAATGGTGTATTAGTTTGGTGTCATCTGTTTTTCAGGTGGAAGAGTTTGTACACAGGACAGTGCTGTCTGTGCCGGTCATAGCTCTGGGCAGTTTTCTGCCTTCCGCCTGGCTTATGTCCCTGAGTCAGTTTCTAAACAGTTGCCTTATGCAACCGAAAGGGAGAGCGTGCCAAACCCTTTGGCATAGTCCCGCTGACAAAGCCCTTCTTTCCTGGGACTGAGACGGGCAGGGCTGGGTGACAATGGCCCATTCAGCCCCTTTGCTGCACGAGGCTTTGCAGCGATGCTGTCTGCACGAGAAAGAGCGGCGAGAATGGCTTATCTCCTCGTGGATCCCAGCACACCGTGCATTTCAGGGTGGACAGATGGAAGCCCCATTGGATGTAGCTGTGGCGGGAGTACAGATTAATTGCTATCTGACTGTCGCAGAACAGTACCAATTTCAATTGCCTGGGAAGTGGTGTGTTTCAAGGCAAAGGAAGAATAACATTTGCCTCATGCTATTACTTCTCTTGTTCTCCTGTCTGCAAGAGCGAAAAAGAGGCACAGTACCACATGGAAGTCTGTTTCCCCGCTGAGGAGAAATGAAAGCACCTCGTCCTGCAGGCACGTAATTTTGTTAGTCTGCTTTGCCAATTACCTGTTTTTAAAGCACTTTAAATTAGATTCAACTTAATTCTGTTTCACTTTCAGGTCATAATATTGTTTAGAAACATTATGGAAACACAGACACAATAAAAGTTCTCCGTGGTTAAAAAAAAAAGAGGGTTGATGTTTCCATCTTTGCTGCTCACTGCCGGCCCCTTCGCGTGGCTTCAGAGGAAGCCCAGCACATCGGCCCCCAGTACCTCTTAGCACCTCTGCCCCCTGGGCTCGCACTGTGACATCCACGAGGTGCACGCAGTTGTCGGCACGTTACGGGACCCATTTAGATGGCAACAAAGGAGACCTCTGAGGCATAGCTTGAAACGGTGCTGAGACTTTTGCAAACCTGAAGAGAAAGAGCGTGTGAGGCATGAAGGGAGGTCTGTGCCTCTCGCTGCCACGGTGTTTGCTGGGCAGTGATAACAGCAGGTCTCAGCTGGGATGTGCCAGGGGAAGGTACATGTTGTCCCTACTGTCTCCAAGGGATAGCTGCCGATAAGGCAGTGACCGGCTACGTCTGGCAGATGGGGTCCTGGAGCGAGAGCGAAGCTGGTCTGCCATGCAGAATAGCTATGAGGCACAGTGCTAGCAGCAGAGCAGAGAGAGAAAAGAGCCAGTTGTGTGAATTTCCCCATCTCTGAGACCTCTCGGGTCAACATCTATTGAAAACTGTGTTATTATTATTCTGGCTCCCAGGCTCCTTTACTGACCATCTTGAAGATACTGCTCTGCAAGAGTAAAATAATATTTGCACGGTACAGGATAAAATTTGGAACTCTTAGTTTTTCAGACAAGCCCTAGTATTTTTTCAGAGCTTAGACAAAAGCTTGGGAGCATCTGTGTCTGTTTAAATTGATGGATGTGTGCAATTACTCCATTGAAACTTATCCCAATATAAATGCAGTTATACGAACATAGAACTGGTATAAAACCAGAATCAGGTCCCAAATAATTGTCTGAGTCTTGAAATTGTTACATGTGGGTACGTGAGCCATGCCAGTTTATTTTTACCTTTATCTAATGCAATAAAGTATTTCTTTGAATTTTTCTCCTTGTAGAGGCATGTAATGTGCTTTAGTGAAGTTAATCATGTGCAGCCTCAGGTGACTACTGCTTGTATTTCTAGTTTATTTTCTAGCCTTCTTTTCATTCTCCCTTATTAATAGATGTGCTGAGGTTTCAGAGGAAGCTTAACTTTCTAGAAGCCATTTCTCTTCAACTAGCTGTGACACATGCCCGCCTGATGGATGTACGGTACTCACTTTCTCTGCAGACGAGTATCTGATTTCATTGGGAGTCCTCGCTGACTCTAATATTGCTGAGACAGCTGCTCATCTTTCTTTTTTTTTTTTCGGCGAGGAAGCACCATGTACTCACTCTAATTACAAATCCTGTGATCTGGCCATTCTTCAGCTTTTGCAGCCTGCCTATAACTCTCCCTATTGAGGTTTTAAAGATGATCTGGATGAGGAACACCTGATCCCCTCAAAATATTCCATTTCATTTATTGCTTAGTTTTGCACTGATCCCACTTTGGTGTCTTTACTGGGGGCAGAGGGGTGAGAAAGGAAAATGTTATTTGTTTATTTCTATTTTGATTCTAGGGAAAGGGGACTGAGAAAGCCAAGCCATAACTCCCTGGCCACCATCTTGTGTGTGAGGATGCAAGACCCAGTGTATGCTCTGTGGCTGGTCCTAACGGCTTTGCAGAGCCTCCTCACTTTTGATGGCGGGAGGAATTCAGTAGTTTTGATTCACTGGGCCTGAGTTCGATAGCTGCTGGTGGCTGTGGCACACAATGACTGTTGTAAATGGTACCCATAGGCACCACGTTAAGGGCGAACACACAGAAACAATCAGTGACTTTTCTAAGCAGTTACTGTTTGATGACTACCTTAATTAAAATTCTTAACTTCAATAAATCAGTGGCAAATACCAGTGGAAAGTCCATCCTAGCTAGATTTAGATTATTAAAATAGTTTGATTGATACAGGTCTGCAGAGAAGCTCCACTGGGTCAGGGAATGTGTTCAGCCAGTTGTCTCCTGTGGTGTGGGTCTGGGTGCACGAGCCTACGCAACCACACAGGGTACCTGCCTCCTTAGCTCAACCTTTGCCAGACCCTGAACTGATGTTATAAAATACTTGAGCTTCAAGAAGTGTTGTCTTTGTGAGTTACCGTGTTCTAAACAACGTATTTCTCTAAGTGATGGCCCACAGGGTCTGTGCAAATTTCCCACCAATTCTGAGTACATCAAAATATGCACAAGCATCCTCTTGAAATACAAAACCTGCCTTGTTGCATGGATGTGGGTATTCCTATCTCTTTGCCTCCTCTGCCTTTGTCTCTCAGTGACTGTGTAAGCAGGTCAGCCTGCAAAAGCAGAGCATCCAATGCTGGAGAAGGGTGACCGGATTTTCACTTAATCTGTAAGGAAGTGGAAGATGTTGGTGTGGAATGAATACATCTTTTAAGTTATACCTTTAGCATAGGATTTCTCCGTAACTCACGGATTTTTCTGTAAGTCAGCAAAGGTCTTGTCAAGTCAGTTTATATGGTCTGTTTTCACTGGTATGGTTTTGACCAATATGGTTTGTTTTCACCTTTACAAGATGACAACATTTCTTACAATGCCTTTCAGCCATATGGAAGCCAAAGGCCTTGATAAACAGGATCCTCTTTCCTGCTCTTACTTTGACTTCATCCCTCTAAAATTTGAGGTCATTTCTTTGTTGAAACAAGTATATAGCAGAGACTATTCAGAAGTTCTTCTCCATAGCTCTGTGTTCACCTACAGCCCAACGCAGTGTGGACTTGGGGGTGTGGTGCTGATCTGTCCTCTATTATTTCATAAGTGTTTTTTTTTCCAGGAGGTAGTGCTGACTGCCCACCTGAGGATGTGCAGAAAAGCGGAGTCCAAAGAAAAGATCCACTTAATTAGCTGAGAGCACCCCTGTATTTATTTTTTAAATTGCATTATTTACCACAGAGACTAAATTGATAAGTTTTTTTTTAAACCTCAGCTATACGGCTGAAGATCTTGAAAGATGCATTAGAAAAATAACAAATTTTTTTTCCCCCCCTTCATTTTGGTTGACCTCCAGACCCTCTAAATCAGATTCTGGCCTTGGTTGCTGCTGTTTCACACCCTTTGTCCCCTGTTCCTGTTCAGTCCTGGCAAAATCCTATTCCTTTTTAACTGATAAAAGCTTCTAATATGTATATATCTGGGAAAGTTACTGTTTCATCCAGAAGATTCCAAAATTATGCTATTTGTCTAAGACTCGAAAACAGCCTTATGTAGATGCTGTACTCTTTGGCCCCTATCTGTTAAGCATGCATGACACTCAGAGACATATATTTGTAGTTACTCTCTTAAATAGTCTTATTAAATAAGATTTTCTAATCTAAATTAAGGAGTAAAAATCAAATGACTGAGTGAAATCCTCATCTTACTGAAGTCTATATCAAAACTCCTTCTATAGAATAGCAAAACTGCTTTATTTATTTTGGACCTGGATCTTTATATTGGCACTTTTGAGTTACAGGGAAGCTTTTTAGATTGACATCACTGTATCAAAAGCGAGCACTGTGTCAACAAAAGTGCTGTCTGAATGGTGGCTGACAAACTATTTCTACTTCATTATGTGAGTTCATTTTGAGTTTGCAAAGCATTCCACAAGTCTCAGTTAAATCACACCATAAGGGAAATATCGATGTAGACATTTTAAATGTGCATATACTTCCACAGTGAGCATAATAGTTCACCCAGAAAACTAGAGAGAGATGCAGCATAGCACACATAAGAGTCCTCTAAGACTAGAATAAATGGGGGCTGTAAACTGGCATATATTAATTTTCCCGGTTATTGTTTTTAATGTCTTCGGATATGAACTTAAAAACACTACAAAAATCCACTAAGTTTTCATCTGCACTTTGCAGCTCTCTGGTAGAGTAAGAAGCAACACAAAAGGGGAGTGTTTGAGAATACTCCCAGATGTTCGCCTTGCTAAAGCACTGCACATGTGCCGGCTGTATTTGGTATTTTTAGATTTCTCTGAGATCCAAAACACTATCAAACCCCAACAGCTTTTTCTCTCTGAATCTTCAATCCATGCTGTGTGGCACTCATTCGTATTGTATGATGCCAAAGCAGGGGCTGAATAATCAGATACCCTGGCACTTTGATACATTTTCTGAAACTACAGAAAAAAAAGATTTGGGCTTAGGAATGCATTCTTTAGCTCCTCTGGTAAAATCTTTAGCCAGTAATATTTTCCCTAGTCTGTTACAGGGTTAAAAAGAAGAAAAACACCCTTTTAATTACACTCTTCTTCCTTGTAAGCCACACACAAATTTTTCTACTCCTCCTGCCCTGATTCCCCAACACTCCCCCACACCACCCACTCTGTCTCCTGTCACGTAAGATATGAAAAAATTATAGTGTTTCTCCTGGGCACCATGAGGTTGAACTAGAAAGCCTGTCTACAGCACATTCAAAGATGACACCTATTGCCTATTTAAAGCTGGTTCTGAATTTTCAGCAGATATCACTGTTTCTCAAGTCTGACTAATGCACTAATATAAATTGTTCAAGACTCTGCCTCTCCTTTCATATTAATCTCTCCCATGGTCTCATCCTGCCCCTTCCTCCCTCCCAGGACTTCTCCGTCGGGCTTTTCTTTTCACTTGACAGCTAACCACCATCTCCTTCCACCTCCACAGCTCATCTCCGGTGTTAAGTATGTGGCGACGCTTGTTTCCTACGCCACTTGCTGCGAGCATTAAATGGCTGACTGGATCCCTGTGTTACATCGCTAGCAAACGCACAGTGCCTCTGAGAGAACAGTTACAGCTTCAGGGAGCCTGCAGTAATGTAGTCGGAATGCAACTTGATGACCGGGAGCTTTAGCAAGGAGAGGTGCCTCCCCACCACGCAGGCCCCTCTCAACCAGCATGGGAGGTGTTTTCTCTGCTATTTCCAGCTTTGGTGTGAGGAATCTCCCACGTTATTTTTATAAGTGATTTTTTTTTAAAAAAAAACCTCTGTGTGTCCCTCCTGTACACTCTGTGCTGGCTGCCCAAGAGCTGTCGAGTGACAGACAGAAGGGGGGACGGTGGCCAGGGCAGTGGTGTGAGCCAGTGGGACATGTGACCCACATGGAGTCTGTGTCACCAAGCAAAGCATGCCTTGGCAGGTCAGCCTGGTCCCCAGCCCCGTGCCAGCTCAAACCACTTCTTGGTAAAAGGTTCCTTTCTGGGAAAGGTTTCTTGAGATGCAGGCTATTTGGGTGTTGCACTTTGATACCTTGTCAAATTGCTGCTGCCGCTACGGCAAGTGCTATTTGCAAGGCAGATATTCATGTACTTTTCAATGTCTCGGTTAAATGCTGATGGGTGGTTCTTCTGTCCATGCACCAAGACTGGGCAATGGGGCATATGTAGCATGTCTCATTGCATCAGAGTTTGAGTTGGAATGGCTTTAATGGAAAATGTCTAGTACAATGGAGAACCTTAGTCCCCAAAATAATAGAGCAATAGGGTCATAAACTCATAGAAAACTTTACATTAGAAGGAACCTTTGGAGGTGTCTAGTGGAACCTTTGAAGGTGTCTAGTCCAACCTCCTACTCAGATCAGGGCTAGCTTCAGAGTCAGAACAGGTTGCTCAGGGCTTCATCCAGTCAAGTTCTGAAAACCTCCAAAGGCAGAGATTACACAGCCTCTCTGGATGCATTTCCTCAAAATCAATGTGAAATTTTAAAATATATCTCAGCTCTTCAGGTAAGAGTAGGATATACTTTGCTCCTCTGCTTGGAGAATCATGTGGTGCCTCAGCTGGAAGTATCTGGGCAAGAAGTTACTCCTGTGACTACAGCAAACATACATGGCTAAATTCCAGAGGGTTTTCCTGGAGCTTTTATGACCAAGGTCAGAGGATCTTAGAGCCACCAGTTATGAGTACAGTGTGAAAATATGCCCACGTAATAAAATCTGGCCTAGCTTTACCTCTTGGATGCCCACCAGCCTGCTGTGCGAGGATCCAGCCATTGGATCTATCACTTGAATTTTTATAGACTATGGACATAGTCCAGGCAAATGCCCCTGTTTGTTTCCTCTACCTACTCCCTAACACCTGCTTTTGAGACCTCATGGTTTGATTCCTCAGCCTAGGTCCAGTGCTGACTCTGCTGTCTTTTCTGGTATCAGTATTTCCACTGTAAAGGTTGACCTTAATTTTCCACCTAATTCTTCAAGAGCTGGGCACTTGGTAGTGGAAAATACATACATGTGGGTGCACAGAGCCTTTGTGTAGATTTTTGGAACATAACAAAGTCAATTACTTAGCAGAAAATTACAGAAGAACACACTCATTCTTGCTGACTTAAAAAACATGGTGAGCGCTGCCTTTCCTTGGGGAACTGGTCAGGGAGTTCAAGCATTAGGAAGGCAGGACCTCCTGGCTCCCACACAGGCCTCTTGATCAGGAGCTGCTGAACCAAGCCTTGAACTGAGAGCTCAGCTTGGACCCTATCACAAAAGTCATAACAAATTCTCCACCTTAAGGGTCTGGCTTGCAAAACTATTTGTTTCAAGGAGCAGCAGGAATGCACAGCTATGTTACATTTTTAAGAAGAGATTTTAATTTAGCAAAATTTAGCAAATCCATGAAGCATTTGGTAAGAAAGGAACGGGAGTGCCACTTTAATGCAGCAAATAAATGTCAGTGTTAGAGTGCAAATGGTTCATGCCCTGATTTGGAAGCGAGATGTTTGTGCATCTGTAGAATTGTGAATGAATGAGCAAATGAAGAGCCATCTCACCACCCAGGGAGAGCAGAGCAGTGCTGACCAAGGCTATGGCCAGACCGGTGGAGGCAGAGCTCGCTGCCAAGTGTGTGTTGTTACTGTAATGAAAAGAGGCCACATGCACCATGGCCGGTGAATTTGCCAGCTGCAGCGCGTGCTGAGTATCAGGCGATGTGGTGGTGTTCCTTAACCTGCAGTCCATTTCCTCACATGCAGAGGTGAACCATAAGGCACAGAAACCAACCTCTTGCCTTTGCTTTCTTTAAATGTGAGTTAACATAAAGGGTTATATTCTTTGATCAGGAATTGGTATGTGGGCAAAGCTCTGTGTTTCCAATGGGAGTGGGATGAGTAACCAGTGGGATCTGCTGTAGCCGTTTGCCCTGTGGTTCCTAACACAAAATTACTAAGGGTCTTACTTGGTGCAAAACATTACAGTTGTCATTAATGTTTTTTTTTTAATCAGAAAGGCAGAGGTGATAAAGCCTTCAAACCCTCACTACTCGCTCAGTACGTAAAACAGTAGCAACGTAGAGCATGTGTTCTGATTTCACAGGTGACCTGTGACATCTGCAAACACAAACAATCAGAGCCAGACTTCAGGCTCTCTTTAAACTCAGCTCAGAAATAATCAGCAGAACCCAGGGCATGATCCCTCTCATCCTAAGGTAAATATCTATGCTTGGCCAGATGAATCGTCCACTAAACTCCAGTTTCTATATTGTCTCTGTCTCCACTGGTGATAAAGGAAGAACACAGGGAGTCCACCTAGCAGGTGGACTTTGCAGACAATGTTAGGAATCCTACTTCTAGTGTCAGAATATTAAAAACGACCTTGTCTCAGTAAGTCTTCAGTGAATTAGGGTGTTGTCCACTGTGGCAAACTGTGGAGCGCAGATCCATAAAAGTATCAGAAAAGGAGTGGTGTTTCCTCAGTAATTCTCCAGGTTAGGGTAACCACTGGAGGGAGAGAACGTTGAACCCCATGATGGGATACTTTCTTCCTTCTCACCAAAACAATGATAGTAAAATGCAAAGAGTTAGAATTGAGAATTTGCAGAAACATTCTTTAGATGAGCTTCATATATGCAGAGTTGCTTTTTTGGTTTTGTTGGAAAATATAATAGAAGCAGTGTCTTAGGAAGCTTTGAGAAAAGCACAAACAACTCAGTGTGGGTTTTTTTTCTTGGTAGGTGATCAATTTAAATGTCAAAGGAGACCAGTTGGAAAATTCTTGAAAAAAGTTAAATTGAACATATTAAAGGGGAACTTGTTCCCTTTATATATTCATGTGTTTTATATTCTGGCATAATTATTTTAAAACATGACTAAAATACAATGAGTCTGATTAAGACGGTTTTAATAAGGAGCACAGAAAATGTGTCTGTATGTAATAATAACAATGAGCCTCATATTTTACAGTTTAATTTGCTGGGTCAACATCTAATGCTTTTCCCATTAGCATTGGTGTGATTTGATGTGGAAAATAATCCCGTTTCCCAACAAACTTTAGGAGATAACAAATATTTAATGACACCCTACGTAGAAACAATAAATAAATTTGAGTCGCTCTTGGACTCCTGTGGAAAGAGGTTGTGAAAATTTTATAAGTTGGGAATTAATAAATTATAACCTGGCTGTTAAAATGTGAATCACTAAAGACTCTTGACACCCTTTTCCTTTCTCTAATTAGAATTTAAAAATAAATAAATGAACAAATAAACTTGTCATGTTTAGAGGCTTACTTACTTCTCTGCACGAGTTGCGAAAGTAAGAAAAGTTGATCATATATAGTTTGCGTATTTTTACTTATAAATTAGAATTTCTGGAAAGGACAGGAGTGAGATAAAGGACCAGCAGGATGAAACATAACCCATTTACAAAAACATGTTGTAACATACAAAAGGATTACCCACAAAAATTCCTGGAGCCTCCAGATTCTTTACAGTGCTCCATATATTAAACAGTCATAAGAATTGTCAATGCAGTTTTCATCTCGTAAAGCACAGTTACCTCAAAACACTTCTATATGTGTCTTTATTCATGAACATTTTGCATTCAGATTCAGAATGAGCAGAAATAAACACCATAATGATGATACAGGGACATTGATCAAAACAATGTGAGTACTGAATATTCTGTGGAGCGCAGATATTTGTCTGGAAGAGATGGGAATTAAGTAAGTGTCTGTCCATACACTGGCTCTGGCAGCCCTCTGGTTCTTCATAACCTTTCCTCTCTGCTGAGCTCTCCCTGTGCATAAGTGGAAGGGGCAGCTGGTCCTTCTAGGGCTGTAAGGATTCAGGGATGAAGAGAGGGAAAAGGAGTGAAAGCAGACCCTTGTTCCTCAGAGCTGAATGAAGGTAGGCATAAAAAGTAACTGAGCCTGCATTCACATCTGGGATCCTCTGTCTGTCTTGTGAGCAACCTGGCTTTCTCTGTTGGCCTTGGAGAGTTTATGAGTGATGGGTAGCAGGCAGAGCTAGTGTGCTGGGAGGGCACTGAGAGGAACAGTGATGCTCATTGAAGTCTCAGTGCTCTCTACAGATGCCTCTGCCTGCTTGTTAAGCTCCCTGGGATATCTTGGCATAGAGGACTTAACTCCCTGATCTTCTCCTTTCCTACAGCATCACAACAAGATGATATGGGAATTCCATGAAGGGCAATTTAAGTTTCCCATCTCCTAAGCACGTATCCATCTCGAGCACAGGGATCTCTTGTTCAGAACAGAGTACATGCTCTTATTCTTTAAAATGTTCCTGCTAAATGAAAGTAGATAATCTCGTTTGCTTGCTTCCACCTTCTTAGTGTTCATTGTATAGGGTGAGATAAGAAGAAATGTGCTAGTAGACGATACTAAAGGATGATTGGGCAGGCCTTGTGTTTTCCACTTAAAGTTATTTCTGTTATTTTTCATGATCTGGCTAATCTCATGGCCATTTTATTATCTCTTGTTCCTCTTCTCCTCAGTATTTACGACTCATGATGTCATCATCTGTAAAATTGGTCAAGATTAGATTGACTGCCTCGGCCAAGCTGGAATTAAGTTTAGTCTTTTGCTGATCCCATGTAGAGAAAACTATTGCATAATTCGATTGGGCTAATGACTCCTAGTACTGGCTTTTGTTGAAGTGTCTCTTCTGTTTACCTCAGCAAGTATCTCCTTCTCCAGATTTTGGCTGTTCATCATACCTTAACTCCAATTTCAGATTTCTACATTTACAAACCAAAATTCTCTTCTGTTTGGTAATGTCCATTCTCTGGCACTGTTTGTTAGCAGGTAGAGCCAGACAAAGCCCAGTCAGAATAGCAGTGTCAAAATCAGAGCCCGTCATTCTTTTACCTAAAGAATTATTGTGGATTTTGCAGTCTCGTTTTTCAAACAGGTCTGATAACAATCTTGGAAGTTACCTGAAGACCAGGACTTTCCTGAAAAACAGATGTTACTGCCTCTGCTCTTTTTAGTAGATGTTGTGTAGGTGCTACAGCTAGAGTTTTACAGCCCCTTTCATATAGTGCTCATTTGTTTCTGAAATGATTCTTTGTCTGAAGAACGATTAATTGCCTTGCTTCATTGCTGTATCTTTTTCCTTCTCAACAGCACAACACCAAGTGCTCGTATGGGTGTATGCACAGGAGAGGTCCCCAGGAATTCCCCTCCAGAATGTCTGCTGTTCCCAGGCCCTGACCCTGTCATGGGTTCAGGAACGGCAGATTTACCCCTAGAATGGCTCTTAATGAGGCAAAGCACATCCAGGAATGAGGATGGAAGCTGTAGGCCATCCAGGTGTTCCCTTCACTGCCATGGTCTTCTGTGGTCTGCTGAGCATGGGTTGTGCTAATGGAAACCTGCTCTACAGCTGAGCAGACTGCACTTTTAATTACACCATCCTGTGTCACTTTCTTTGCATGTCACAGTACTTGAAATGGTAGGTGCAAGCTTTCTGGCATTAGGCTCCAGTCACCCTGCACAAAAGTGGTGTTGTGGGCTCAGCCCAGACTTGAGGAGTGGATCCTGTTCTGATCTTTCCTGGTTTGCTGTCTGTGTGGCAGTCCCTAGGTCAAGGACACCATCTGGGGCCATGGCAGATAAAGGGACAACTGAATGCAAATATCCAAACCTTCCCAAAGCATAAGGTGTTTTGATCTCATGTTTGATTCAGGTCCATCATTTCCAGAGACATGCAATCTATTTTAGATATATATATTTTAATGTAACTAAAAGAGGAGAAAGTATTTTCTCGTTATTTTTAAATTCTTCTGTTACTGTCTTATTATGGTTCTAGGGATTGCCTGTGATTTCACTTATAAATGGTATCTGGTTATTTTTCAGGTCTGGACAAGAGAAGTACTCTGTTGTATGTAATAGGGGTGTGGAAAAAATTTGAGAACCTGTCATGGCTGAACCAGCTACCTAAATAATCATTGTTTCTTTTAGTCATATGTTTAGTATATTTTTGTAACATACTGGAGCATTTCCTGTTCTTGCATGCACGAGTGCAAGCTTGGAGCGCGTCAGTTGAATTAAAGTTATTTTCTTATAAAAAACAGATTAGAGACTTCAAAGACTTCTTGGTTGACTCAAAATGTTTTCATAGAAGAAGGTAAATGAAAATAGATACTTGTTTATTCTAACCAGGTTGTAAATAGTTTAGGAAATTTGAGTCCATATTTGTTTCTACTATCAGAAAATGCAGAAATTCAGAAAAAGAAAATTAATGAAATTAAAACCTGAAGAATTCCAAGACGAATTAATTTCACATTTAGGGAAAAAATGAGGCTTGCTCTTGATTAATCTGCATTCATTCCCTTGCCTTCTTGTTAAAAATGAAAGCATCACATTAACTTTCACATTTGACTATAAACCCCCTCTTTATTATATCTCCCTGGCAAAAATCTGCCTTCCGTTCTTTTAAGGGAACTTGGCATACTTGAATCTCCCAGGACACGTCTATCAGAAGTCTGGTAGAAAGTCATGTTCCTCTGGGTCAGTTCTTGCCATTTTATCTGCCACTAAAAGTTTGCACACAATGACCTTTGAAATTCCCAGCTGCTAGCCACTTGTTCAGGAATGGGCACCATCAGTCTGGAAAGCCATTTGCACTGGTGATCATTTTGACCCCACAGCATCTCATGAGACAGGCCTAAGACTGAATGAGCCAGTAGTCTCCAGCTCATAGCTCACATGTAGTTTACTATGTTTGACCCCCTTTACTGTGTTTCTGATCCTACATCCACTTTTATAGATACACATCTCTTGAGGTCAGCAGGAAACTTAAAGCATGTAATGGCTCTTGACAGCTTAATTTCTCAGTAACAGCCCAAGAAAGGTGAAGGTAAAGACCACTGGAATGGTCCTTAGCATCCAAGAATCCCAATACACTTCTTTTTGTCACCATGTCCCTAGCTAGCAGGGTGATAAGCAGGGTTGATAGCGTAGGGAAGCTTTCATTTCTGATGTCTATGCCATTGTCTGTAACAGGTAAATAGACATCCTCCCAAAGTGCTAGCAGCTCTTTTCCCAAAACTCAGAGGTTGACAAAAATAAGCGAAAAAAGATAATTTCTGAGATATGTTTTAAGTCTTACTAGTGTATTTCAATTCAAGCATTAATCTGCTTCTCACTAGAGCTTTGGTACCACCCTCTTTGCAAAGAGTAATTAAAAAAACTCATTAGTGGGGATGGTAATCTCTTCTGCCATTTCAGTCAATGTTGTAAGGTAACATAGCCTGGAGCTTTGCACAGCTTGGCACTTGTTATAAAAGAGGGTATTTCTAATAAGATTTAAATTTATTAAGACTCTACTGTGGCTGCCCCAATCTTGATCTTCTTGAAGTTAAAGGGAGAATTCTTACTGACTTGACATAGGATCTGACCCAAACAGCAGGACATCTTGAAATAAAAAATGGACCTTATATCATCCCTCATTTTACTGGGATAAGAAATAACATCAAAACAGCCTTTCTCACAACATTTTGTTCTTACTTGGCTATACAATGCACATTCTCACTCACTCGCTCAAACACTCGGCATTGATATTTTAAAATAAGTTACCTTAAAATAAGTTACCTCCATATAAAGCATATATGATACAAGACACAAGTGAAGGCATTTGATTTAGGACAAGTATAGGCTTCTCAGCAAATTAGTGTTTTCTTTTAGCAGCTGGCCAAGGCACTCTAACTTTGGGTCCCTAATATAAAAGCTTTCCCTGTTAAGCGTACCTGTATAGATAGAGCCAAAGCGAGTTACATTCATGTCTATGTCATGATGTGCATTTGTTGCATTCCTTTCCCTGATCAAATAAAATTATCAGAGGAAGACTGGATTACATGAGACGTCCTTTATGCCATGGCCTCTTACCTCAATATGAAGAATGAATTTGAGGGCTGAATTGCTTTTAAAGTACAGCCATCTGAGTTAAACCAGGATATCCGACCTAATTAGAAAAGTATAGCTACTAGCAGACATTGTGGAAAGGAAGAGCCACTAAGGTGTCCTTTGCCTTACCAAGGCCCTTGGCGTGCTCATCAGGTATGTTCTTGTTATCTTCAGTGATGTCTTTTCCTTTCATGGAGCTATGGTTTCCATGATACCAACTGACAACAAACCGAATGTCTTAATAATGATTTGGGTTGAAAAGAAATTACTTGACGATGCTCTTTTGGAGGATTTACATTTTTTAGCCAATAGGCTCTACACAAAGCTGCCTAGCATTCTTAAAACTAAAAGACTTTGCATGCTGAATTTACTCACATATTTACATATTTAGAGAAGATAGTAAGTAACAACAGCAGTGGACTCTTCATACCAAGTCAGAGTATTTCTCCTGATGATGCAAGCTGATTACAGCTGTGTGAAATGTCTTTTTCTTACAGCATTGTCTTGTTAGAAGTAGAAGCACCTGGTGTGTCATTTTCACTCCCCTTTATCTCTTTGAGAAAGATCACCAGGTAGCTTCAGGAAACCTTATTGTCCTTCCAAAGTTGAAGTGAGGAAGCAAAATGACCCAATTCTTCTGTATCATTTATTATTGTCTTGGCTTCCAGCATTTCCTCCCTTGTTCATTTTTTCCTGAATAATTTTAAACTTTTACATCTCGGTTCATATGGGAACATTTCCATAGTGATTTTGATCATGTCTGTCTGGAGTGATTTTGGTTTTGTAAATTTTTTTTTAGTTGCTTGTGCCAGAGATGCATGCAATATACAACATATAGTGTATCACAGGGTTTTGAATGTGCAATAAAAGAAAAGGGCAATCAGTAGCTTTATTGCAGCTAAACACTGGATTTTATAGAAAAACATATGCATAAATAATTGTTTTAAGTATCACAAGTCTTTCTGTATGAAGGCCTGTTTTTCACTCTTAGTAAAACAGCCAGACTGGTATCTGCTCATGAGCCAAGTCACACACTTTTTTTCTATTGTGAACAAGAAAGAGCTTACAAACAGAGATTTAATTCTTTAGCTGAATAAATAGTTTCTTGGCAGTGATTATAAGAGGCGCAAAATGCCTATTATGCTTTGATTATAATTATAATTCTCACTGAATCATCAACTCCTATAGCAAGAACTGCTATTTTTTAATAATAAAGAGCTGAATTTTTTAGCCTTGAACAGTTGTCCACCCTGGATTGCCTAAATGTATCAAGTATACAGCTAATGTAAATAAATGTTTTTCTGCATTGCCTGTATTATTGTACAGTTTGGGGAAAGGAAATATGTCTATAAATGAGAAAGCTGCTTATAGCAAATGCATAATTCAATACATTTCAGTGTTAACTTTGTTTCCAAATTATCTAGGCATGACACCTTGGGATGTTTTTTGAAAAATAACCCATTTTAGAAAATCTGCTGCATGATATGAGGATGAATAACTGAAGTTATGCAAGTAACTCATTGATATCCAATTTATTAGCCTAGCAAGTTGCATGCTATTCCTCCTGTTTCCTGACTGGATGTAAATATCTCTTGGAATCAGAGTTGCCTGTACTAGAAATTAACTTTTTGCCTGGTTTAAAATGTACTGGTTTCAGGAACTATTGCCAGTGACTGTCTTGAAAGAACATTCAAGGAAAATAACCGTGACAGGACCAATAAGCCAGCAAAGCTGTTCTGACTGAATACTTGGAAAGAATATTTTAAGGTATCCCTTCAGATCTTTTTTGGCCATCCCTCTACCTATTGTGCTCTTTCAGACCCAGTCACCCAGTCACCTGACTGAATGCAAGTAAGATCAGTCTGGCAGATCTGGTCCACTCCTGTGGGCACAGCAGCTTTCAGTGACTTTTCACTTGGGCAAACTCATGAGGAAATGGTCAAGACTGATACCTGGCTATCATCATGGCAAATATTAGTGGATGTCCTTTGAAGGCAACGTTTCAAGTTGAGCAAGCTGGCATGTTTCAGCACAGTTCTGTCAACTAGCCCCATAGCTGCTGCATCTGAGATGCTGCAGTATTGTCACACCCTTACTGTACAGCTTTTAGCAAATACTGACTTCTGAAACAGCTTGAAAAGTATCCAGGAGAGCTGGGGACCCCAGGAAACACATTAATTCTTTGTCTGTCTTTTAAAACAACATTGGATTGACATTAAAAACAACACAGTGTTAGGCTGTGGCCTCAAGCCATGACCATCATTGGCTATGGAGCAGAGAAGAAGCAGCACGTGTAGACCTGGAAGCTGTGTTATTAAAGGAATCTGATCAGCTGAGCCAATATGTCTCTTGGAGATTCAGAGCAGAACATAGAAGAATGCTCTGTGCCAAATCACTCATTACCTCACACCTACCCCATCTCACCAGACCTCTTTTAGGAAACAACAGCAACAGCAGTGCTACTACCCTAGCGTTTTTATACTTGGACACTGCACAAAGGCATGAAAGTCCCTGCCCCAATGCTTCTGGGAGTTAACAGGGGTTTTGCAACAAGTCCCAGGAGATGGAAGGACTCTTTGCATCTCCCCTCTCTCCATCCCCCCTCTTATGCATACATACATATGTATGCACAATCAGGTCCTTATTTAATGAGACTTGAATTTACAGCACATTAGAACAGTGTGTGGTTTGTACAGAAAGTGATAATACGGATTTAATTAGTTTGATGTTGCTTTCTGTGCTAAAACTGAGTATGTTTAAATGATTATTGTGGCATTTCTTCTCTATTTGTTTTGTATGTATCATAAATAATAATACAATAAGTTTTCAAATGTCTTTTCTGGTGGCTATTAGGCTATGAAGCAAAATGGGAGTGCTCAGTGGAAGACTAACAATAACTTTATTGTTACAGTACATTTAATGCCAAACAAATCTGAAATTTAGATGACTTTACAAATTTTAATCCTTTCACCCATCCTGAAAATGCCGACAATTTTTGTATGTGGCTGTTATTTAACAGTTCAGAAAAGCGCAAGACAACTAATTGGAACAGAAATCCATTTAACCTTACCTAGACAGCCAAAGATTAAGTGTGAAGTCTAGGCTAGTTGTGCCAGCTCCTCTTAGTCAAAAGCTAATCTAACTCACCATCCACGTCTGTGATCAGCTGGGTTCATTCCAAGGAAAGGGCAGGAACACACAGTCAGGATCAGAGAAGCATGGGATGGCTCTTTTTCAGGACAATATAGTTTTGAATTAGGTTAAGCTAACTCTAAAAATCTAACCTGGTTGTTATATCTAGAGAAGCCCCTTGTTTCATTTTCAGATGTGTTTTTTCTTTTTCCCCTTGCAATTTCCTTGTATTTAAGTCTGCAAATTAAGGCAAGAAAATATCAGGCAGGTCACCTGAGGAACATGGCATTTATAAAAATAACATTTAATTCCCTATTTCTTTGCAGATATGAAGAAATAAAGATGTATTATCAATGTTATGTTGCTCAACATAACAGAGAGGATGTTGGCCAGCTGAGATTTCAGTATATGCAATAGAATCAAACAGAAAGCAGACAAACTGAGAAAAAGTAAAAGAAGAGATATTCTGAGAAGACTTGAAATTCACAGAGCTGTAACTAAATTAATCCCTTTGAACCAAAGAGCTTTCTGCCCTCAAAATTTGCTCCAGCATATCTCTGGTTCCACATTGTGACAATGGGGAATCTCAGTGACCTGAGTTGCACCTAAAGGATAAGCAATTCTGGAAAAGTATGTGTGGACTCATTAATACTCAGCAGCATGTTTTCTTTGTCTGGATAAAGCCAGTCCAGGGCTACTGCACGGTTACAGGGAGGGAAGAAACAGTTCTTGTTAGGGATCCCAAGGTTCAATTTGTCATTCTTAGGGAAGACATTGTACTGTCATATAGAGTGATTACTGCAAATTATAGAATCGTAAAATCATAGAATGGTTTAGGTTGGAAGGGGCCTTAAAGATCATTTAGTTCCAAACACCCTGCCATGGGCTGAGACAGAAGAATTCTGAAATTGAAGAACCTGATCAAAAATTCCCTAAAATTTTGGCACAAACTTCGACACAAAATAAAAATCCTGAAACTTACAGACTATTCAAAGATACTGGAGGAGAAATTATGGAAAGTGTAAGTTTAGTAAAAAAAAAAAAAGTAACCTAGAGATTTACTGTGATTTAAAATAGCAAGGGAGTTAGCCTTTTTTTAGAAAATGGATATCCAATCTGAAAGAATTCTGCAGGAATGAGCTCAATGAAAGGTCAATGAAAATGGAACTGAGGAAGAATAAAGAAGAACTGGATGCGCTAAATTGAAAGACATAAATACATATACAATTTATTTAGTTATATCCAATACAAGGCATATGTCAGTGTTTACCTACAAGCACTGTGTAGAGAAACTATGGGTAAAAAACACTCTTATTTTCTTTATCTTCATGAAAATTTTTAGAGGCATATATCAGACATATTTCATTCAGTTACTCGAGGAGACAGACTGCTGGGAGATTAAATTTTAAAAAAGAATATTTTTGCAGGCTTTTTGCAGATCTGAAACCAGGAAATCTGAGTCTTGGTAAGTCAGAGCAATAGGCATTAACACAGTACTTCACCAGAAATTCATCATCTCATAGTTAATCAAACCAGGTTGACAAAGCCAGTGTTCAGTTCACAGGACCCTCCATCAGGTGTTGATGTTCTTTCCACCTGCACACTGGGTGGAACGCAATGCCAGGGACCTTAGCCGAGGGGTGGTGTCTCACAGCCCTGCCACAGTCCACAGCCTGAGTTCAGAACGTGACCCGGCATCCATGAGCAGGTGTTCCTGGGACCATCATGGGGAACAGCCAGTCTGCAGGTCGCTTTGGTGAGTAACTCTGCTTACAGGGCAGCTTTTCTTCTGGACTCACTAGTTTGTGGAAATGAACTGGGGAATATTGGCTTTTGCAGCTGTTATCAAAGGAGGGCTTTCCTTCAGCATCCCAGTGCCATCACTCAAGTCTTTGCATTTTTAGAGACTGTCCTTTTGCATTCATGGCAGTGGAGCACCCTCTGGGCAGTTGCCCACCCCAGGGCTTGTTCTACAGAGTGGGACAAACAAGATAGGAATCTGTATATTTGGAACAATGTGTCTAGATACGTACAGGACTTCGATCTGCTCCCCATAGTCCTACACAAGATAAGTTTCCCAAGGGGCAAACTGTTGTGTCCTGTGACAGAGGAAAAAAGCATTCATGTATTGGGATTGTAGGATTTGTTTTATGAGGATTACTTAATCTTTTTTGTCTTTTTGCATCAGGACTATTAAGCCCCTAAAAGATATTTTCAAGACATTGTATGCAGACTAATGCAATGGCAGACTACAAATTTAGGTGCCCGATTAATACTGCCAGAGGCTCAGTCTCTAGAGGAATAACTAAATACAGTTCAGAACATGGGATTTTCATGCTGTATATGCATTTGATTAACTTTGTTACTCAATATTCAGGTTACTGTGGTGTCTAGTGCAGTGTGGGAGAAACGCTTCATATTGTATTGCAGATAAATGCATGGAAATAAATTTATTCTCCTATTATAAAATTCATTATTGGCTTAAAATCAGGATTTAGTTTGAAGTTTCTGTTCATTTGCTTAGGCACTGAATTCAGATGTCATTGATGAAGCTTTTTCTAACTTGCCTCTAATGCTGCTGGCAGCTCTCCCTTTATCTCTGTTTCTTTCCACCTCCTTGCCTGGACAACCATTTCTCCTTTGCTTCATGAGTCTCTGCTCCGTACCTTGTTCCTTTTTTCCCTGGTACTTAGCTTTCAAGCTGCCTCCCTGGGGGTGTTAATCTGATGTTCTTAACAAATAAAATCTAGCATTCTCTGCAACTCACATGCCTTTGGGTTTTACCACAGACTCAGATCATCGTCAAAGTTTTCCTTAGATTCATTAACCTTCTTAAAGGGACTTGGTCCTTTCATACAAACCCAAACCACTGTTTACTTTCATTATCAAAGACCACAGGAACCCAATGGCTTCATGACATTTTCATAGAAAATAGTTTGGAGCAATAGTTTCTAAATTTAAGTAATCTACAAGCCTTGTAGGAAATTCTGGGGATGTGCATACATGCAAATCATATACAGAAAAACTTTCTGGCTACATATAATACTCTTACATTTGTCTTGTTTTAGCCGGAGGTCTTGTACTATCTGTAGTATTGTACAAGTTTTAACTTACTTTTAGCAATTTTGCTTAAAGCTATCTCTCCTACAGTACAAATGTTGTCACATGGTTTCATTTTATCTGCTGTGTGCACACGTTTTGCCATTTTTGGTGTATTTTTCACAATCAGCTACTCCAATAAGTACAGTATCATTTATGTCTGACTCATTAACCATGCAGTCATATCTGTTTCAGTTGGTTTTGCTCTTAGTAAAAAAATACTTTATCAAAATAGTAAAGCTGAGCAAATAATTTACATCAAACACTTTATCTTCCTTCTCCTCCTGGGAAATCTATGACCAGATTGCACTTATTTGTCAATTATTAATTATTTATACTTTTCCAACACTAATTCATTTTTTACTATATGGATTAATTACAGATATCCTAAACAGAAAATAATTTCCTTCACTCTGTAATTAGCCAGCAAGGTCAGGTCATTTTGTTTCAGATCCCTGGCCCACGTCACACACAAGCACTCTTTACTTAGAAAAATGAAAATAGTAATGGCCAGTAAAGCGGACAGTCCTTGAATGCCTACAGAAGAACACACACCTGTGTCTTTCCAGGTAAATGAATTGTGTTTTGGTTAACATTTTCATTCACATTTATTTTGTCAGGTTGTGAGGATGCTAACAGTGCAGCAGGGAAGGGAGGCCTTGTTTTGTATGTTGATGTACTACTTGTACAGCAGTGTAGGCTATTTTGAGTACCTGCAAAGAGTCTGAGCAGAACAAAACTCAAGATCCAGCACCTCCTGAGTGTGTCTCAGATGTCCACCCTCTCTCAAGAAAGTACAACAAAATTAAGTTCAAGCTATGGGGTGCTTGTTCAGGCACCACCAGGCTCAAACCAGGGCATATCTGCCTTCAGAAAAAATCAACAGCTGCCTCTGCTATCCCTCAACAAGACCACCAGTGGCATTAAATTATCTCTACTGGCTTCCCAGGAGAAGGGTAGCAATGCCTCCTCAGTGGTTCCCCTGCAGGCAGCACACCAGGAAAACTGCCCTGGTCTGCTTGCAAGGGAGTCAGAAAGGAGCCTGGACATTTGTAAACTCAGGCAGATCTCTCTTCTGCCAACTGCAGACAGTTTGGGGTCCCTCTCCGAAAGCACTATTCTGAATATTCCTTTGGTGGGGACAGTCTGTCAATCACAGATGAAGCGCTAGGCTTCTCTCATCATCCTGTTTTCATGAAAAACAAGTGAGCTGTATCTTCTAAAGAGGAAAAAACTTCCATGTGTGTACTGGGGGTGGGCGCAGTTTAGTTACTTTTAAGATAGTTGTTTAAAAGGTAAAAAACCCAACCTGGTCATAGCACAAGCACCTACAAGGTGCTGGAGTTTATCTTGCAAGTGGCTGAATCTCTATTTGTCTGAACTCTGAAGACAAATATGTAACAAACACAATGATTTTAAAGGTGTTTAACAGCACTGAGCTCTGCAGAATTGAACTTCCTCACCCAGGTCTATTCTCTGGGCCTGGTATCCTCTTGACTCACTCTTCAGGCAGCAGTCCCCTTTCTTAGGTGTTAGGGTGATATTAAACCTGGAGTCGGCATAGAAACAATTTGAAAACTCCTCACAGGGCACTCTTCTGCATCTTAGAGTGGATTTGCACTACTCAGTTAATGAGCTAGTAACATTTCAAAGCCTACAGAGAAAAGAAGGTGAAGGCAGAACTACAGCCCTTGTCAACTACAGGTGCAGGAACAGACATCACTTCCATCTTTAAAACGGGGGCTTCTTTCATTACTTGGGTTAGTCTTGAAAAAAACATGTTTCTTCAACACTCACCATCAGCTTCAACAGCTTTAAGGCCTGGAGGTGGCCAGGCATTGGGCAGGTTCACACTGGGATGGGTCTTCATTGACAAGGGTCCTTATTTTATGGGTGCCATCTTTTAAGAGGGTAGCAGGTGATCCTGCCACCAACCTCTTAGGGGGATAGTCACAGTCATCATAACATAAAAATGATATCTCTGACACAGCTGTGCTTTCTATTAGCACCCCTGTTGTCTGTGGTAGTGAATCTGAATGGGTATTTCTATTGAGCTGTTGCATGGGCTTGGCTTGCTGAAGTTGGCAAAACTCTAAGAAAAATTAGTGCATCTGGGTCTGTGATCTGCATTTAGAAATGGGTTCTACTTTAGGTCCCATCCCAGCATACAGGAGACAGCAGACAGGAGGAAATTATATTATCTACTTGATAATTTATTCTAGGAAAATGTTTTGAGTGCAAATAATCAGCGAGAGATTTGTCTTCCTTATTCAGCAGTTACGTATCCTCTGTTCTCTGCAGAACATGGTAATATTGTGTGGTGATTTCCTCACTGTCAGCTTATAAAAATACCATGCTAATTTGTTGTAGTTGGAGTGGCTCTGCCGGGAACCCTTCCAAAGCAGTCAAATACCTACATGGACTGACTTGGCTGCCTGGCTTACTACATGCACTCTAAAAATGGCAGGGTGAGACGTATTAGAACATACCAGCCTAGTCACCATCTCCCTGCTCTTGGACTCTTCATAGTAAAATCAATGCACATTGTGCTCTCAGGCTGGGGCTATTTTTAGGTGTTATTTTTCCACTTGGTCTGCAGCTGTTTTCAGTCACAAGCTTCGTTAACTAAAACAAATACACAGTCCTTGGCAAAGAAGAGGTTGTAAAGAGGACAGAAGTGTGCACATGATTCTTGTGCCTGCCTCACGCAGTTTCACATAGTGAGGGTCAGAGGGGAGCAAAGAGCACCCTGATGTCCTGAGAAGTCAGGGTCAGCACTCACCATCGTGATAAACCCTACCTTCAGCCCTCTTCCAGAATGACCGATGAAGGGCAGGCTTCTCAAGGCAGAAGAATGTGGGAGGAGGAGAGCTGGAAGGCTCCCAGGCTCAGCATTATCTGCAACAGCTCCCTGAGAGATACACACAGTCACAGTCATTGCTGAGCCTTTTGCCTTTAGTACGCAGGAGCTCCTTCGGCAGAATATGTAATCCCATCAGACCTACTGGGTTGCTGTCATTTCCTCCTTCCCTCTCCATCTTGGAGAATGGAGAGAATGGAAAGAATGGGAAGAGTTATCACATGGGATGCCTCAGAAACAGTTGGTCTCTGAACAGGAGCTCTGACTTTTGGAGCATTTCCTAAACTCTGCAAAGCATGAGGGCTGAGTTTCCCTTCAGTTACATGAAGGGAACTCTGTTTTACTCTTTCTTCCCCACTGCTCCCACTTGTCCCCAAGGCAGCAGTGGAAGTCCATAAGGCCAGAGCTGCAGCTCTCTCTTCAGTGTGGGAACTGAGGTTAGTGTTATATTAAGATACATTTGAAATAATCAAAAGGGCATAACGGTAGCCTGCCAACTGCTTTTAGTGTTGTTCGTCAGGCTCAAGTGACGGAGAGAAGTGAAATGGAGTGATCATATTGTCTGAAGCCACTTCAATCCATCGCACTGGACGTCTTCACTGTGTATTGTGTAAACAGGTAGGGTACTGAGAAGACATAGGTCTTGAGATGTTTCTTAAGCTTTAGTGCTCCATACAAGCCATGAACACCAAAAGGCTTTACTCCCTCTCGCAAGTTTCTCATGTCAAAAAATACCATGGTTGTTTTGGTGAATACGAGGGGATGGGCAGACAATATTTTCGTTTCTCCATCATCCCGTTCAATTAATGTGAGGAACCTCACTGAAACAGTGGAATTACTCTGGTGGATGGCGTGTGCTATGCATGATAGCAGATGTTGGAGGGATTAGCAGCTCAGATTATAAAAGCCCAGTTGACCTCCTTAATCCAGCAGAAAGCACGTCTGACATGGAATAAGAATCAGTGTCTTGCAGACATCACAATATTTAAAAAGCTTTACTCTGTGGTACAGGCCCTTCACTGTGAGGCTGATGCAAGTAAAACAAGTATAATTTTAGCTTTCCCTGTTTTCACTAAGCAGTGTACTTAACTAGTGTCACTACATAAAAGCTAGCTAGCTATGGTGCTAATTAAAAAAAGCTGCACCATAAGAGTCATTTGTGTTCATCTTTTGACTCACTTTGTTGAAAAATCAGCTTTTGGTAGAGTTTACTATTTTGTTGTTTTATATGGAAACTTTCTCACACTGTTTTCACACTATCCATTTGGAGAAGTGCTGCCATCCTCCATGTGGACTGCTGAAACCACAGGTATGAAGTGCCTCATTGTGCCATACTATCAAGTTCTTCACTAGGTTTTGTATGAAAAGCAAACAAAGGCACTTCATGAAATCAGAAGTGCCCAGATTATCTTTCACATGTGTGAGTTTCCTTGTTTTTATTAAAATTAAGTTTGCTCATTTGCCATTTTCAAGGTAGTTGAAATGAGGATCACCTTGTATCCTAGGAAACACAGTGAGACTTTTATATGTGATCACATTTTTATCCATGTTATGAAAAAAGCAGATGGTAATTAGGTGCATTATTCATAGGAAAGCTTGTTGAGCGCAGTGTCTGTATGGTTCCAGCTTCGATTAGAACTTGTTTGGAAGAACTACTTCATACCTTTCAATTGCCCCTCATTAAGTGTAATCATTACTCTTCTGTGGCCCCAGCGTGCTTTAATTTGTGCAGAACAGCATACACAATATTATTTAGGAAAAAACAGCAGATTTCTGGGGTCCCTTTTGTTCTACTTGACATCAGTGTGACCTTTCTGTCCATCTGAATTCATTATTATTTATTGCAGCTGTGCATGTGCCTTGTAAGAGACCACTCGGCAGTGGGAGAGGTGCAGACCTGTCCTGGTTCAGGGACAGCAACTGAGCCGTTGGAAGAAACCAGTTCACCCACTTAGTGCAAAGGATGCTAATGGCACACTTAGAGGCTGGACCAGTTTGCATAAGAAGGGCAGGTGTCAGGATTCCTGTATCTCCAAGCCTCCCACCACAGGCAGGGTGATAGAGCAGAAAAGGGACATCCATGCTGCAACAATAACATGTCTGCACCAGGATTTATGTTAATGTTACCTACACATTTGCCTATTCAGGTGAGTCCTAAATCATGCCCAGCAGGGTGACTAGAAGTTGCCAGTTAGCCACTTGGCTAACCAGGACTTTCTTTCTCCCCTCCAGTGATCTTTATCTCCTGCTGTAGGAGTCCAAGTCAGGACAGCTTCTCAGGACCCAGAGAATCCAGGGCAGTAAAATCCTTTTGTAGAGTCTATAATAGTGACATCCTCCATTTCTGAGTCTGACTTTCTCACAAACTGGGCAGTCCCTTAAGGACTAAGACAAAAACTGTGTTATCCAAAGCTAGTGAAAAGGCAGACACTAATACCTGTGCCTTTTGCTAAGGGAGAGCCTCAGTGCCTCTTCAGACCACGCATTTGCTGCTTACATTGCAGCAGGATGCATTCTAGCCCGCATCCAAACAACACATTGCCTGGTAAACAAGACTTGCCTTCTAGTTTGGAATCTCATACTCCCAAGAAACATAGCTGGAAAGCAAGAAGTAGCTGCTTTCCCTTCCATCTTTGATATTTTCTTGATTTGTTCACAATTAAGCTTTCTGTTTGGATAGGACACACAGCCAGGTGGTGGCAGCTTCCCTTAACATCTGCGGGAAGGACAGTGGCTGTGCTTGTGCTGCCAAATCTCTGCAGCATTCAGCACAGTTGAGGTACTGCTGTCTCAAAAAGCTGGCAGGCCTTTGAAGCAAATCAGGTTTTCCCTGAGATCACATTAAGGACGTCCAGACCTCTGTTGGTAGTTCTGCTAAAAGCTCACTATAGTTCCCTCCTTCTCTTGTGGCTTTCCAAATGCCACGAAATGTAGCCATGGACTTTTTGTCTCAATGTTGAGAGTTCATCGTGTCCTGATGATATCAGTGATTCCACATGAATGAGCTGACACATCATCAGCTAATACAACACACCTCATCACTTCTCTTTGGGGGTGCAGACTCTTCCCTGTCTCTTTCTAAAGCATGAATCCAATATTCAGTTCTTGTTTCTCAAAAGTCCTCAGTAAGCTATCCCCCTCAAAAATAAAAAATAAGTTCAGATGTTTCCACCTGTGTAGCTTTGCCACTTAGAAGGTAGAAACGTATACAAGAAAATACAGTGGGATGATCAATAGAGCTGAGTTATACCAGAGTGACTGGATGAGACACCCACTTCAAAGCCTGACTGCCATTTTAAAACATCCACACTGAAGACCCCAGAGCAACTGCATGGCTACTTATATTCTTACAGAAGTACAAGGTTCATCTGCAGTACACCATTTCCAGTGAGCCATATAGTCCTGACTAAGGAACTACCCAAAACTGAATGATGGGGAAGTAGGACCCACCACACACAAGTGTCCTTGTTTCTCACTGAAAAAAATCTTGTCAGCCTAGCCCAGTCTTGCACTTGGGCTTCCTCCAGAGACTTCTCTGTAAAAGAAACCCAAGAAGTCCTCACAGATGGCACTCAGGCTTGGAGATCTCCATATGGAAAATATTTTTGGAAAGACAAATAACTGTAACTGGGTCAGACAAGGAGATTTTTTTTTTCATACTGCCCCTGAAAATAAAGAGGGGTAAGGATATTGTTTGTCTGCTTATGCTACACAGAGTCTTCTGCACCCTTCCACAGCATGCTAAATTGGGCAAATAAGGACATGAAAGTGCATATTAACACTTGTATCATGCAAGAAAGTGTGTGTGTGCATGTGTTTAAGAGACAGGCTATTTAATTTATCAGTACTGTAATGTCCATTATATTTATTTTGTGGTTAGGATATTAGCAGCTTCTACTACGTAATTCTTCTGAAGGAATTAATTTCAGCATTTTCCTTACTGACAAACTAAGGCTTTTAATGTCTTCTCTCTCCTTTGCAGCAGACAATACACTTAGTGTCAACTGTGTCCTGCAGAAATAGATTGCTTTGAAGTACCCATCAATATACAGATGTGAGGGTCCAAATAAACCTGGTAAAATATATACTTGACTAAACAATGCATCAACACATTTGAGGTCTTTTTTTCACATTTGAAATGTTTGCCAAGTCCCTGACTGATGCAGTAGATAAGATGCTCCTTAAAGATTCAACATAGCCTTCTTCAATACTTGTCTCCCAGAAGCAAGGCAACACAAACCCGCCATAAAATCAAAATAATTCAGATTCTGTGCTTTGCTAATCATAAGATCCAAGAAAAATTTTCTTTTTCTATTCTTCACTTAGAATTCCTTGTGCCTCGAGTAGGATACCATTTAAAGTCTCATCATGATTTCCAGTATAGATACTTATCATTCCTTTTCAGGCTTTTGCCATCAGAAAAGTTGCTCTCCTCTCTACTAACTCAGGTCAGGAATGACCTTAAGGCGTGTGACAAGATTTTTTTTGGCTCACCTTCTGGTGCCTCTGGTAATGAGATATCTGTATTGCAGCGACCTATTGGACAGCTAAAGACACACATCTCTAAGCACAACGTTTCTGTCAGTGTTGTTGATCCCATTGCACATGAGACCCTAGATGAACCACAGGAAGACTGAGTTCGTGGTGTTCTTCCTCCTATGGCTTTCACCTACACAGTAGCTCTGAGTTCCACGCTTAGCAGAAGCACAAGGGAAATAAATGGGTTTCCTTCCTTCCTCCCTTCCTTCCTCCCTCCCTCCCTGATCTGCAACTGATTTTAGTCATAGTGATGCTGCCTAATTAGACAAGGACCTGAAACAGTGGGCCTGGTGAGCTGGCATTCATTTGTCCCAGTATCAGTATTCGTATCTAAATCCCTAACCTCAGGTGTCTGTCTCAGTACCAGACCTTTAGCATCCTATTAATGGCCTTTTCCTAGAAAAAAAGTGTTCACCATCCCAATCATCCCATGCTCCACCCACCCAGCTACCAAATCCTCTAGAACTCCTAGCTGCTTTTCCAGAACGTGCATGTGTCCCTGCTATAAGCTTTATCAGCCAAGTTGAAAATATGAAGTGAAGCAAAACAGATGGAATTTCATAACCAATTAAATACTACAGAGGGAACCGTAATGTGTAGCCTCCTCATTTTCAAACTGAAGCCAGTCATCTTGTTAAGCCTCCTTGAAGCTGTAACAGGGTCCCCTACATTCTGTTCTGCAGCCCCAAAGCTTGAGGGGATCCTGCATGTCGGTAGTATGCCGAGATCCTGCTGCAGAACTGAGTAAGACCTTGCTCCAAAGAACTGTAATTAGTGGCTGCACCGTCCCTTGATCTAAATGCTTAACATGGCTTATCTGCAGTGAGTCTGGGGTTCTTTTGGTATTACTGAACCATCACGGTCTGATCTTCTGTGTGTAGCTTGTAGTATGCTCTCTCGCTTCACAGCTCAATGAAAAAATGGAGTAACTATTAAACAAGATCTTTAAACAGCTAGAAGATGTTGGGTTTGTGGCCAATAAGTAGCATAGGCTTGTAAAACATAAGACCATGCCAAATATGGGTGAGGAAATTCTATGGCAGAAGGGAACAAAAGAGACTCCCTTGGTCACAGCATTCGTTCGGTTCACAGCTGAGCTTATGGAAATCAAAGTTTATAGTAATCTTAAGTGAAAGGAGGACCTGGCCCAAGTGAATTACAAGACAGTAAGATCAGCACATATGAAGTGCCGATTAGGCTTAAAATATCAAGGTCCTGGGGATTTTTTACTAAAGCGTCTGATACCTGTGTCTCACAAAATCTTACCCACTACATTAATTCAAATGAGCTTGTGCAGATTTGTCACGTGGACGTAAGTGCGGTGATGATGTAGGGAATTACCCTGTAAGAAGCTGCAGAGACCATCTCTTTGGACATCACTGTCAGTAAATTGGAGGAGAGTCCAAGAGAAAGCTTGATCCTGTAGAGTGAACTCTCAGTGTGGAGCACACTGCCTGAGGAGACCCACAGGTGCCACCAGCATGAGCTACTCAAATGAGAATGTGACATCTGCACCACCAGATACTGAATGGGTGGGAACAACTATTATCCCACCACAGGACTGAAGTATGTTGCGTTGGCAGGTGTCTCACTGGGGACATAAAAAGTAACTAACTACTGCAGATAAGAGAAAAAGTTGACAAGTGAGTTAGGAGGGTCTTTTGAGAGGGATGTGTTCCTTGCTGAGGAGCTAATCCTTGGGTCTGCTCACACGCTCCACCTGAAGCCAGTGTGCAGCACAGAGGAAAGCAAAGAGGAGGGGCCATGAAAGATGGTGAGGATAGGGGGGGACGGACCAACACCGTTCCTTTCTGAGCTGCACAAGCTTCCCATGACTGTATGTGCGTATCTGTAAGAGAGAGGTAGAGAGAAAACAACTCACTGCGTGTTGTGAAAGGTTACAGGAATGAAAAGAAACATAGAGGTAATGTAAGAAATATGTTTCTAGTTAGTACTGGTACAGCAGTCAATTGAACGTGTGTCAACTCCCTTTCTTCCTCTCTTCACTCAATATATATATTTAGATGTGAGCAGAGACATTGTTAATCTCAGATCCCAAATGCCACTTTGATAACTGCCAAGATTTGGGGGGGGGACACGACACTGCTGTAGTAGCAATAATATCATGTTATGTTTTCTGTCCTGATGGACGATTGTATGTGAAGTGCTCCTGTCTCCAATATGTACAATATTTCAAACTTTCCTGCCAAAAATAAAAATGGAAAAAATCAAGAAAGCCTTGAGGCAACAATAACTTATTTGACATCAAGTTACATGGGTTTTACATGTTTATTTCCTCAAATATTCAATTAAAAGCTTACTTACTGTGGCAGATGTCATATCACATGGTGCATATGCTCCCTCTCCAATACAGAGCAGCTTTTTAGAAATTACTGCCAAAATGTTGTAAGAACTTTTATAATGATTTCAGGATGAAGCATAAAATGTAGTAAGACACACATTTTTTTGAGTGTATTTTATTGATCATTTGGTACTAGTTTTCTGTTTGGGGGTGTTTTTTTTTTAATTTCTTTTGAGGGGGAGGAGGAATTGTTTCCATGCAAAGAGGGAAAGAAGGAAATTGTTGGGGTTTTGGAAACTGGGCATGGAGGCTTTGCTGTGAAAAGATGGCTGGAGTGACCTGAATGAGAGGTTTCTTTTGGTCTGCTTTTGTTTCTGCGTGTGAAACACAGAAAGATGTTTAACTATTATTAAGAAATACTTCAGTAAATTCAGTTCCACTGAAAGCATTTTATCTCTCTGAAAAAGACCTCTGAAAATTCTGTTGTTGGCCATTTGGTTAGTTATTATGTGGGTAAAAGCAGGCTGTTTTCCAAAATCCTTGTCTGATTTCCATTCATAAATTAGTGCATGTGTTAACCAAACTTAGATTAATTATTAAATAGATGTAATGCATCTACATCTATCCAAATCGGGTATAGCCACCTGTTATACCTCGCAGTGTAAGCCAGTTATTAGTGACTTCCAAGCAAAAAGATGTTTTCTCATTGACAAAGTCCTTCCATACTGGATATACTGCATGCTTTGCCATAGCATTTAATCAAGCCCTGGTTCAAGGATGCTGGACTACCTACATAAGGGTCTAATCAGGTATGATGAGCTCCATGACTTTCTTTTGACTGGCACTAGTAAAACAGCTCTGAGAAAACTCCAAAGCATCATGAGAAAAGAGCTGTGAAAAACAAGGCTGAAGGGAACAACACTCGTATTTGTTTGTGCCCACTGAAGCCTCATATAATCCCAAGGAATATGATCCCTGGAAAGGTATTACTGTCTTGTTCAGCGGAGGAGCATCGGACCTAGGAAAGAGGGTGAGTTTTTACAACATGACCATAACACATGCCAGCTGACATGTTACACACAGGACAAGAATGAGGAGGTGATATGGATCTGTCTTCGCTAGCATCAGTGCCCACTCCGATCTCTATAAACAACACATGTCAGCGCTGGATCAATATACTTGAAATGACAGAGCTTTATGGATTTTGAAGAGCTTTTAGGAAGAAAAAAATAATTCCAAAGTTTCTTCACTGTAGAGTAGATCCTGATTGTCACCTGGACAGGGCACTTAGCTCTCTGTGGCTGCCCACAGAGACTCTTTAACCCTAACTTCACAGTGCTTTCAACCCAGGACAGTTAGTGTTTAAATTAAGCTTTTATTTCACTTCAGCATGGGTTTATAATCCACTTTCTTTGCCATAAGAAGGCAGGCTAATAAAGCCCATAGCTGTGGGGCTCCCAAAACATTTCTCTCTCCTCTTCTGGAAATGATTCAGAGCCGAAACTCCATGCTTGACTTCTTTCTACAGAACTTCTACAGTATTCAAGCAGAGGTGCTAGGTACAACAAAAGACTAGGCAAACTCACTTGTTTAATGAACAAGATAAACTCTGTGTTAGGGGTTGCCCAACATCCAGTAGCCCAACAGAGGTGAGGCTGCTGCAGTTCCATGTCCCCATGTCCAGCCAGTAGTGCGGCTGTGTATTCCCAAGGGGCACACACAGACCCGCACACACAATGCGCATATATATACACCAGTGACCACACAGAACAATGTACACAGGAAACACCCACACAAATAAAAACATCATGAGCAGCCTGAGCCTGTTTCCCTCTCTGGGTGATCAAGATAAAAGTCCCTTAGTGGAAAACATATACGTATATCCCGATATATACAATATTAATCCCTCCTTAGTCTATCCAGTCTATCCAGTAACTGGCACTTCAATTCCCAGTCTCCTCAGCTACTGGCACCTGCATATAGAGGCGCCTGATGCCTGCAGCCCCACTCCAACCACTGGTACTCAAACCTCCTCTCTTTCAGATACTCATACACACATGTAGACACTACACATGTCCCAGCAAGTGGCCTTGGACACTCAGGCTATCCAACAGCTGGCCCCTGGGTCGCCCTGCCTCCCTGGTACCACAGACACACACACATAAGCATCCAGGACTCTTTGGTAGCAGGTCCAGACCCGTGGTCTCTCCAGCCGCTGGCTTGGAGCCCCTGGTCCCTCCAGCAGTCAGCTCCCAGTCCCTCTTGTCTCTCCAGTGTCCATCCCACAGCATCCAGCCTCTCTGATACCTGACTGCCATGGTCAGAGGAGTGTACTGACCAGCAATCTCTACACATGACCAGTCCCTTCCAGCACATCAGGCAGAGGAACACCACAAGGGGCACACAGTACTTCCAATTTGGTTAAAACCAGATTAACCACTTAATCTGGTCAGGTGCCAGCTTTTTCACTGACCATTCTTTAGGGAGGATGTTCCCAGGATTCCACGATTTGGTATGCATTTTTCACTGCGTGCCGTAGGCAGGTGTTGCAACGAAAATTACCTTGTAAAGTAAGGATATGTTTTGTAAAGCACACAAGGTAGATTCATTCATTCACCTTTTAGAGGAACTGGCTATACTAGGATCTGGAAAAGCTAAATAAAAGTTGCAAAATGGTGTGTCATGTAATTTCAAATGGTGGTACAAATTTCAGAAATGAACAGAAATTCTCATCTTCTTAGATACTGTAGTTTACAACTTGATTCATTCAGGTCAGCTGGTAAAATTCCATTAGGGACTACAATGAGATGAATAAGGGCCCTTGCCAGTGCCGATAAGAATATGTTACTTATCCCAGGTCTGACACAGCAATAAAACAAACTGAACAAAGCATTTAAAGTTGAATGCTACTTTGAGCATAAAGAAACAGACTGGAATTAGAGCACAAACATCACATTTTACATATATACCAATGCCAGCATTACTGATCGATTTTTAATGCATTCCAAGCTTGCAACTACTATTCCTTGGAGACAATTGGTCCTTTGTCATTTTGATAGAGAAACATACAAGAGACATGGGAAGTCTTTTCCATCCACCCACGTTTCCCCATTATTGTTGGACTGCTCCCTTCAGCAAGTTTTGAAATACATTTTCTGGTTCAGTTTCACACGAATCCAGCATTTCTTGTTCCCTTATTGATTTCTACACCACCATCCAAGATGCTTCAAGGTTTGGAATTTCTTCTGTGACACTATGCTATTTTTTTTTTCTCTTCCCACTTCTACCACACTTGTAGTCGTACAAGGTGTATTGCTGTAACCCACTGCTATTAAACCATACTCCAGAAGACTGGCTGGTGGTCAGAAGTTGTTCCGTACTGATCAGTGCCTTTAATTAAAAAGCTGATGAGATCAATCCCAGCGACCTCACAAGAAACTCTGGGTGCTGACAGCAGTCGCATTAGCACAGTAACTTTGAGTATTGCTCTTCTGAACTATCCATGGCCCTGGAATGCTGGGCAGGGATTCAAAACATGCATTTCTGCCAGACCTTGTGAGGGATGAGAAGGTTACAAGGAATATGTCCCACAAAAGCAAAGCTTTTGAAAGGCTGCTGCTCCACAGATGCAGTTACCCAGAATTACTGTGAAATCCAATTTGCAGAGCAGAGCTGAGAAGGTTGCTCAGCCTGGAGAAGAGAAGGCTCCAGGGACACCTTATTGAGGTCTTTCAGTACTTACAAGGGGCTTATAAGAAAGATGGGGTCAAACTTTTTAGCCTTTTTTAGCAATCCCTGTTGTGATAGGACAAGGGGTAATGGTTTTAAACTAAAAGAGGGAAGATTTAGACTAGATAGAAGGAAGAAATTTTTTACAATGAGGGTGGTGAGACACTGGAACAGGTTGCCCAGAGAGGTGGTAGATGCCCCATCCCTGGAAACATTCAAGGTCAGGTTGGACGGGGCTCTGAGCAACCTGATCTAGCCCCTGCTCATTGCAAGGGTTTGGACTAGACGACCTTTAAAGTTCCCTTAAAACCCAAACTATTCTATGATCTTCTAGGAAAGAAATTGCTGGAATTTAATTTCTTGCACAAGACTGAAAAACAGGGCCCTTTTGAAAGACTCAATATTACAGCAAAACTTCCACAAAAATAAATGGTGGTTTAGTGTCTCTATTGAGAGCAAAAGACATAGACAAAATATCAACACAGGTGTACTCTAAAACTTATGCTTATGAGCTTAGTTTGTTGAGGAACCAAGAGCAGCATCTGTAGCAACAGCAGTTTCCCCTTGGATCTTTTGGAAAAGAACCCTGCCTACATCTCCGCTTCCCTTTACCAAGTAACGCCTACTCCAGGCTCTGTCCAACGACACATGCTGGTGAAGGAGAACAGGCACAAACGTCCCTCTTGATCTTGAAATCTCCACTGTACAACACTGTAGTCTGTACCTACTGTGCAGCTCAGTCTGGCCACAGATTGAGAACTCCATTCCAGTCTCACACGGGAAAATTCCTGCCCACTCACAACTACAGAGTGAACTTAATGAATCTGGAAAATAAATAAATAACTAAAATAGAGCTGAAACATTGGCTGGGTTCCTTCAGGCATCAGGAACCTGGGTGCTGAGTCTTCTGTTATCACAAGCATTTGTGGAAGCCAAAAGATGTTTGCATCTTCTGTCCATACCCGTATGGAAAGATGTGAGCTAGACATAAAGTCAGGACCAGGAATTGCTCAAAATTACTCTGAGGTTGCTGAGAACTAGTTCTTTGAGGAAATGCACATGCTAGCCTTTGAACTGAAGGAGCAATTTTTCTTTTTACAAATCCCAATCCAGTATCCAAAGAGAAATTCAGATCCACATTAAGAAACCTAAACTTAGGTTTCCACACGTGAGCCAGGCGCCCAAGATACCACTGCAGCCACTGGAAGCTTAAGGGTTATTCAAACACACCTAAAACTCAATTGCTACATTTGGTCAGTCAAATAGCTGTAAAGCTACATTAAATTTTAAAGTCTAAATCTGCAAGCTGAATCCCACCCCCATGTCTCTCTGTGGCAAATAATTGGAACCGTGCAGCAAGAAATTATTGTAGCAATAACCAGACTTACTCCTGGCTCTACCTTGAACAAAGAACTTGGTCACGGAAAGGCTGAACATGTGCTCATACACTAATGAAACAGGGGATTCCTGCCAAAAAGAAGAAAAAACGAACAAACAATTCTCCCCTTGGTTTGACAGGTCAGGTTTAAGATCTTGTTACAAATACACTTTTCGATGTGCTTTATGGCATCATGCTCAGTGTGTGAGTAACTAAGGTGCTGCTATCAGCCATCCAGACGTAGGAGATTGAATTACACTAGAGCTTTTGGGGATCTGTTTTTAATTAATCAGTGTCAAGGGACATCACTTTCTGCATGTCTCTCCTATAGGGTATGCAGCAGTTCTCCCCTTTGAACTTACTTGTGACAGTCACTGCTCAATTTCAGTTTTTCTGTGAAATATTGGGACCTTCAGGTATGTCCACATCGCAAACAAGATTGATCAGAAGGTTCATTTTTCCAGAAATTGTACACAATTTGTTTGAGGGAGAAACCACACTGTGGTCCTGTGGGCTGCAGGTAGAAATACAGACACTGACCAGAAAATATCACTGGTGGGAAATATTGGAAATCAGGAATAATAGTTTTTGTAATTTAGAAACTAGATTCTAATAAAAATGCCTAAATATATTGTAACAGATTGTTGGAAAGGAAAAGTAACTTTCATGTATTCTTAAAACTCCATAGAGCTAATTTGTTTTACATGTGAAGCAGTGACCTGTTCCTGCTGTTTCAACAAATTTTATTAATAAAGGTTTTCTGAGGTGAATGTATCCAATGCCAATGACAAAGTACACAACCAAGGGAAATACACTTTTTTTTTAAAGATGCTATCTTTTGGAAAAAATTTGCTTGCTTATCTGATCAATAATTAAAGAAGCTGTGTTCTGACCTGTCAAAGAATATTCAAAGGGCTATCTGAAACAACCTTGCAAAGTACTTTAAAGATGCGTTCCGTAACAGAAATTATTTGGCCCACTCAGGTCTTGAAGTCCAATACTTATTTACTGGAATCCATAGTGAAAGATGGGTACTTCCAGGGGATCATCCTTCCCAGCTGTTAGACAGTTAGCTGCAGATGGGATTAATTGTCTCCTGTTTTTCTGCATTAATTAAAGAGGAAGCTGAGATCACTAATACAGACTAAAGTCCAGCATTAGATGGTCACACCTGAATGAGTTCTTCCCTTACACTTTTCTGATTGGAAACCAAACATGTCTCTAGGGGGAAACTTTTCAAAGTATATACTGCAGGTATACGCACCTACATATGAGACTGTGTTGTACTGTTCACTGATGCAGCGTTTGAGTAGCTTTGTCACAAGGTGGGCAAAAGGCTACACTTTTTTTGATGTCTGAGACATCAGCTGAGAGTGAAAATGGTCCCCACTAGAGCTCTCGTATACAGCATGCAGTTGTCACACGTGTGAGCTCCCACTATGCAGTGCAGGTCTCAGTAGATGGTGAACCTGCTCAAAATAGAATTGGGCATGGGCACTACTAATGAGACAGTGATGTTCCATACAGATGGTTTCTTTTTCCTGGCTCTTGGGCCACATGGGTCAGTTTGGAAAAATAAGTATTGGTTCTTCATGCCAAATAGTACCAATATTTATGTTCATATGAATATGTTCAGAATTAGCATTGTTTTGAGTCAAAGACATTCTCCTTTTGGAAACATTTTATTGTCTAAAAGTTAGAGCTGACATTATTACCACTCTGCTCCCCAGATAAAACTGTTTTTGCAAATGTGAAGGCTAGGGACTTACATCAGGAAGAAAAGATGGAAACATAGCATGGGATCTTGGCTCCATTGAAATCAATGGCAAATCTTCCACTGACTTCAGTGGGGCTGAGATTGCATGCACTGCTGATGAATTTGTGCATACAGCTGCTAAAGCAACTCTGAGCATCTTTGGTGTGATTTCTGAAGGTGGGAGAGAGCGACACACTTCTGCAGCTTAATTGGTACATACCTTCACTAAATCTAGTGTCTTGCCTTTTATTCCCCTTTAAAAATATTTTCCTTTTAGAGGAATGTACCACAAATGAAAATTGTTCTGCTGCTGTTCTTTGCAACACTGGATGTGAATTACATGTATTGAGTGGATGATCCACTCTGTAGGAAGTACAAGACAACGGGGAATATTTCTCTGTCATTGTAAACTAAACAGAACTAAGAATAACAGATGAAGTGGCCAGAACAGGGAAGTATGCACATTGACTGAATAACGCGAGCATCATGGTTTTCAAACCTACCTGTTGTGTAATTGTGATTTAAAGTACCTTTAATTCATCTTGGATTTACATTTACCTCATTTGGTTTCTGCCCATGCATTTGGGAAATGTTAAAAACTGCTGTTTTGAGATTCACTGAAATATGAAAAAAATATGTCAGTTAAAAAACAAACGATATGTGTGATAACGGAACACAAAGATACACTGGGAAAACATGAAGTGAACAGTCAAGTACGTGGCACAGATCAGATGTGTTAAATTTACACACAGTGAATATGCACAGTTATTCTGAGGAAACAAAAAATGATCAGCAGATCCACACAAATCAATGCAAAAAAAGGGACTCTGACCTGGTGCGTCTCTAAGAAACACAGGTAAAAACCCATCCTTCTCCCTAGAGGAAGATGCTCTAAACTTCCTAGAGACAGACACTCTAGAAGTGATTAACAACAGCATCAGCTGATCTTTGTGCAGTGTTTTAGAGATCAGTCTTCTCACTAAAGAGCAAGGTTAATAGATGCATCCAGATTACTCATTTTCAGCTGTTTCTAGTTTAACTAACATGTAAAATGCTATGTACAACAGCCATGGTTTGGAGGCATTGTTTCTACATTCCTTTTGTAATTTTAGCAGCTATATTTTTTTCCTCTTAATCCCTATAATAATCCTGTTTTGAGGCATGCTTAATTATTTAACTTTGCCATTCTCTCAGGGAAATTATGGACTAACTTGCATGCATGTTATTAATACAAAGCACCATTTTGTTAGCTAATTTAGAATTTCACACCCACATCAAACAGGCAGATGTCTATAATCTATTATTTGTGTTCCCGCTCAACTGCGCCGAGCGGACAGAGCCCGCACTCCTGCTCTCCCTCCCTGCTGCGAGGGCAGCATCCCGCTGTCAGGTCCCCTCGGAAACCCAGCCCCGTATAAGCTGGCGCACCATCGTTTGAATCTCCCAATTTCACAGACTTTCTCCCTCAGTGCCATGCTCAGTGGACACAGCTGGCTCCTCTTTTCTTTTAGGAAGTTTTTTTTTTTTTTTTAAATTCCTTTACTCCTGCTTGATTGCCATTGGATACACTCTGGCTCGGCATATGCTTCTCAGCTTAATTGCGATCATTTGTCGCCCAGGTTTGGGCCCCACCAAACCAACTGTCAGAATTTCTCCCAGAAAGGGGGAAAAGGCAAATTTAAACTCTCCTCCCAGTTGTTTTTGCTTTTAATTTAGAAATGAAGAGCGTATATTTATTTCAAAAGGTTACGTGTCCCTTTTCTTCATTCTTGGCTCTCACATTCATTTTATATTGCAACTACTTCATTTTAAGCCTTGTGCAGTACAATGTTGTTTCTGCTGTAATGCTGTTTAATGTAGCAACACAAACCTGGCAAGTGACCTGAATTTCACAGATCAACTGCAACCACACAGGAGACGTGGGGACCTGCAACAAGAATGTTTTGTTTCCTCTCTTGATGTTCTAATTGCTGCCCATGATCCAACTGCTCCCCCATCTGACCTTGCATGCAATTTTCATCACTTACTCTTTGGAGGCTGTCTAGATGTATGACATGTCTGCAATTCCTCTTGGTAGAATGCATATTCAGCACCTGATCAGCTGCATGTCTCTGGGCATGAGGCAGTCTAAATGGAGTTGTAACAAATGATTTATGTGATGTACAGGGTGTCTTCAAGTATGTCATAAGCATAGTGTATAAGCCAGGTTCAAAAGGCAAAGCCCTACTCTGTTGAATATTTTGCATGGACCATCTGAGAGCCCAGATGTCTTAATAGAGCTCCTTTCTTAAAGCAAGCAAGACTCTTCATATAACCCAGGTGGCTGGAATATTGGTACAGGCTTGTAAAACCTGATGATGCTTTGAATACATCATGCATCTTTCCTGTGATTGTCTTTTTTCTAGCACTTTTCTTCACACGACACCTTAAGTCACTCAAACAGAGACATGGAAAGAGTAAGGATGAATGTAGGGGATGCAGTTGAGAAACTGAGATAGCATCAGCTTCTTTTGCCAGTATTTTTACAATTCTATGTATGTTCATCGTATTCTGCATCCACCAGCTACTTTCTTTCAGGGCCAGAGCACTCTACCCACAAAGCTTCTGTGCACTCTTGTTGAAACATGTTATATTTGTCCTTTCATTTCCTGTGGTTTTTGTTAGGTAGAGGACTACATAATTCTGGACTACAGCATTTATTTTCATTAAAAGTTCAAGATCACCCCATGAGTATGGATCAACCTAGCAGTAAGACTTAAAACTCTTGGTGACAGCTTTATTTACTCGTGTTTCATGCACAGTATGTTCCTTATATCCCATATGCCTTCTCCTTCAGAAACAGCAGCCTTACATTCACAAAAAATCAAGCTTTACCAATATATTTTTAGTATACATCTATACATTACTAAATGTAGGTCTGACCTGGAAACCCTGCTGCACAGTTAACTTTGGCAATGAACAAAGAAAGTTAATGTGTGGGTTTTTTTTTTTNCTATTTCTACTTTGTGAAGGCATTCCTTTTTATAACAGGGGAACAACCAAGCCAGTGACTGGATCAAGAGGGCCAGAGCTGTCTGGGAGCCCTCTCTTCAAGATCACCAAAGGAAGGGGGGAGCCCTCAAATGCATTTTCTCTAGTTTGGCCCTAAGCCCAGCCAGACAAACATCCAGGAAGGGGGATGCTCTCAGGTCCCTTGCAGTCAGACCTTCTGGTCCTCAGGGTCAGCATCCTGTTCCTTTCTAGAGCCACCTGACAGGCTCCCAGCCTGGCATATCTCTTAGTTTGTTAACGTCCCTATCTGCTGCTGCTGGCATAGTGCACCTAGAAGCCATTTCTAGCTGGTACCCTGCTTGATGGAACCTGTGTCCAGTGGCAAGGGGCTGTGAAGGATTTACAGACCCTCCAGCAAAGGGCTGGAGAGACACCTAAATATACTAGATGTTGGGCTATGCTTTTTCCAAGTTAGATGCTCATATTCACTTCCACCAACCAAAAATTCATAGCAGTCAGTCCCTAAAATGTGTTTGCTTACCCTGTCCTGATATGTATCACAGACTCAGCTTTAGATATGCCCCATCTCATTCAAACATGGGAAGACATGCTGAAACAAACTGGACAAAGACAACACTGACCTGAATGAGTTTTCTATCAGTTCTGTAGCTTGCCATATCTTAACCTTAAATGAGAAAGCCACAGAGGACTAACTTGTCTCCCTCCCAGAAGTCTCCTATTGCACAATTGCCAATAGACAGAGCTAATATAACCCTAAAATCACATCTCTGCCTGCGGGGCATGCTTTCAAGGCACGCAAATGTCCACTGATAGAACCTCCAGCTGAAACACACAAATGCACCTGCCATCAGTGGCAAATCCTATTATTATTAATGCTAACATTAGGAGAACTTAACTAATCGAGTAACACATCTGGATTTGTAGCAGAAAGACATCATGACTAAGGAAGCGAAATTATGCTCTCAGGAATGAATTATTCACTACATGTGTACAACCAGCAGGAAAAGAACCACAGGCTGAGGAAAATATGTTCAAACTTACCAACAAAAATAAATACATGAAAGTATGATGTGAACATCAGCTACATTTCCTAGGCAAAAGCTCCACATGGGGGCCTGAAATCCAACTATATTTGCATTTTGACATATTATCACCAGAAAAGACATAGCAACGCAGCCCCTGAGGCAAGCGAGTTCAACATTGCCAGGCCATCTGGGCTTTTTTCTTATGGGTGGAAAATTTCCTCTGCTCCCAAACGTCCTATAGGATTGTATAGAGGGAAGTAAAGAGGGTAAATGGGGGATGCCCTGTCTTAGAAGCGATGGAAGCAATCATCCAGACAAAAGCCTGTGCTCTTGAAGAAAACAGAGATGTTTTTGCACTGTCTCCCTGAACCAAAGTCATCCGCTTGCTTCCCTTTTCTTCCCAGTCTTGATGAGCTCATTATTATCTGCTGTAGCTCTTCACAAAACTGTTCCCCTTCCCCTCTTTCTCATTTTCCCTCTGAGCAGATCCCCTCTCTTTGATTTCCCATTACCCCTTATCCCAGGCACGTTGTTCTTCCTCACACACACACACACTAGTCCTGAAGAGAGATTATGATGATGCACATGAATTAGTCTTCTTGAAGGCTGCAAAGAGTGGAATAAATGGGAAGGGTGCTAAAACTCTGTGGGTCTAGTTTGATGAAGTAATTGAGGGCTGCACAATGTTTGCCTTTAAGGGGATAAAGGAAAGAGTTACTGTGCTGCTCACAGAAGCTTCAGAATTTGGAAGAAAAAGGAAAACACTTTGAAATGCTGTCATGGGAGTGCCCACTTTGAAGTTGTGCTAGGAAACCCATCCTGGAGTGTTTATGCTCCTGGGAAAATTCAGCCCAGATGTGACAGCAAAAAACTGTGATGCTTGAGCCACAGTTACAAGACCTTGCCATGAGGGAGCACTACATGAGTGAGAATGAACGGAACAAAAGTACATTTCAATCAACGAACCTATGCTGATATGCTTTGAATCAAACAAAGAAACTTGGGTCTCTACTGATGCCTCCAAGGATGGCCCTGGGGCAACGCTGTTCCAGGAGAACAGAAGAGACATGCTTGGCTTTCTATGGCATCTGTTACAACACTAACTGCTGAGCCTGAACAAAAATATGCCTAACTCTAAATAAAGTTTAGGCATGGCCCACGGAATTATGAAATCTTTTAGGCATATGTAAGTTTCATAACTAAACAGAAACTGGTCTTCAGAATTACTTTTTGCTTGTATACAATATAATGTGTATATACATGTGTATATATACAGACACATATATCAAGGAATCTGAACCATATGTTTGTATAATAGAGCCTAATGGTGAAACTACAAAGTTAGTTATTTGACTTTCAGACAATGAATGATAGGTGCTTGGTAAATACATAAGTATGGGGCAGATGCAAAGGCATTCTCTAATTTTGACTTTGTTGCAGAAAAGTGTGTGTAAACTTGTGTGTTCATGCCAGTGGCAGCTCACCTAGGATATGAGGGAGCTGAAACCCCTGTGCTCTTTGCCAGCTCACTGAAGGTCGTCAGAGCACAGCATAAGGCAAATTTCAGTCAGGCTTTGAAGAGACCATCATTAAGGAGGTTTCTGTTTTCACAAATGAGGGCTACTGCGGTAGCTAGAGGAGCAGCTGTGAGGCAAGCGGTGGGCAGGCTAGAAACACACATCTTCAGTCAGGCATTAGCCATGGTAAATAAGAAGAAAAGTCACTTTACAGATTTGCTAGAACTTGAAGCTGGTGGTCAGCAAGTTCATGTCAGACTGTTAAATGAGGTTTCCTGAATGGGGTCTATGATTCGTTTCCTTTCACACCATAAGCCTGCAGTTTAAAAGCAGGTCTTTTGTCAAGAGAATTCTGCCAGTCGTGAAGCACAGTGGCCCACAGACAACCTCAGAAGTCTCAAACCAGCTGGCTACTTTGATTTTAATGCTACATAAGAAAATGTCTCTATCATCTCAATAGCATCTTACACAGACGTTTCTATCCTTACTTTATTTTTACCTACAAAATTACCTACAAGAATCTACAGTAAAGACCAGATGGCTAAAGAAACCATTTCAAATCCTAACCACCATGACTGCCTTCGTTTTACACATCTAATGGACATAAATTCTTGTCATCTTATTTTATGCGAATGGCAGGATTTATTAGATCAGACAGGTCATTAAGTAATTTTTTTCTTTAATAATGTCTTTGATCCAGTGAACTCAAATTTATGCTCTGTTATAGTGTGCTAACAGCTATTTTTTGGCTAGGAAAGTCAGTGATAAATCTGAATTTAATAAACTGACAATAGATCTCAATGTGAAAGAGATTCAAGGCACTCATTTTCCCAGTTATTTAAAAGCAGTGAATCCTTGCATAACTGCAAGACTAATCCCAAACTAAAAGCATAGTCTCTATAAAAATCTCTCATTGATCACAGCATGCAATTCCGCTTAATGGGGAGACTATTTTAAAGGCTGTCCAGCAATCATCCTGGTCACCAGTGGCAGTGTGCTCTTTTCACCTGCCAAAGAGGAAACAGAATTTGGGATTGTTCTTTCGTGAACATGGCTTTGTTCATGAACAAACACATACACACCTCTGTGTACGCTCCCTTCTCCTCCTGCCATCCCCATTCTCTTCATGTACACATACAAACACAAACAGAGAAAAAAAATAGACTTGGCGCTGGAGAAGCATGGTGGAACAGGTTGCCCAGCAAAATTGTGGAATCTCCATCCTTCAAGATTTTGAAAAGCCAGATGGACAAGGACCTGAGCAACCTCATCTTGCTCAGAAGCCTGCCTGGTTTTGAGGGAGGGGTTGGACTTGTGTCCACCAGAGGTCACATCCAACCTAAATTATTCTACAATTCCATGAGCTTGTCAGCTACCTGCTCTGTTACTTGCTAATTATTTTTTTCAGGAGCTCCGTGCACACACCCACAGCTTGTCTATAAAGGGAAAATCACTGGCAAAGCTACACAGACACAGTTTTACCTATAATAATGTCTCGCTATATATATTGTACGTACATATGCATATGTATGTGTGTGCGTACATTTGTAGGTCTGTTTGTGTAAATGTTTTTGTATGTATATGTACGTATGTAAACAAACATGTAAATGTAAATGTACGTATGTATACAAACAAATGTAAATGTAAATGTACGTATGTATACAAACAAGCCCTTTCCTAGCATATTGCCCTGCTGGAATATCAATGCCCCCACCCCCCAGACAACAAACGAGTTCTCCTGCAAGTGATGTGGCTGGGACCTAAGATAGACTGGGCAGGTGTCTCAACGCGCTCAAGCAAAATGCAGAAGCAGTGAAGACACTGTGTTCACACAGAGGTCATGCCATTCCAGGTTCTGGTCATCCCAGCACACCGGGCAGTGAATGGTTCACCCCATCCTGTCTTGTGTTTAAAGGACTTGAATGAGGTATTATATGATAGATATGCATGCTGCAGGTGGGAATCACTTACGACTAGGTGTTTTAATGATCTTGTTCTAATTTCTGAAATTCCCTCTAGCTACACACCTATCACAAGTACTTGGGGTCTGTGTCTTCCAGCCTGGTCTTAAGTAGATCTTTTAGGCCATAGATAAATACTTCATGTGCATCAAAGGACAGTATGTAGCTCCAAAACCCCTTGGTTGGTAGAATGCCTTTGTAAGCTTCTTTTATTAAAGCCTGCCGCTTTGTTCACCATCTTGCGCAGTGTTGCATCTGCCACTTACGTAGCTTTGAAGAGAGAGGGCATGTGTTGTGCTGCTCCAGAGCACTCTAAAACAAATGCACCAGAACAAAACCCAAGACACCATTCTTTTCCTATGCGTCTGGCTTAGATTAGACTCCTGTGCGACAAGAGTCAAGGAGGCAGAACTGCAGTCATAAGGGAATTGCCTTGTATCTGCAATGGAGTAGAAGATGAGGTACTCATTGCTACGAATGGGACCTGCTCTTAGCCCTTCTGGAGACAGTCATAAGGGTAGACATGTCACCTTTCGATATCTGAGCCCCATACTTGAATTTTCTTTTCACACCTCTCCACTTTCAAGAAGAACCTCAGTGAATCACACTGTCTGGCTATAAAAAGGGAAACTAAAAGAAATGTCAAATGTCACGGTGGCTTTTTCACATTATCTCTCTGTTGTTCAGACAGGAAGTAGGAGTGCATCCTACTCGCGGTGCAGATAGGGGAGACAGCTGCCTCCAGAGTCTCTTTATCAGGAGGGACTGCCCCTTTTGGAGAACCACAGGGTTGTTTTCTCTTCTTTTGACAACACAGTTTTGCTCTCTGGCCTCTGTTCTGCCAACCTAACTCGTTCTCTAAGAGACAACGATTCACGGTGTCCTGTCTGCTAAAATTTGGTCTCCTTTCCATTTTAATCCAGATTTTGAACCATATCCATCTACTCTCAAAACATAGAGAGTGATTGAGATGAAAAATATTTCATTTTCAGTTTGAAAGCCTGATTGTCTTGATTGTCTGTCTACTGCACTTAATGCAGTAGGTTAGGAACCAGTTGAAATCCATGCCACCCTGGGTAAAAGAGCTCAGAACACGTTAATGCTTGTGAAGGAGTGAAACAGCCTCTCTCAAGCTAGGCTCAGACTCCTTCTTGGGTGAGGTCAGTTAAAACGTCTTGCAGCCACATTTTCACACCACTCGCAATGAGTGTTGGTTGCAGATCCTTCATGAATATTCGTTGCCCAACTACATGATAGGTAGGCAATTTACACATCTCAAAGAGGAGATGGACTGTCAGCTGTGGCCAAATCCTTTCATTCTAGTCACAAATACACTCCCACTTTGTAAGGTTCAAAAGCAGTCCAAAATCTAAGGTTCCTATAGAATAGGTATAGTATAGTACCTATACTATAGCGCATATGTCATAGTCCATGTGCTAATAAGGGTTGCAAAGAGCTGGAGCAGCCTGTGTGATATCTACAGGATCATGTTCTCAGATGTGTGACTGGCAGGTATCCTCAGACAGGCAAAGTTATTTCTTCTCTTCAGGGAGACTGACAGTTGCTGCCCAGTCCAAATGATCCTCTTTCTAGAGACTACAATTAATAATATGAAAAGACCAGTCAGTGATTAGACCAATGGTGTCTTGAGCAGATTCCCTCCTTGGTTTTGGCCTTTCTTTAAAGCTGAGGTTGAATTTCTCAGGGCCATAAATAAGGTCCTACAGATCTGAAAGCAGAGTTTACAGCCCAATTAGCTTGTAATGGCTCTTCAAGCAGTTGTTGATGATAGTAATCTGGGCTTGAAGTCTTGGCATGTAAGGGATGCTTGTGATTGTAGCTCATGTTGTCTCACATTGGCTGAAGGCATATAGAGAGGACAAGGGTCACTTCGTGCTATCACAAACTAAGGCCTCTGACATAAGGCATCCCTCAGATATGTACCCTATTGTCCATGTGCTGAGCTTTGTTAGTGAGATCATGCCAAAGCTCAGGCTAGAGAATTACCAGCTTTCTGAAAGAACAGCATTATTAACACTGCAGACAAAGCACTCTTATGTGCTTTGTGCTGTGCAAACTGAGACCAAGTGGTAAATGTGTCAGTTTAGGAGTGTTTTGGACTCAAGAAGCAATGGAATGTCCTTTATATCTTTCGTAATGAGAGTCTGTTTGGATTAAAATGATCTCCATGTAAGCAAAAAAATTACCAGCCTTCCTATTTCAAAGCTGGCAGGGCTTCTTACACAGGCCTCTATTCAAACAGTGTAGGGGAAGAGGAATAGGGGACTTTTTTGTTTAACTCAAATGACGTGGTGTGTATTTCTAACATAAAAAGCAAGACAGAAAATGAGGTCTGTCTGAGGCAAAAGATTTAGAAGAAAAGGGAAAGTATGAATATAGGAATCTGTCTGAAGACAAAGGCAAGGAAAGTGAGCACTTTTAGTCATTGACAGAACATGCATTTTTATGAGTGTTAACAGCAATTTGGTGTGATGATTTCTGTAACGACATCCTAGCCAGTACAGCTGGTCTACAAGCAGGAAGGGAAGAAGCTGGATGAACAGTGGAATCTATGAAAAGTCTTTGGAGCATGTTTTAAGAACAATTTTGGGCATTTTGGGAAGATCTGAGATTGACAACCTAGTAGGGTTGAAAACCATGCTTGAAAACAAGAAGGAAATTCCAGCTGAAGAAATGCAAATCTATACATCATCTAAAAATAACTGCAGACAGCTATCCTACCAAAAACAGAGCCCAGGAAAGCACTGAGGAGCGGTCCGTCTAAGCCAGGATCCTTTCCTCCAAAAGCTGGCAAAGCACAGTGCTGGGGAGGAGACTGCAGAAAAGGTCATTATGTACAATTTTGCCACAACGATGTGTGTAAGGAGAACATATGTTTAAGATAAAATGATCAAATACGGTGTACTACCTCAGGCTTAATTCCCATGGACCCCTACTAAGAAATCTCAACTACCCTTTTCCTTCTGTGCGACTTCCATTCTCCTTACAAAGAAAATATCACCCTCTGGCTATGCAAGGAAGTACCAGAATAACCTTCACAGTGCTTCCTTTTCCCCGAGATGAAATTCGGTGAGATGAAATTCGGCTTTCTAGCTTACATATTACCCCCCAAAAGCTCTCCCCACATACTCAAAGCGCTTGCCTACCTGCTCCGCTTAGGCCCTTTTCTTTGGTTTCTGTTCCACTCACACTTCTGTCTGCTGCTCTTCCCACCTCCCACCTCACTTGGTAACACAAACACAAACCCTACCTTGGCCTTCCCCTGTTGCACTTCTGAAGACACTGGACCCAACCTGGCCGCCTGTCCATCTCCATGCTCCTCTTTGCTGCCCTTATGAGCTTCTCCTTCTATAACCTCTCATGGCAACATGCCCAACCTGAATGCTTCTCCACTCAGTTCTTCCCTCTTGTCCCTGGCAGTCTGTCCTATGACCATATTGTACCTAAACCTACTGCAGACAGCCAAACTCTTTTCTCTATCATCTCCCAGCACCGACACAGACATGAGTCACTGTCACTGAAGCCATCTTTTCACAAAGGTACCTTTTCTTCTCTCACAATTCCTTCCCTTTGACTTTCTTCTCTTCCTCCTCCTTCCTTCTCTTTTGAATAACCCTGTATCCAAGCCCTTTCTCTGCTCCCACATTGCTCTCAGCCATGACCTCCTCAGCCTGTGTCTCCTGAGAAATTTTGGCGAGTTCCTCATCCTCTTTCCACCCTCGCCCATCCTTGGATGCGGATGCTTGTGTGCTGATGACAAGCCGATCCTATAGGTGTAGGTTTCTTCACACTTGTGTCTTCACGCTGTCTGCGGCCATGCCTCAACTTTCCTTCCCAATTAAAAGGCTGCTCACCAGACCATGCTCACCAGACCTCCGTTGTTCAATTCCCCCTCCTATCATTACCAAGTCTCTCTCAGCATTACGAATTGCTCCTGGATACAACCCCTCACCTGGCATTCATGCACCTTTCAGTCCATCAGCATCTGCACTCAACATTTTGCCCCCTCCCCCCACTAATAGCTTTGCTGATGCTCTCTTGAGGCTGTGATTCTTTCCCCCCTTTTTCCCACTGCAAGTTTTATTCTGGCACTGGCTCAACTGCAGCAACTGTTCCTCCAAGAGCAGGCTGACAACTGCTGTTATGAGTTTGTTCTCTCCTTTTTCCATTCACCCGTTTCATGCAGCACTTAACACAGTGGGCTTCTGGCCCACGAGCAAGGCATCTTAAGCACTGCACTGAATGCAAATGTAATCACATGGCTGTGGAAGTTGTTCCTGCCATTCATATGAATAGTTAACTGGTTTTTGTTAATTAACTTTTTGCCGCCATAAAGTTTTGTAGCAATCTTTATGCCGCTTAAGATCGACCCTCTCCTGGCGGAATGGTTGAATAATAGCACCAGCTGGATGCATCATAATTATCACAGCCTCGGCACTGTGGAAATATAAGACTTCTGGTGGGTGGAAGCCATTGCCTCTTTCTTTTCCTGTGTGCCTGGGCTTATCACAGGATGTCATTCAAGGTTAAAAAGCTTAGCATCCCTGCTGATCGTGCCTTTCCCTCTGGAAAAAACATGTGATGGATATGATCAAAAAGGGTTGTATTTCAGCTGCGCAGTCTGTTCAGGCTTGTCCTTCTTTACCTTACCCATGGTGTCCCAAAAACAACATGTGACCCTGTGCACATGAGGGATTAATAACTGGGATTCCATTTTAGTGACACTGAGAGCATCAGATCATTGTTGTGGGCCACTTGTTCAGAAAGCTGGAAGCAAATGAGCAGAAATACAGGGATACTGCTTGCTTCGCACCAGAGAGAGGGAGATGGACTTCGTTTTTGCCACTTTAGTATTTAAACCATTAGGGAATATTGACTGTAGTCCCATTCGAGAACTGCTTGCCCCACAGTTGCCTGTGCCCCTTTCGCTTGCCTGTCAGTGATGTCTTCATGGTATGTTACGGAAAAGGGTGAATACATATTTCTTATTCTTAGATGTTAACACATGGAATTTCCATCTTTGTGTCTTCCTCTCTATTTATAAAAAGATGCCTGTAGGCATTTCTGTTTGAATGCTACATTTTCTAATGTGAACATAGATGACCTTATATTTATACTTCCTTAACAACTCTCTCCATTCTATACCTGCTGTAAAATTCAGCTGAGATCAGGTAGAGAGAGGAAATGGTTCAGACTTCTAACCCAGACTGGTAATAGCATTAATGTTTTGAGCAAAGATGATGTATTGCAACGCCAATTGACCATCCTACCCTGAGTATATGCTTGGAAAGACTGTCTTGTCTTCTTTCTTGAGGATATGGTTATGCTTCAATTTACCTAGATTTGGGATTGAGGCCTTACATACTCCATAGCCAGCTCTACTCTAATTGTATTGGCAAAGTTCCTAGATTCTGCAACAATCTGGTTGAGGCAAAAGCCAATTCTGCCACTGCTTCTTTTCTACTGTAACAAAGGATATGTTTAATCAAATAAATATCAAGATTAACAATGAGGACAGTGCAATGGTATCTCCGTTACTGCTTCAAATACCACTTTTCCTTTATTTAGCAGCCTCGGTTCAGTACACCACGGTGCTGGGGTTTTTTTTACATCACCAGCTTTTGTCTGCATTGTGGCGTTTGTAGGAAGGACTCTCCCCCAGGAAAAATCAACAGGATACTTCATAAAAAGGAGATTGCTGTTTAAAATGATGAGGAAGCACTTATAGCAAAAACTGGTTTAACAATATGTACTTATTCCTAGGTTTATATATGAGATTTCTATGCTACCTCTTTTCTTACTTGCTGACGATATGCGTACTATTGTCTCCACTAACAGAACATGTGAGTGTTCTTCTGCTTACATATCCCCTATTTATTTCTTCTTTCTTGCCACCTTACCAGGGTGCTTCACAAATACAAGCAAAACCAGATTTTTGTTAGACAGCTACAATACTGTTTTGGTATAAGGTTAAAAAACCCAGAAATGCAAACTTATTTCTGACCTTCTGAATGCAGGGCATAGTCTCAGATTTGCTGATCGTTAAAAATACAGATAATTTTAATGTAAATTCCTTGGACAAAGTAATTAAATGAGCTGTAGTATTCCTTTGCCTGGACTGACCTTATGACTAAAACACTGCCAAAATTTTACACGTTTTCCTGTGGTCTGTTCTCCAGACAATGAGATCCAAGCTGCCAGATTTTTCATTAATTGGTTCTTCAGTGGATGGTAGAAAAGCAAGAAGAATATAAGCTCAAATGTGTTTGTTTACTTAACATCTGCTGCCCCTTAACCTCCAGGTTCCCCACTTCTCTAGCAAACAACTTTTCCTCCATTATCTCAAAACTACAGTATATCCAGCATTTTTCTTTACATTCCTTTTGCCCCTTTGCCTTCTCACTCATTACTGTCTTCCTGCTGTTGACAACAGGACACCCTAATTCAGTGACTGAGCCCCCCCCCTTTCCTCGGGATGGCCCTTCTGCGGGGTGAACGGATGGGTCGGGGAAAAAAGCTGATCTTTCGCCAACACAAAAAGTGCGTGAAGGTGGCTCTATGATATGGGTCAGCTCTGGAAAGACGGAAGAGCTTCTGTCAATATGTTAAAGAAAAGGGATCCATTCTGATGACGCCATTAAGAAAACTGCCCAATTCTCTCTCCTCTGCCTCACCCTCCTGGTTAACTCTGTAGGAGTCACTGGTGGTGTTCGTGTTCCTGGGGAAGAAGGAAAGAGAAGTGAGAGCCTCCAGGATACGTTAAACAGAACACACAAAAAAAAAAAAAAAAAAAAAAAAAAAAAAAAGGGAGGGGGGGGCGGGGGAGAAGTGTCTGCGCCATAAAAAAAGGTATCTAGAGAAAGGAGGAAAGGATGAACTGTACGTCCTCTGGAGAACGCAGTGGGGCACACATGCGGCCAGGGGAATGCGTCGGGGGCAGCGCAGCAAAGGAGGCTTCACTGTCACCCCTTGCGACACCCTTCCCCACCCTCGGCGCGGCCAGCTGTCACGTTAAAATAGCACAGTAAAATGCCTGCATCCTCTGCTGCCACCTAGCCCGCACCCCGAGAAGAACCCGGGGCTGAGGGGGCGGTGGAGCCGCCCCCGCAGGACGGTGGTCGTGGCCATCCATCCCTGCTGGATGACCAGCCACTTCATCCTCACAAATACACCCTCCACCCCAAAACGGTGCTCGGGTGAGCTTGACAGCGCCTCGCGCTCAGGCGACCACTTAGGGGAGCTGAAAGGAAGCGGTAAGGGTAAAGGCAGATGGAGGTGAGAGACGCTGCGCTGGTTTTGGCTGGGGTAGAGTTAATGTTCTTCACAGTAGCTGCTGTGGGGCTGTGTTTTGGATTTGTGCTGGAAACGGTGTTGATAACACATGGATGTTTTGGTTATTGCTGAGCAGTGCTTACACAGTCAAGGCCTTTTCTGCTCCTCACAGCGTCCCACCAGCGAGTGGGCTGGGGGGCACAAAAAGTTGAGAGGGGACACAGCCAGGGCAGCTGACCCCAACTGACCAGAGGGGTATTCCGTACCATATGACATCATGCTCAGTATATAAAGCTGGGGGGGAGAGAAGAAGGAAGTGGGGGATGTTCGGAGTTATGGCGTTTGTCTTCCCAAGTAACCGTTACGCATGATGGAGCCCTGCTTTCCTGGAGATGGCTGAACACCTGCCTGCCCATGGGAAGCAGTGAATGAATTCCTTGTTTTGCTTCGCTTGTGCGTGCGGCTTTTGCTTTACCTATTAAACTGTCTTTATCTCAGCCCACATTTTTCTAACTTTTAGTTTTCCAATTCTCTCCCCAATCCCACCGGGGGGGAGTGAGTGAGCGGCTGTGTGGGGCTGAGTTGCTGGCTGGGGTTAAACCAGGACAGATGCCAACACAGGAAGATTGGCATATCCTGATTTATGCTGTATGCTTACGATAAGGTTTGGTAGGTAACGCACGACTAAGACAGACAGACCTTATGCATAAATCAAGGGGGGTGAAAATTTGAGCCATCTGAGTTTGTCTTGCCCAAGGATTTGCACAGATCTTGACCAGAAAAACTGATACTGCTGCCCTGCTGTGCTAGTAACTACATGTTGCCAAGTCGCTCATTCACCTTCTCTGCTGTCCAGTGGTCTTCCTTTTTCCTGGATACCACTCTTCTTCCAGGCTTTGCAGGCCTTCCTTTTTCCTTACACTACTTTCCTTTCTTATGTGTATGCCTCTTGTCTCCCCCTTCCTACTCTGACATAGGAAGTTTATGGTGGAAGACTTAAAGACGAGAAAGCAATTCTCAAGAATCAAGTGGAGAACATGGAGAATAAGGAGAGGGGCTAAAATAGCAGTCTTGGGAAGGAAAGCTTGAAAGGAAGAATTTCTCCAGTAGTTCCTGGAGATCATTTCCTTCAAGTTGTCCCATGTTGTGGAAGCCACAGAATGAGCAATCCCGCTCATGTAAGTCCTTTTTCTGGGCAAAACGTTATGTACTTGGTTAACAGCCCATAAAGTGATCATAAATCCCTAAACCCAAGAATGTCATTTCAGCTAGGAGCATCTGTATCAACATCACGGTGACTTTGCTTGGCTCCTGTTGCTGTGTCCTTGAGGTAAATACATATATTACTTTTTTATTCATCTCCGTTGGTTTGGACAAGCTCTGTACCCAACTCTCAAAAGTCACTGTAGTTCCAACTCTGCAGCAGGGAGAGTATGTGAGATCAAACAAGGTAAGCTCTGAGCTTGTAACAATTAATTTTTTAGCTTTATTCAAAAGTAGAATAAGCAACATTAATCCAGGAAAGCTAGTTACCATGCAGTAATACCTACAGGGCCCACAACTGCTGAATAATTTAGAGTAAACTTTGCATCGAGTGCCATGAACTATGCTCTAAAATAAAGAGTACGCAATCAAATCAGTTAGTTCAGCTTGAAATATCTGGGTCCTGATCCAGGATTTATGCCTGTATTTAAATCATATTACCCTCAGTCTACATTTCGATCTCCAGCAAGAAGTGCCCATCTGCCTCAATCCATGCAGAGCAAAGTCCAGTACAGCCCTAGCTGTGCATTCCAGTGCAGGACTCAGGTTTCCTCTGCGATGTGCATGTGTCTCCTCCACACACACCAGTCCTGTCCAAATAATACTGGAACCCTGACTGACCTTTCAATATAAATGACAACAGAGCACTAGGAGAGAGGTTTTCGAAGCTGCTGAAAGACATAGATAGGTATCTTTGGGGGATTTTTGAATGTGACTAAACAGGCCAATTGGCTGACTCCCACTGCTTTCATGAAATCAGTAAGAGTTGGGTACCTAACTTCTTCAGTCATGTTTGGACACCTTCCCGCAGGCATCTTTGAATAACTAAGAATTTTGGGACATTTGGCCTTACTTACAGATGAAGTCTGCCCAGGCACACAGTAAACCCCCCCAAAATCCTCCCCAAACTGGTTAGATCCTAGTACCTAGTACATAAGAGTGCTCAGAAGAGCTGGGTTGCTCCAGATAAGACACACTGGCTCAGCTTTAGCTTTGGTTTCATATGCTTTGTGTCCCAGAATCAGACCCAGCAGAAACCGGGCTAGCACTATTTTACTGAAGCCTGAGGCCTGGAGAGCACCTGCACAGCTGCTTCATGTACTTGGTTTCTGAAAGAAAAAGGAAAAAAGAAAGGCTCTGCATCTCCATGACTTCTTCCCTCCTCCCTCCCCAGTAACCTGGAGCATTTCTGGCAAGGACTGCCAGGTAGCCTGCAACCTGAAGCTACACCCAGAGGCCTCTCACGTGGGAGTAGTAACCAAATTGGGGGCTGTGATCTGCTCACCACCGTTTTGCCTGTCACTCCACAAGCAATGCAGGAGACTACACTTCATTGACAATGTCTTGAGCAAAGATTTTTACCTCTACCACAGCAGATAAGCAGAGACTTGCACGAGGTGCAACCTTTAGTAAAGTCAATTCTGGTTCGAGAAGTAATTGCTCACAGATGCACGGTATGGCTGTCTTCATCGGGAAATTTTCATTTACTTCAATTGTTATATGCAAATAAAAGCCTTTTAGCATTTCTGAATTTCAGTCTGCTGTAGAAATCGCAGTTCACCACTGAACTCATCGCTAGCACGTGAAAAATATTTTGGGAAGTCACGTCACACAGGTCTTCCTCAGAAGTCAACACACTGAAAAAAAATGTATATCATGTATATCGCTCATCACTTCTGCACAGCTCTGGGTTCATCACATTTGAGCTTTGATTCATTTGAGCCACATGGCCAAAATGATACGTATAAATCTGTCCAAAATTCTCTGCCATGACATTCTGTTTCAAGCTCATGCCTGCATTCAGAACCAGACGCAAACAGGCACCAGCACTGATATTCATCTTCTGGTTCCTCCGAACCAAGCCCCCACCCCAGCAGTATTTGCATTCAGGCTGGACTAGGAGGCACGACCCCAGCGGGGAGCTTGATGTGAATCTCTGCATTTAACAACCCTGTCACCGGACTAAATCAAACGGTATGTGGTCCATAACACTGTCAGGAAGGTAGGGTACGCTGTTCTGCATCTGATTAAGAGTGATATATTCAGTCAACCCACATAATAATGTTGTTTTAGGACTAAAATGAGAAACTATTGGCAAATGTAATAATCTTCTTTTTTCAGATGATGAAGAGCATGTGCAAATACACCCAGAGTACAAAATCCTAGCCATCCTAACTATACAGGGATACTGGGATCAGGACTGGGATTCTTTATGGCCTGTGTGCTCTGCCTTTTGCCTCCTATTTGTTGTTTACGCTTAGGAATAGAGCTGTGGGGGCCGGGATATTTAGGAACTGTCACCGCATGGATGACATATGGGTGCTGCCTGGCTCATGGCATCTTTATGATGGTGTGACTTCTAATCCAGACATATGCAGATTAGCAGCAGGTTCAGTCATGCTGAAAGCATCCAGGGCTTCCTTTTAAGCACCGATCCCTTTCTGACTGGCAGCGATGTGACTGTCAGCTACTGTTTCCTGATGTCTCGCTCACATGACTCCCGAGTGCCGTGATACACCGTGCTCGGACGGCTATCCGATTTCCAATCAGCGTACGGTGGCAGCAGACAGTAACGGGGGTTTCTGTTCCTGGCTGGGTGCCACAGTGTACTTGGAGACATTTGCTGCTTGCATGTGAGTTTTGGAATCCCCTTTTACAATCAGGAGGTCTATGGAAAAAGAAATCCCTACCACAGCATGAACATAATACTGGCTCTGTGTGATGCCAAAAGCATTAATCTCCTTCAGCTTTGAGGCCGTGTGCCTACGGACTCCAAATGTCCCAGTTCACTCAGCACATTTCTCTCGACCTTATGCATGATTTTTTGATAATTATAATGTCACATGATAGCACACCGCACTGTCTTTGAGTTATGAAACTGGGGCCTCACATCGGTAGAAAAATCCTTTTTTTTTTTTTTAATCACTCATAGGAGAATGGAGAAACCATTATTGCGAACTGCAAACCCGATGGTACAGTAGCTTCCAAACCTGGGGATGAATTGCCTTTATCTTGGTTAAATGATGCTCCGGTTTAAATGAAAACATGTCAGTTTAATTTTCATCGAAAGACCATGGATCTCTATCTGTAAGTCTCACTGGCAATAGAACCTGCAGCCCCCCTTACTTCAAGCCAGGACTCCACCCAAAGCGTTTATGAAGGAGCACCAGGTGACTAAATGCTATGCTGAGAGGCACATCAGAAACGCTTTTGACAGACAAAATTTTTGGCTTGGTCTTTTGTACCAAGTGCTGAATAGGTTTTGAACTTAAAGTGGTGTTCATGAAAATGAAGATAAAGAAGCTGTTAATGTTACTGTCCCTCACAACTGGCCGGTTTTCAGTTTAGGATGCCTCATTCTTGCTGTCCAGGGAAAGGGCAGCCCTCCCACGGTGGGGGGCTTCAGAGCTCCTGCAAAGGCATCTCATCTCCCCACTAATAAACTACTAATGGAAATTTTCCTTTCTTTGGCATTACAAGGTAAGAGATGCACGTTTGGGGCTTCTGGCTTTACAAAATGTTAGTTCGTATATACAAGACTTGTCAAGGTAGGGAGTTTGTTCAGTCCTGCCACCGTCACCATCTCAAAAGCTGCTCGGGCTGCCATAAGAGATGCTACAGCACAAGGAGGCAGTGAGCAATGGGCAGCACGCAGCCAGCAGGGATGACTGGTTACCCCATTGGAAGTCATGACCGGCAGCGAAGAAAGCTGCTGTTGCTGTTCGTGGGAATGAAGAGCTGCTCATGGTGAAGGTGAGGTTCTAGTTCCAGCGCAGAGCCCCCATGCAGCAGCAGTGCATGCTCCAGGTGTTCCTGAAATTAAGACACTCCCTTCCAATGGACAACACATCAGCCACAGACAGTCCTGTGGCCAGCACAACTTTCATATCTGTAAGAGGACAGGACTATTGCCAAGGGTCCTTGGACGAGAGGAAGGAAGGAGGAAAACAGAGATGCTTCCCAAACCGCTGATACAGTTTTCTTCCCTTTACCACCTCCTACTGATTTTGTTGTTGTTGTTGTTTAACCCTTGTTTATATCATTCACAGCATACGAATAGGTCAGTGTCACTGCTCCCGGGTTGTCCATCGAGCATAATTTAGACAGATTGCTGCAGAGAAGCGAATTTGAGCTGATGCCACCAAATATGTCAAAAAGGACCACTAGAAACTGAAGCCATGTTTTGTTGCCTCCAATTTGGGTATGACAGAATGGCTGTGGTTGTTTGGCAGGTCATGAAGCCCCAGCAAACCTGCAAGACTTAAGGAATGTAGTAGGGATGAGATCAATGTGATCATACAGACTTGTGAAAAGTCAGTAGAATTCATTTTTTGATACAGAAAAATCTCCTTTCTGCTGAACTTCCAAAATAACTGGTCTATAAAACATGTAAATTCAATCACATGGTTTATAAACGCTGCAGGAAAATTACCGTTTTCTGCACATTTCTATAACTGCAGTTCCTGTAGGGCTTACAGGGAGGAAGCTTCAGGTTTCTCACTTTCCGTCGTACTACTGAGTGGGGACCACGCGCCTGGATCAGCTGAGTGTGGGTCACAAAAGCAGCGACAGTGAAGTTCACCACAGATCCTCCTGCCTGCTGCTTTGGTGTGCCAGCCTTCACCAGTGCGGGCACAGGACCACAGAGCCACTTCAGCTGGGAAGGACCTCCAGCGGTCACCTAGTCCAAGCTCCTCCTCAAGCAGGGCAACTTCAAAGTTAGATCATGGCTAATTAACAACAAAATGAGAAGCAACAGAAAGAGTTCTTAACTTTAAAGGCATATTTTAATGTGACACTGATTCATGATCAGCTTTCTCAGATAAATCCAGCATACCCAGAAGCCAGCAACTGTAAGCTGCTCAAACTAAGTAACAAGTTGACCAAAGGAAACTTAATGCTTTAATCCAAACACAAGCAGCAGACAAAAATCCCGATACGGTTGTCAAACATAGCATAATCTTGGCTTTTACTTTATCTCAGATATTTATTTTTTTTTTTAGGAACTGTAATTTAACCTTGTCAAGTGGGAGTTTCTGGGGTTTTTGGGGGGAGGCAGGCTCTCTCCAGATCAAAGCAGAGACGTATGAGGAGAGAACTGAGAGCAAGCATGTGCTCTCGCAATCTGTGTCGGGCAGCTGAGGGTGACTGAATCTGCTCCTCATTTACTTCTGTGCAGCTGGGGATCTCTAACAGTACTCTGCTTGCTCCGCTCGTATTTCCTTTTTACAGGGGAGAGCCTTTCATCAGAAAGCTGGAACAAATTGCACCTTTGGTTAAACCATCATGCATGCTAACCGTTGCTTCCTCTTTCCCAGTATCTGACATCAGAGCCATGCTGTTTGAGGAAGTCACAGCTACGGCAATTGTTTCTAACCGCTGCTCCCTTCTATTTTAGTCCGGCTGAGAACGATCCCATCCCTTTATACTCTGCTTCTGGCTAAATACACTGATATCTGTAACCTGTACATCCAGAAGCATTGTTTGAGAAGAACGGAGGATAACAAGACATTTCTGCACAGAACAAAGGAGCAGAAAAGGAAAGTGTGCCTCTTATTTATTTATTTATTTATTTATTTATTTATTTTGTATCGATTTGAAATTCTTTAACAACAACAGCACTTTGATTGATGTGAAGTCACAATGAAGTCGCAGTAGACTTGGCGGTGTGATGAATGCTCCTTTGACCTTTAGAGATGGTTGGCCTCATTCCCCCACTGCTGTGCACCTAGGGTTGTAATTTATACCTGTGGCAAAGCGGTTACCAAATCAGCATGGGAGCAGTTTATAGCGACTTGCGCGAATCGCAACACAAGGAACAAGGCAGGGGGAAATCAGGCCCAGTGCCTTCTCCCACAAGGCATCAAAGAGAGGATCTTTTATAATTTACTACAATACCGCCTAAGTACCAACCTAAAGCGAGGCCCTGCCAGGCACCCTACAAACACAGAATAGCGGATGGCCGCTTGCCACAGCCCGAGGGCTTGTCTACAGGGGGATATTACTGCTCATTAAATGAAGGTGTGTGCGGGGAAAGCGGCTCTTCGTGCCCCCAGGAGGTACCGGTGCAGTTTGCGAGCTCCTGGGCTGACCGCAGGCACTGTGTAAACCTGCAGGGCTGCACAGCGGCTAAGTCGAAGGGCTGGAGCCCCACTAGTACCCCTCCTAAATCCATCCTGCCTCCCACGCAGGTTAGCCCTGTGCAGAGAGAAACCTCTTTAACCCTTTGCAAGTTGCAAAAGCCTGGGAAACAGGTAGAAGAAATACGTGGCGGGGGAAGAGGTTTCCAGAGCTGTGCACACAACCCTGAAAGGACAGTTAGACACATCTACAGGGGCCCATATATATACCTCTGTGTGTGTAGATTTAACAGATAAAAGTAATAGTAATCTGAGCAAGATGCAAATGGTATGGAATAAGGGGTGGAATGTCCTGGTTTGAGGTAAAACAGGACCAATTTTGTTCAGTAACTTCACTTCTTAGCTGGGCCTCTTCTAACTACTGAAATTAACAGCATATTGTGCACAGTGTTCGCTCTCTCAGAGCGATAAGACCAATGTTTATAGCTGATGCCCAGGCATGGTATGCGGAGAGGCTCTTGCTTATACTTATTGCTATAACAGCCAAGGCCAACCAACTTTGTTATTTGCCACGTTGGAGGGTCGGAAGTGGAAAAGTGCAGTGGGGTCCCACCTGCGGGGAGGAGCAGACAGGACAGGTGACCCCAAACTGACCAACAGGGTATTCCATCCCATCCGCATCATGCTCAGTATAAAAACTGAGGGATCAAAGGGTCAAATCTCTTTTCTTCAATCGCCGACGTCTGAGGAGGACTCTGTTTGTCTGCCTTTGGTCCCGATCCTGAATGCAGATCCGGAATCCAGTTCTCATCTGTCACTGAGTCCAGCCTGGGACTGCCCCAATGCCAGCCAGTGTCATGATTGTTATCCTGGGAGCTTGATACGGTTTTGTATGTATTTCATTATTGCCTTTTCATTTTATTATTAACATTTCATTAAAGTAGTTTAGTTACTTCTAAACTCGTAAGTTTCTTTTTCCCTCTGCCTCTCTCTTCAAAGAGGGGTAGAGAGGAGCATCTGTCAGTCCCATCTGGGGTCCCCCATGTCCCCAGTGGCCGATTTGGCCTAAACCACGACACCTTGCTAGATCACTCCAAAGGTGCCCCAAAGTGGAGGCACCTACCTGTGTCCATGCTGAAGGCCCTCAGGCATCCCAAATCCCTCCTGAAGAAGAGACTAGCTCTGTGCTCTCCGGCATGACATCAACCTCCAAAGCCCACCAGGAGGGAAGGGGTCCATCATCAAGGCCCTTTAGTCATCGTATCCTCAAGGCAAATGCACCATGGGCACCCTATAACCTCACCATGAAGCCCCACAAAGGGGTCCCGCCTTACTGAGCACTATCTAAGATCACCCGAAAGCTGATCTAGGTGATCACATGCAGGCAGGCAGGGGAAATTCAATCCATCACCTCTTTGCTAATGACTGAGGGCCAAAACGACCCTTTTCTGGAAAAAGCACGCAGGCTTGAACAGAAATAACAGAGGTCTTATACAGCAGGTGTTTTGAACACATGAGCTGCTGGGCCCTCACAGGGAGATGACTTTTCAGATGGTTCAAGGCATGTTTGCAGAGGTGCCTCATGAAATGTGCCTCCACTAAATACAGTGATCACCCAGTCCCAGAGCCTAGGAACAAAACCAGTTCCTGGAAGAAGAAATACAACCCCCAACTTGTTCCAGAGGTCCAGGGCACCTCCCAGGACTATCTTATTCCCTTTTCTTTAGAGACATGTGTTTGGAGTCACTGATACACAGCCATTTCTGACTCCAGGAGAAGCTGCCCAAGCAAGTGTCCTAGGACAGGGCAATTTGGGCTGGGAGTCACAGCCTGTGGCCATAGGACATGGCTTGTGTTGCCCGTTGTGAGAAAAGCAGAGAAAGCCAGAGAGCAAGGTCTGACCAGGGTCTATGAAATGAATACACAACCGTGCAGCCCCTTTTCTGTCTTTTAAAAGTCCTGCAATTCCCCCATGTTTACCTAACACACTACTTTTGAAAGTGCACAAGAGGAACTGGGATTTGGCTGATTTGCAGTGTTGTGACAGGCAAGTTTGTAGGAAACCTGTGTATAATATCGCCCCAGACACCAGCGGCCCCAGGACTAGGCAGGCTGTATGTGAGTCCAGGAGTGCCCGCACTTCAGGCATTCCCTTGCAAAAGGCAGGGTATGTTAAAACAGCCAATGCACCATTGTTTTGCACTTACACACCTGCAGCAGCACAGAAAATAGAGCAGACAGGGGGTACGCTGGGGGAACCAGCATCAAAAGTTCACCTGCCTCTGACATGTGTGATAAAATGGTCTTTACAGAGCAGACAAAATGCCATTCTCTGCCTAAGACCTTGTCTAGTGCCACCCCACTCCACTCCTCAGTCCTGCCAGGATGAACTCCACCAACAATTTCACAAAGCTCCCCAAGACTCACATCCACAACTACATCTCTGTCCCTCAACTCTCGCCTCCTTTGTGGCCAGAAAACCTCCCCTGGGTCCCAGTGACTCCCTGCACTGCAGTTCTTGGCTGAAGGCAGGACCCGGTAAGGAAATGGAGGGGACAGCTAACTTCTGCTTCCACAGGCTCTCCCTACTTCCAAGGTGAATTCTTGCTTTTACAAGCACTCAAGGGACAAGTGCTGTTTATTTAGCAAAAACTCTGGAATTAGTTTACTTAAACTAAATAGTGTTTTGGAATCAGTTATTTGTTCACCGACCCTATTGCATATCCAGATATGATGAAGCCTATGAGGTGTTTCAAGCATAAATCAGTGCAGTTTGTCCTGTGTGGTCCTTAGAAGTGATGGCGCATGAGTCAGCTGGCTAACCACTAGAAAGCAAAACCATATTCCTCATAAGCTTTCAATTAGAAACAGTAAATTAACAAAGCCACAATCACTTCTTAAAAGTCTCTTTTTCAAAGCAAGCCTTTTCTGCTGTCCTTTCTGATTTCTTTCAGGATTCTGAGGCGAGGACGAGCTCCATCTCCTTTGGAAAGATCAGAGGGGAGAGCAGGGCCAGGTGCAACTTAGAACAGCAATGCAGAACGTCAGGAAGATTTTGGCTGAAAAGGGTCTCTGGACATCTCCAATTCCACCATTTTCTCAAGGCAGGGCAAGCTTCAAGGCAGACCAAGTTGCCTTGCAAGCTGTCGATATCTCCATGGACAAAGACTGCAATGTTTCAGAGATCTGTTCCACTGTTTGACAGAGTCTCCTGGTGAAGAATCTCCTTCCTACAGTCAGAACTTCCCTTGCTGCATCTTGTGACCATTGCCTCTTGTCCTTTCACTGAGCAACTTTGAGAGGAGTCTGGCCCTGTCTTCTTTGTAGTCCCCCTTTAGACAGTTGAGGACAGCAATTAGATGTCCCCTTATCCTTTTCTCCTCTGGGCCAAATACCCCCAGTTCCCTCAACCCACCCTGCTATGTTACACACTCCAGCCCACAGCACAGGAGCATTTTACTCAAAATTAATGACACTATTCCATTCCTGCAGAGGTCAAAACCAATGACCTCAGGATGTCACCCTGTGTATTTTAATGATAAAATGCTGACATTTTCAAATCATTTGAGGTTTTTTTCCTTATTCTATATGGGTTAAATGGTCATATAAAACCACAATAAATTAAAAATCATACAGAGTTATGTTTTATTACAAGTTACATAAAATACAGCAAAAAATCCCATCCTAGCGGGGGATCATCCCTCTCTGCTAGGTATTAAGCTGCTTCTTGGCCAGCTGAGCTACACTAAGCATCAGATAAAACCTGCAGATTGATTAGACCCAACTGGCACCTGCAGAATTAACACCTGCAATTTTGGTAAGCTAGCTAAACTAATTGAACTGAGCAGCACAAAGCTATCAGGTTTCACTCCTTCTCTTTTCACACATAACTCCTGACGTCCTTTGCAAGCGGTTGTGAGAAACTGCGTATTTGATTTAGTTTGAAATTTGATCATTTTCGCAGGTGATCGTGGCTTTGTAATGCAAACATGGAGATACCTCTTTATTCTCGTGGCAGAACAGAGCGGGTTTGTTTTTCTGTTCTGATTTAGGGAACTGCCATTGGATATTCAGTGACAAGCAGTTTGAATAGATAGATTTAATTTTTGTTACAGTCCTGGTTACAATAACAATCCCTACATCTCTTGCAATTACCACCCAGCATTTCACCCCCAACTACGTAACAGCCTCTCTTTCTGTATACTTAATCACCCTCTCCTAACCTCCAACTCAACTAATGAGGCTGCTGGTTGATTAGCAAACAAATAATCACCTGAGTGCCAGATACAGACAGCTGCCCCGTGTGTCTCACTCACGACCCATCTGCAGAATGCAGCAAATGCCAGACGCTTGTCTTGGAGCAAGCTTGGTAGCAGAGCACTGGACATAGAGAATGGTGCATACTTGCATGTGTGTGCCCGTATGGGTGCAGAGAAATAACAGCAAGAAAAGCTTGGAAAATTTTATGGAAAGGAAATATTTTTAGCTGCTCCTCTCTCACGACTAATTTGTTTCTTAGTGTTTCCTCAGTGTCATGACTACCATACCATCTGCTAAAGAGAAAAGTTTGGTGCAATCCCAGGTAGTCAAAAAATGAGCTGGTTGCTCAGACTGCGCAGTGAGAGTAGATTTTGTAAGTGGTCCTGACTAATGTGGTGTGTATGTCTCACAAGTTTTACAGTTTCTAAACATTACAAGATGGCAAGCAGTTACGACTAATACAATGTTTGGCAAAATCTCCTGACTAAACCCAAATTTTATATTTGATTCACAAAGTGACTGCGCAGTTCAACAAAAGGTGGGCTTGTAATAATTGTCGGCATTATTCACACAAATATATTAATATTTTGATATTGCACACATCACCTCGAAAAGAAGTTAGGGATTCAATGCCAGCTTCAGCATATATACACCAGAATGCTTCTGAAGTACATTTGAGAATTCTCATTTAATGATGTGATATTTTATTTTAAAATATACATTCAGGTGTGTGGTGATTATTCAGGAAAGATATAAAGCTCACTCAAATCCAAGCTGGATCTTGCTTTATTGTTTGATTTTCTTGACAAAAATGGCATTAATACTTTAGTGCAAACTGGGATTACATCAGAGCCTTATTAAACTGAGCACTGCAAAAATAAAACAAAAGAGAGTCTGAACTTTAGAAAGTAAAGATCTGTTGGGCATCCTTCCACTTGGAAAGAGATGATGATTCGGTTAGAGGTAGCCCATCTTTTTTTAACTAACCTGAGCAAAATTCAAACTTCTACCCAGTGTAGATGCACATTAACACCTTATTAACATATTTGCTTCTTTTTAGTGATAAAAACAGACACTAGCAAAGACACAAACTGAGGTAAAGAGGTATTAAACTTTTCCCTTCCATGGGTGTAACTGCGAATGTTGGACTGGATGTTGCAAGCAGGGAAAACAAGCAAATTGAGAGGAGCAGCAATGTTTTCCCCATCTTATTAGGGAATGTCTGCCTGGTTACAATGAGGGGAAGGTCCTGGTCCTCTGTCTTCATTACACTTTTCTCTTCTGTCCTCATAAGGCTTTAAATTTCCTTAAAATTGTACTCTTCCTTCAGAGCAACACAGTATCTTCTGTGTTTGGCAAAGAAGACACAAACTCCCTTAAAGATCTCCTTCTAGCTGAAATTGCCTACCAAACTAGAGAACTCCCTAGGTGTAAGTCTATGTAAGGAAATGCAAGAATCCTATGCAGAGCTCACCCGAGTATTTCCCTGGTAGAATAACATCACTGTGCGACCAGCAATCTCTGCTTGTGCAAACAAAACTTGGCAGCAAACACAGGTGAACCTTCTGAAAGACCTAATCTTGGGAAATGTACAAAGCTGCTTGATCCATATGATAAATAAGTGCTTCATGGGCTATATCTATACTGCTGGATCAAAACTTCATTGTGTCTACATTTTTCCATCCACACCTTGGCATGTAACATTAATTTACTTATGTGGAATCAGTCATAATCACATTTTTGCCATAGGTGAGCTGTTGCCAGAACTAGAGGTTATTAATTACTAGGAAGACACTGAAGTAAAAAAAGCACTTGGCTGTGTGTATGTTATAATATGTAAGGAAAAGAAGAGAGCGGGAACAGCATCCTGCCCTCCTGCTCTGCTGCGTACTGTTGCAGCACTGACTCCATGAGAAATTGTGTGTGTGTGTATGTGTGTTGTTAAATCACAAGCAATACCAGCTTTCTCAAAGTAGAGTAGGGAAGGGAAGGGAAGGTCCACAACCCCACCTTTACTGGCTGCATATGAGTGCCCACTGGCACCTGTGGAGAGTGAACTTCTGCTACCTACAATCTGTTAGATCTCACAAAACGAACCCAACCCTTTCCTTCGTGAAGTAGCACTATATGGAAACAGAGTAATCTCTAGGAGAACAGTAGAGATGGAGGGGAAATGCCAAACTATGGATTTCATCATTTGTACTTAACAGAGTAGCATGAGAAGTGGTTTGAACAATCCCCTTCTTCTGAGCAAAACAGACTGAATTCATTGCCTGAAGGTCATAAATGCTGGCATCCACCCACTGGGTCACAATTTATATCACCTGCATCTATGTGACGACTGTATGTTTCCCTCCAAATTGCTGATAAAAGTATTGAGCAATGCTGAACCAAGAATAGCTCCTTATGCAACTTCAGTTCAAAATTTACAGTACTCCTCTGCCAGCTCTTCTAAACTAGAGATTTCCAATCTGTAGTGTGCAAAGCCCACTGACAGTCCGCCTGCAACCTCAAAGGAGCAGCCAAACCCAATTAAAACTCTGTCCTGCTGCTTTCTTCTGGAGGCAATGAGAGACTGCTTGAGTAGGTAAGGACTTACTGTCATACTTGGGCTCAGTCTCACACAGTGAAGGGAGCTACTACTGTGTAGCTGCTGCCTATCAGCCTCTTCTCCTTCCACCAGTTAGACTACTAAAGGACATGCATGCAGAAACGAAAGGGCCGGCTCTCTTTCCTCTGAATGCACCACCACAGTTGCTTTCGGTTTCACTGAGAGCAATATTTGTTCTGTAGCTGAATCACAGAAATCACTACAGGATCATACTGTTTAGGGATAGTAATGGAAAGTGGAGGAGTAGTATAAAAGTAAAACCGAAATGCGCAGCTGAAAAAGCTGAACATGGTAGTAAAATCTCAAATCATTAACAGAAACTAATTCACGAGAGCAATAATCCAGCTAATAGCCAACCAACAGGCAGTGAAGTTGGAGAAATATGTAAAAATAAAAAGATCAGAGAGGAGAGAATCAGATGGCACCTGACAGAGGAGCAGGCATTCAAAAATTAAATAGCACATAACAAAAGAAAAAACAGGGAAGATAATGTAACAATGCCACAAATGAACAGAAACCACCAAATATAACAGAAACATCTAGATAATAATATTCATAATCCTAGCAGTCAGTCCCAGAAGTCAGCCCCTGTATATGACTGTATATGACTTTTGGAAGTTGAATTCAAAGAAAGAATGTTGTTTATGAACAAAGGCACACTGGGGAAAGAGGGACAGGTGGAAAGACAGATGACAAGTAAAAAACAACTTTTCCTGTCTTTTATGTTCATTTCACCATTGCGTTAACATCTTTCCCCTCTATGCGTGCACACACTGCTCCCCTCTCCCCCCATTCATTTCTTTCCTTGCTTCAGGCTATTGAATCCTGTCACTCATCAACTGTCTGGGGTCTCCTATAGTCTTTGTCCCTTTTGCGTACAAATAACCAGCCCAATGAAGCTGCTAGGATTCCTAGTTGTGTGGCTACAGAAAAATGTATTGACAAAGACCTAGTTAAAGGTAAAGTCCAGCAAACTCTAAAAAACATTTGAGAAGTCAGTGTATCTCAAGGAGTTACTGTGAAATTAAGAGCTGAAATGCACAAGTCTTTGGATCTCTTGAAGGAGATGCCTTACATTGCAGTTTCTTTGTTGTCTTCAGAGACCGATGGGCAATTACGTGCTGAATATTTTTGGTATTGTTAGAAAATGCTGATTAGTCAGATACAAACTTTGGGAGAAAATAAAGCAGTATCAACACGGGCAGCCACAAATTTTGGTCAAAACTACGAAGAAGGGAATGCCAGGATAGTTAGTGATTTGCTTGTGAGGGAAATTGATGTGGCATGTGAGAGGACCAGACACAAGTGCTAGCTCTGCCTGATTCACAACAAGAATATGAAGGAAGCCAAGTCAGTCTTTCTGTGGTTCAGTGACTATTAATACAAGACAGAACAGACGCAACTGGAAAGCCTGAGAAAGTCCCACGCACACTCCCTTGCAAAAGGCGCCGTCTGGAGAGTAGGAAGGCCACAGCCTAGTTTCAGCAGAGCAGGCACTTGAAACTACGTTGAACTGTCTCAGGTTTATGTTGAAATGCAGAGAGAATATTTATAAAATCTCAGTGAGTTTGATGGGCTATTCTGCACCTACCTCCATGCTCTTCCTCTTCCACAGCCCTCAAAAATGTACAATCCTGTTGTCTCCACTACACCTTGCTCTCCTCTGAGAGCTCAGAGGAGCAACAAGTTGGCTGAAGTGAGTTCTTTTTGCGTAAAAATTCAGGGACTCTCAAGGAAGACTGCCATTTCCATGAGTTAGTCTTCAATCTCTGTCACCTCCCCGGAGCCTCTGCAGGTGTTGTATGCATTAAGTGCTTTTTTTGCGCTGCAGGGAGCAAGTATACTACAGTCACTACTGGCTTCTTGCATTGTTTTAGCCTGCATCTGACTTGGCTTTCTTTCCTTTGGGTTTTTTTGTTTGTTTTGGGGTGGTTTTTTGTGGAAGGATGAGAACCGCGTACTCCTAATACAGAGGAAACTGAAGCAGAGTAAATGAGAAGACCACAAATTAAACTTTCATAAAAGTTATGCTCATTGCAGTTGTATGACCTAGGATAAAGGTTCTTAAAACCTATAACAGCAACAAACCCCAACTAAACTCAGTAAAGACACTGAAGAACAAAAATCAAGAGAAAGTTTCAGGAGTTTGATACTCAGGTATCAAACGATTTTACAAATGCACAACAAAGAAAAGTTCAGCAGAAGTGACTTCAAACTCCCTGAAGTATGTCAGGAACGTATAGACAGGGAAGATACATAGACTAACGCTGGGAAACAGAATGAACTCTTTGCTCAGTGGCTATCAGGAACAGGAAGAGCAGTGTTTCAGGAAATATTTCCTGGAGGCAGAAAAACATGACCATTCCTTTGTCAGGACACATGTAAAAGAAAAATGTAACATCATTTAAAAAATTCCTAGAGATTTTTGCTCTTACCCTGACACAGAAGCCCATCTCATGTTGATAATACTTGGGTTTGCATCTGTGCAATCACACAGGTATCTCCTGTTACTCACAGATGATGTTTATCACAGAATCATGGAAAAGTTGCTTGGAAGGGACCTGTGGTGATCATTTAGTCTATCTTTCTGCTTCATACTGTGCGTGTCACCCACGCTAGCTCCCATCAGATGTGGTTTGTCTGGCCAACTCTTGAAAATTCCCCAGGGTGGAGATTGCACAGTCTCTCTCAGTAACATGTTCCAGGGCTACATTACTTCTCTCATGGGTTTTCCCAACTGCCCAACCTGAACATTCCAATTGCAGTTCTTGGCTGTTGCTCTTTGTCACAGTGTTTGCTACTAAACGGTAGAGTTTGGCTCCATTGTCTTTGTTATTCCCACTCCAGTTGCTGTAGGCTGATGCTAAGATTGTCCTATAGCCTCCTCTTCACCAGACTAATCCCTGAACCTCTGCTTGTGCTCTTGGTCTTTCGCTATCCTGGCAGCCCTCTGCTGGACTCCCTTCAGCTTCTTTACAGCCTCCTTTAAACTGGAGGGAGGGAGTGAGGGAGGGAGGCAGGGAGGAAGGACAGTCAGTACAGGATGTGTGATTCCAGGTATGGCCTCAGCTGTACCCAGTAAAGGTGGATGAGAACAACAACCTTGCTTGATCTGCTGGGTATGCTCCTTCTAGCCCAGTGTGTGGTTTACCTTACAATGACTTTTGACTCAACCATATGTGGTTCAAACCATCCACCATAACACCGAGGTCCTTTCCAGCCAGGCTGCTGCTTAGCCAGTTACCACTTTGTACCAATGCTGGAGTTATTCTGCCCTCAGTGCAGAACCTTGCATTTCTTCTTGCTTAATCTCATAAAATTTCTCTTGTCCCAGTCTTCAACTTTCTGAAGATTCCTCTGGACTACAGCTCTGCCATTCTGTGTGTCAATCACTCCCCCCCACTTAACACAGTCTGCAAATTTGCTAACGGTGCCATCTGCCTCCTCATACAGGCCACTGCCTTCTTGTCTTTGCTATGTTTGAAAATGAATTTCAAGAAGATGTTCTTTTTCAGTGACTGAGGTGACAATAAATGGCATACTGTTCCCTGGATCCTTCTTTTTGCCTTTGTGAAAGACAGGCCTTCTAGCCTCTAGCCTTTTTCCAGTCTTCACAGACCTCTGCAGATCACCCTGATTTTTCACAGATGATAGACATCAGGTACCTCTTTCAGTACCTTCAGATGAATCTCATCAAGCCCTGTGGATCTGCATACATCCAGCTGTAGCTGTCTCTAACTCATTACTCCTTCCCTGTAGCCTGTCCTCCATAACAAATTGTGCTGATATGTATAAAGCTGGGAGTAGGCTTTGTCTGTAAAAACTGACACAAAAAAGACATTGGCGACCTTGTTTTGTAATGTTTGCCACTATGTTGTTCTCCCGCATTCATCAGTGGGTCTATATGTTGTTTGAACTTCTTTTGTAATTATCGTTCCTGTAGAATCCCTTCGTTACCCTTAATGCCCTCTCATCATTTTGGCTCCAGCTGCTTACTCATTTGTTCAAAAAGTGCTCAAACAATATCTTTATACTCTTCCTTTGTTGTACATTCATCTTTTGAATTCTTTCATGCTATTTGGCTGCATTACAGGCTCACCTGCTTAGTAAGGAGAGCTCCCTGCTCCCTGCCGCTCCCTGCTTTCTGCTGAAAGTCCAAAGTCCAACGTGCACAACCAGGCAGTTTGTTCCTAACCTCTCAGTAAGTTGGGGGTGTTTTGGCTTGGTTTTGCCTGGGTTTCTTTTTTTTTTTTTTTTTTTTTTTTAATCAGCCAGCCCTCCTGTGCCCCTTTCTCCTTTGGCACTGGCACCTTCCCTAGGAATTTTGCGTACAAATTCCCTACCTAAGCCAAACTCTGCTCTATAAAGTCCAGGGTCTCAGTTCTGCTGCTTCTCTTCCCAGCCTTCCACTGTACCTTGAACTCAATCATCTCATGGTCACTGCAGCTCAAGTTGCCATTTCTGACATACTTTCTGTCAGTTTTTCCCACTTTGTGAGCAGCGGGTCAAATACAGCCCCTCTACCATTTGCATTACAAACAGTCAGCAACATAATCTAGGGACTTCTTGGGTTGCTGACGTGGTGCAAGCCTAGCGATACCTATCTGGATAGCTGAAATGTCCCATGAAGACAAAGGTTTGCAACCAGGAGACTTCTGTAATTGTCTGTAGAGAGCCTCACCCTCTACATCTTGTTCAGGGGGTCTTGGTCAGCATCTTCAGTGTCATTCTCCCTTTAGACCTTGACTCGACAGACACATCCTTGGGCTTCTGTAAGAGCTCTGCAAAGTCAAGGAGCACTGCTACAGAGAGCACAGTTCCTGGGCTTATCTTCCCTAAACAGCCTGTGCTCAGTCATGAGAGCACTCCAGTCAGGATCCAACACATAGTTTATATATGTTTCAGGAGACCTCCCACCAGAAGTCTTCACATCATGCATTTTGTGTAAGACTGTCACACAAAATATTACTGCTCTGTTTTCACTTTTTTCTCCATCTTTTCTACATTGCCTCTTCCTATAATTCTATTAACTAGTGTTTCAGCTCCTTAGGGCTAAGCTTTCCTTCTACATTTGTATTTCACACACTTGAGTTCCTATCCTCACTGGCATTAGCATAACAATCATCTTTTTAGACGTGTAACATAATATAACTGGGGTGAGTGTTGGGGTTGGGGGGCAGGAAAAGAGGAGTAACAGGTTCCCAGTACTCATAATTTGCAATTCATCAAACTCAAAAAAGATGAACGCACCTTAAAACACTCAAAACAATTTAGCATCATTTACAAATGCAAGCAAAACTCTATGATCTAGTTATGGTCATTTATCATTATTAGGAACAGGAAAAACAGTTAATTTTGAATCCATTCACATGAATGGGAGGTAGATCTGTAGGTGATCAAGAAGAGTGAATAGACTATAATTATACTACTTTTATTCGAAAATTCATTGCAAAATTATGCGCAATGATTATGCCACTGTTGTACTAAAGCCAAAAATGAATAAAAAATATCCTTTACTTACACTGATTAGATTCTACAATCCTTTCTGTAAGACCTAAGAGGACAAAACCAGATAAAGACACCAAAGGTTCTGTGTTAATCTTCCAACAGAGTAGTTATTGATCAAGAGCAATTAATGCCCCCTAAAGAATATTCAAAGGAATTAACAACTCTGTGGTCTCCAGAGGATGAAAGCAGATGCTGCATACTGACATCTTCCTATCCTGTGCCACTTGAAAGGCATGCTTTTCAAGATCTAGGGGGCCATAGGCTGTAAGCGTGCCCTCCAGAAGGCCTGCAGGGGTCACGAAATGACAGCTTTTCTTCAACACATCCTCCCACACTCACCTTCGCCTTCTACTCCAAGTCTTTTTCCCTGCCAACAGCGCCCAAGTCAGGGACAGAAGAGGGCATTTTCCAGTTTCGGATGAAGCTCTTACTAAGCCAGTAATGACCCACCATGCCCAGAAACAGCCTGTCATGACAAAGTGCCTGAATTACAAGACGGTGTATGTGACTCCTGACTGAACATGTGTTCTACAGCTGCTCTACTCACATATACTGATGCCTACTTATGCCAGTGGCCACGTCTACTTGTCCAGCTGGTTGCTGTGCTGGATTCAAGTGGTGAGGAAGGAATCACACCTATCTAGCTGACCCATCACATCCTGGGTCATTAGTTTTACAAAAGGCATTTCCCAGACCCAATAAGCAGTAAAACAATACTGAGATTTTAATTCACTTCTTGCAAGCTTCCACTATAAGTACATCACAGTTCATATTTTATGTCAAGTTGCAACTGGTATCCCCACTGTAAAATGTCTATTAAAGCGCAGTTCCTCCAGGAACTACATTAAACCAAACCTGGTGATTGAATGCACCGACACACCCATGGCTGACTCTCATCTGTCTGTCTATTAAGCTCTCTTTGCTCCCTGTGTTGCCTAAAAGAAACACCTTTTCATGTTGTTTTTTTCTCCTCAGGCTTCATTGTGAGAATAATAATCAAGGACACAATTCTGGTAGTAGGTGGCTTCTGTGCAGAGCTCTTCTTCATTGCTCTTGCCAAGATGAACAGTGCTGTGCCACTCTTTCCTGCCCCGCACTTTACAGGTGGGGAACCAGAGGCCCCAAAAGGTGGTTTATTGAGCTGGCAAACGACAGAGCCAAATGCCATATAGATCCCGCTGTCACCACCCAGCACTCTAGCTAGAAGGTTTGTTCTCTAGTCTGATCTCAACGATCACTGCCAACGTGAGTCATGTTTCCCACGCTGTCACTGATTCCTCACCTGTGTGATGCTGCTAAACAGGGGTCTGAAAGGGGATTTTAGACATCAGCTCCTGCCCCAATTACTCACACAGAGTTGGCACCGTTATGCAGAGACAGATACAGTAATTAGACCTATGACACACCTCAGGTTTTAGATATTGCTCCAGCCTCCTTAAATGCAGGATTTCATGAAACAACCTTGGATTTTCTGAAGATGCAGCACAACCACAGCACATTTTGCTTGGAGGCATTTTCAGGCCTTGAGAGCGATTTTTATTTATTTAGTTGGGTTTTTTAAGTCCTTAAAGAGTAGAGCTTCTTTTTGGCAAGTACATGTAAAAGCAGGAAAGCAACAGACAGTGCCAACCTGACTCTCAGAGAGAGACAAGATCTTTAAAATAGTATTTCCGCTGCTTTTGAGGCTACAGTCTGTGGTTTCATCTGATGTACCTGTGTGGCAATCTATTCAAATGAGCCCACAGAGAGTCTCGTATGTTAAAAACTATGCAAAGGAAAGAGGCATTTCCAGTGGAAAATGTGATTGAATGGAGAGATGTTCACTTGGACAATCTCTTACCAAAGCACAGCAAATGACTAGAGCTATTTGCCAGTCTTTTTTTTCCATGCCACGAGGCACCCTCTCTTTACTGCTTACATCAATTAGAACTCATAATGTAATTACTGGGCACATCAAAGCACCATGCCTCCCTTCTGAAAGGCTCACAAGCCTGCCCACTCACATTGCGGTCTGCAAGTAACTATGAATCCCCCAGCACTTAGCGATGTGTTTCACACCTCAGCACTGGGCTCTGAGCAATGTCTTTAGGCTCTTCTAGCCCTGACAATTACAGACACCATTCCTCAGAAACCCTCAGGCTTAGTCAAACATTCTCTTTTTTCTTATTTCATATTAATAAGGACTCCTTTTAGAACACGATGCTCATAATTTAGTATATAGTTAAGAAAAGAACCCATCTATTAACTGAATATTTCAAAACTGTGGCAATAGTACAAGATAGCATATACTTGTTTACAGACTTTGAAATCTATTGTTCTCAAAATTTGCATGTGGGGTTTTCAATGTCTGAGGGAACTTGTATGTGCATGTATATTTATCAGAATCACAAGAATTTTTGTATGCATCAAGCTCTTTTCCAGCTATAGGTACTAATTATACTGATCACTGAATTTGTCAACATGCCTGGGTGTTTTTTTTTTGAAAACTGGAATGAACTGTAAAGTTGGTGTTTTAGGGAAATATCAGGGGAGAAAGGGTCAATTTGAAAAGGGCAAAGGGAATGGAAATGTTAACTTCTGGGGTTTCGGGTTTGGGTTTTTTTTCAGACAAGTGTCATACCATTGCTCTTCATCACCTTTTAGTTTCAGTGACAATAAAAACAAATGCATTTGTTCTATGATGACAGTAGTCTGATTTGGAAACAAGAAACTCTCTACCAGAAATAATCCATGTTGTACCTAAAACCTCCAAAGCAGGTCCAGACCCCGAGAAGACCTGTCTGAACAGAAGTTAGTAAACCAAATACTCTTGCTGATCTGAGCCTGCTGTTCTGCACCACAGTCCAGCCTGGTCTCATGCCAGCTGTACATCCCAGTCTCCTCCCTGGCATTAGCTCTCATGTTCGTCTGCCTTACTGGTGATCCAAGAGGGTTCACTTCTGTTATGTGGTCAGTTTTCTGATCTACTCACTGTGTAGGGATGTTAGAAACACCACAAGAGAAGTCACGGGAACCACAGAATCATAGAATAGTTTGGGTTGGAAGGGACCTTTAAAGGTCATCTAATCCAACCCACCCTGCAATGAGCAGGGACATCTTCAACGAGATCATGTTGCTCAGAGCCCCGTCCAACCTGACCTTGAATGTGTAACTTGGGAGGGATATTCAGCAGTGGTCCCAACTTAAACGTTGTTTATCCGCAGCCTGAGACTTCACAGGCTGCAAAATTATCTGGGAAAGTGCAGTGAAGAGAGTGAGAAGTCAGGGCTCAATGGCCTTCATGTCTTGTCTTTGTGGACTGGGGTACCTCTGCACGTTTGCCTTCCACCTTCATGCCCTAAGCACAGAGGATGCAGCTGTCTTGGGCAGCAGGTTGATAAATGACCACAGCCCTGATGGCTGCTCTGAATATGCCAGTGCTGCAGAGAGGGAGCTCAATGCAGCTACTGACACCAACGAGGGGAATGAGACACTTCACTCTCAGTCTTCCCATTTAACAGCAGCAACAAGTTGCATTCCCCAGGCTCTCCCCTCTCTCTCTGAGCTAGCTCCTTTCCCTCCCTTCTCGCTCACAACATGAATCCTACCCTAGCATCTCGCTTTGGGGGTAGCAGTACTGAGTTTGGATTATAGTGCTAAGAAGCCCTGAGCCACCTTTGCCACATGGCCACGAGTAGCCCAACTGCACAGCTGTGATCACAACAGCTGCTGGTACTTGTGATTCATACAACGCACAAATCTGCAAAGGCCAGGAGGTACAGGCATCCTTACCCTACCTCAAACGTTCAGCCAGTACAATCCACAATCGCTTGAATGCGTTTGGAGATACGGTAGTCATCAGCAGTCAGGTCCCTAGAACTACAGCTATCTGCTGCACACGGCCATGGACGTATTGTTTATTGTGGTTCAGCAGCCACAAGGTTATCACGGTTGGTCATCAACACAAGCAGGCAAAATGAGAATGTCAAAGAGCGATGAAGGATTATACTGGTATCCAGCGAAATGATCCTGAAGTGATCTACACAACCCGCCATAGCAAGCAAAGGAAACTGTCACAAGGCCACCATCTCTTTGGGATGGTTTCTGCAAAGCTCTAAGCAACTGAATGGCTCCAGATATCACCAGCACAACTCTCTGTGCTGTTCTGGATCTCAGTAGTGGGACCACCACAAAAAGCTGCTTGTGGAGCTCAACACAATAGTGTGACAGGGGAGTTTTGTGGCTGGTTGGTTTTGTGTGTTTTTTAAAGGTCAAAACAGCTGAAAACTGCAAGAATGAATTTGTATCAAAATGAAGTTTTGCAAAAATGAAGGCAAACGCAGTCCTTTGCCCAGCTTAGTATATAACTGTAGTTTCCTCTCATGTCCTAGCACAGACACATCTGAACTGGAAACAGGGGTGATCTTAATAAATGGTGTTAAACTGCATATTTTTCATTGAACTGGAGGGGACGGAAGCAAGGAGCAGAAAGCTAAGACACCTGTTGCAAGCCTCCTTCAAAAGAAACTGTATAATACTAATTGTAGGCTGTCATAAAAACCTTTATAGTGCCTCAAAGGCAGTGGGTCAATGTGTTAACAATTTGGTTCATATACTTAGTGGAAAATAAAGAGAAAAGAACTTCAAGGTATGCTTGTTCCCTACAAACTAAAGACTTCAGCTGTATAGTTTGATGAGTGGCTTTATGTTGGAAATTCCTTTATAGTTATAGAAAGATTAAAAAAGCCAACAACATTGCAGACCTAATATTGAAATAGTAACAGTGAAAGAACAAAAAGAGAGATTCCGCAGGAACGGAGGAATTATTGTTATGTAATCAAAGGACTATCTTTCCTTCCCTGCTTTCTCAAGACAAAACTTTGGTTCTAGTCTCTCTAAAAAGAACATCTTTGCTTTTCAGGTGATGTCTGCTTCACTCACTGAGCGAAGAAATGTGAGGAAGGACAGCGTCTGGGGAGAAACAAAGCCAAGAGCATTTATTGGAAGGTATTAACTGTATCAGAAAGAGTACTTCAGACTCTGATTTAATTGAAATCAGGAATGTAGCTGGAGAAAAGAAACATCGCCAGCATACCCTGGAGAGCAGTGCTGAAATATGTGCTACATTGACCACTGACAATCCATAGAGAGCTGGCAGGTCACACTGTGCTGGCTCTTCTCCTCGTTTCCAGCTGCTAAATTACATTAAAGTGAGCTTAAAATTCATTAAACGCCTTCCTATTATTACTTTTCCGTATAAGCAGTTGTTATAGCTGCTGCAGAGACATTGTGTGATGGTGACAGTGAAGGGAGAGGCCTGAGTAAATATGAATGGGAAAGGAGAGGTGATTTTGACCAGGAAAACGCTTGGGACCCTTTGCTTCAGAATTTAACTGCTCTTCAAAAGATGAAAGCAGCTACACAGTAGATTGTGAATTCAGATGCTTAAATGCTCCAGAGATACCTTAATACTGGTTGTGGAGGTCATGTTTTGTTTTGCAGTTTTCTATAAATTCTGAACCAGCAGAGTCATCACTCTGTGAGACTATCATTGCAATGATGCTGACCCAGTGCCACTGATAATTACAGGTAATGTCAAGTGCTGTCATTAATTTGCCTTTTTCAATCACTCAGTAAAGCCTTACAGGCTTTGTCTTGTATATAATAGTGTTGAAGGTAATAAGATTTCTTCCATCAGGGATTTAAGGAATTGGATTTAACTCAAGATTTTTTTAAAGGCTTTGCACTATTTCTTGCAGGTTTGGGAAAAAATTATTTTTTAGCAGTTTTCACCGATTTCAGTGGCAAGTTTTTCCAGACCAGGATACAGAGAACTGAAATTCACGTGTTACCAGAAATATACTGTTACTCAGTTCAGAAGGGAATCTCCTTTATAGCTGGAAGTGGAGGACGAGGGGTAATGGGCACAAATTTGAACATAGCAAGTTCCATCTTAACATGAGGAGGAACTTCTTTACTTTGAGGGTGGTGGAGCACTGGAACAGGCTGCCCAGAGAGGTTGTGGAGTCTCCCACTCTGGAGACATTCAAAACCCGCCTGGACGCTGTCCTGTGCAACCTGTTGTAGGTGACCCTGCTCTGGCAGGGGGGTTGGACTAGATGATCTCCAGAGGTCCCTTCCAACCCTGACTATTCTGTGATTCTGTGGGAGAGCAGGGGTCCTCGCCTCCACCCCCATATAAGCCTTTTTGCTTATATGTTCATTTTTTCACAGAAGATCAAAAATATAAAGATCCTTTGCTTGAATTCTGGCTTTAATGGCATGCCCCATGCAACAAAGAATAATCAAATGGCATGAAGTAAGTGCAGCCTTGCCAGCATGACAGAAATGACAGGCCAAGCCCAGTATTAAATGGTATTTTGAAGTCAAACACCAGTCACAGTGCTATCCATTCATTACCTGCATCATCTGATGTACATGAGAAAAACATATCAAAGGGCCTTCAACAACACCTTTTAGCCTGACTGAAAGAACAAACCCATCAGTTTTTCCGGGAGAGCAAAGTAAGAATCTACTGGAGAAAGAAACTCTTTTTAAATCTAAAAAGGAAGATATAAACCCTTTTTAGTGACTCATATGACTTAGAGCTGCAGAGACTTTTTAAAATAGTATTTGCAATTTCTGCAGGGAAGACTTTCAGAATAGCATCACTAAAAATACCCCAATGCCTTTAAAGATTTACTGCCCATGCCCAGAATTCTTGAAAAAAGTAGAATATTAAAATAATGTAGGTCCTACCAGAAAGCCATGCCTCTGCACGTCTTACAACCGGAGTGTACATGGGAGATGCAGAGCCATGGAGTTCCTCTGCGTATGTAACTTGTGTCACACTTGACCCAATGATCCTTCCAGCACACACTAGTCATGTGTACTGTTGGCTGGTTCTGATCTTCACTAACTATTCGGAGCTGAATTTGGTTTGCTTGATAACTCAGGTGCAGAAGGTATGAAATTTCTCATGACTGTGGGCTTCCTATGTCTTGGGGCTATAGTAAGAACAGCCTAACCAGCTATTTTGCAGAAGGACAACACAAGACTGATGAGACTCTCCTGAACCTAAGAGGCTTCTAGGCAACTCAGTTTATCCTGTAGGTTTCCTCACTGGAATATCAGCTCCCGCGGAGAGATGAGCTGCAGAGCCGGCTCTCTTTGGGAGAACTCATTTCATGTTCCTCGGTGGAGCTGTTCTGCCCCCGCATGGCAGGTCACTAGCAGAGCATGGAACCAGACCTCTGCTTCACACAGACAAACCCATCACCAAAGATTTTATGCCACATGGAAGGGACCTGTGTTGGTGCTCAGAGCATCGTATTCTGTTACAATTGCACATGCCAGTAAATTGCAGGAGCAAGTCAGCTGAAGGGGGTCTATAAAAAATTAACGGCTGACACAAATACCGACCTCCGAACACAGAGCGGTCAGAAGTGATGATGCAACAGAAGTGAAAGTAGTGACTTATTACAGGCTTTGTGATGGGTTCTCATTTGGAGCACTGATTTTAAAAGATGAGGAATTAAAGGCAGTTTTTAGACAGGATGCAAACTTGGCCTCTGGAAGCAGAGGCCAAAATGGCATATATAATTGGGAAGGAGGTCCCTGTTGATGTTAACTGTTCCACATACGCAAAGAATGAGATACAGAGCCAGACGCTGGAGAGCAATGAAGTAGAAATTTTCTGTGGAGGAACCCTGAGAGCCTTTGAGGGGAAGAGGAAGACTGTGTCAGTAAAGAGAATTAACACACGATGCACGGGAAGTTCAGAGGAGCATGGTGAAATGTTCCCATAAGACGAGACAGCCTGTCCCATTTCACCCCCCCAAGACAGCCCAGGCAACACCAGCAGTCACTGAGAGCTAAACATGGGCTTGGCTGCATTCAGCTGACTCCTCTGAGAGTGGGAAGAAGATCGTGACTGTTTCCTGACTACATTCAAACAAATGTATAGAGCTTTTATGTGGGCAGGGGCATCTGGTTTTCACACCATATGCTACTCCTTTTGGAGTATAAGTATATAGCTGAGTAAATGCAAGGGGATGTTTATATGATGAGCATGAAACAGTCTGAAATGACAGCAGAAGCCAGTAGTAATAAATAAAATTTGCTCTCCATCACAGGGCTCCAAATTCTCTTGGTAAACTTTATGTTAATCCACTTGATCTTAAATGAGATTGCACTTGGGCATGGATGGGGGAAAACACAGTTATTTTTCAAGATTTGCCTAGAGTACACTTGTTACTTCCCAAACATCCAAAATGCCACAAATGAAACAAACAGAGAAATGAAACCAAAGTAAAACACAACAAAACCTCACAAAATTCATCATGCCCCAGCTGATGTTCTCTCCCTGCAGTGCTTGCCATCAAAGACGCTGCATTCATTGATGCTATATTCACTGGCAACGTGGCCTCTTGCCATTTTATGTAGGGAAGCTGTGACCGAGTGACTAAACACTATTCTTTAAAAATACCTGAAAAAAAAATATTGCAAGTGGTGCAGAAATAAAGCATCTAAGAAGGCACCATGGGCTTCATTAAACCCCAGTGCTGTGGGATCCTTTCTGTCTTGAAAAGGCTTCCATCAAAACCCTTCTTAAAGGTAACACAATAAGGAACAGCAAAGGCTATTAGTATACAAAAGGATAAAGAATAAAGACGAAACGATTTCACTGCCTCTGGAGACTGACTTTATTAATTGTAGTCTGGGAGGAAAGATGGTCAAAAATAGACTACTGAAGACAAAGGCAAAGCATCTGCCAAAAAGAGGTTCTGCGTCTCAGACTGAAACCTCTGTGTGTATATACACGTGCCTATATTATTTGCTACCAGTTTCTGCTGTTTTCAGTGAATTTCATACTAGTCTTATCTCCTATGAAACAAAAGAATTGTTAAAAAATGAATGCTTTCCTGGAAGAAGCTTGAAGAAAGAGCTTGAGGTGTACTGGTACACATCCAAACTAGTTCTTATCTGTTGTCAAGAGTATAATTGGTGACAAACAATACTGCCAGCACATGGGAAAGGCAGAGGTACAACTAGCATGATGAATTTTCGAAACATGAAATCTTTGAAGAAAGTTGTCCAGCAGAGAAAGACCAAAAAGGTGCCAAAAAATGATGCAAGCATAAAGGCAGGACATAGCGCAACTGTGCAGAGAAAGTGATACAAGGGTCTGTTTCTAGCCTGGAAATGGAGATGTCTGATTAATCAGTAGCTGGTGGGCATTTGCCATTCCAAGCCATGCTAACAACTTTCAATCAGACCTAAATTTCAGTTTCCACAGAGAAAGAGGTCAATACTGACGCCCAATGGATTTAGGTAGTACACATAAATACCTGATGGAGTATATATATGTATGCACATATATACATATGTGTTTCTGTGAACACACATCCATATATTTAGCAGTACAAATGCAGAGCCACCAATATATATTTATGTGATTACACATGGATGTAGCTATATGGTGATTTTATATTTGCATCTGTAACGATAGATAAAATTTTGGCACAGTATAAAAATACTGATATATATGGGAGGTTTCTGTCTATATCCAGAAGAAACAGGAAATATGTGCTTGATATAAAGCTGTATGTAAAGATCTGGCAGCCTGACACACTGAGTAGGCCTGTGCTCTCACTGAAGGTTGGGGCTGCGTTAATGTTAGTTTCCTTTCAACCATGACAGGGAAGGAGGAGGGAGGTCTGGAAAGCACCATCTGCTTTTCCAGATTGCTGTTAATCTGCCAATAATTCATATTGGATATAAAGAATTAATGCAATGGGAGAACATTAAAAATATACAAAGCCTTCATCTTCAGTATATGGAGCAAAGACCAGCAAAGAACAGGCGTCAGGTTGTCTTCGTGGGCCAAGAGGGTGGAGAACCCACAGAAATTCATCTTGTGGGTAAAAGAGAATGAAAACACAGGTGTGGAAGAGGAAGGGGATGTTCCTCTGATAATCAAAGAAAGAAACCTGGAAGTCAACAAAAAAAGCTTTGCAAAGAACATTTTAAGGTTGGACAAGCAACACCAGAGAAACAGGGCCCAGACCCAGGCATACATAGGAATAAATGAAATCCTGGCTTTGGGGAACGTGCAGGCTGTGCTTCCTGAGCCTGCGATGGTTCCTCTGAGAACACACATTGGAAACAACCTCAAGCGAAAGGTCACACGAAGGGAGCCTGAAGTCACTTGGAAAGGGTGGCAGGGTGGCATCAGTGAGAAAGCAAAGCGTGGGGTGATACATCTGAGGTGAAACACTAATCCCATAACAGTTGATCGTGGTTTTTACATTGACCAGAAAAGGTCGACATATGGCGTGCTGGGAAAACTGCCAGCAGAAGTACTGCTATTTTTTTAATGTTTTTAATATAAATTTCAACCTTTTACTTATCTATGCAGCTCTATGAGAGAAAAGTGCCAGTTACTACAAGCCGTGGTCTCTACTTCTTATGGCTCCTCTGAAGATGTAGGTCCAATCTGAGTAGGAGGGAGCTACATTCACTGAAATACGACTGTTTTGTCCCATACCTGGTATTCCAGCATGACGTGGGCATAGGAACTTCTGACTACACCTATCCAAGTAAACCGAACAGAGTTTGGGCACAGGCCTGAGCAGTGACAAGCAATCAGCCTTACAACGAATGTGCTAGTATGGTTTCTAGCACAGCTTTGGCTCAGGCCAAATGCCATTGCTGATCTCTAGGAACGTTTGAAAAGCTGATGCAGGCCAAGAGCCATGCCGGATGCACCCATCCTCTCTGACGGGAGGACGAGTTAAGAGAGTCTAGCCTTATGAACACAGCCTCAGCCATGCCTGTTGGACCCAGGATGAGAGAGCAGTCCCTAGCCCATTTTATTTAGCAATGCAGATACAGCCTTTGAGTCCTGAGTCTATCTAATCGTATGCGCCTCTACACTTTGCTTCTATGGCCTTCAGACAATGACACACTGCCCTCTTCAGAGCAATTTGCCAGTTCCAGTGCTTGAATCCAACCAATACAAACAAGTATTAAGGCTTTTGCATAGGCAAACATGGTATTTTGGATCCACCCTTCTATCCTTCACATCCAAGGTGGCAGAGGAGCATTACAGAGGTGAATAAAAAGCCTTTCAAAGCTATTACCTTTTCATTCCTACAAGGGTCCCTGGTGTCCTGTGCAGTGTGACCCTGTCTTATAACAACAACACCTTAAGTTTCACACCAGAATAAAAAAGTACTTATCTGCTCTGACACTAGGAAAAGAAAATCACCCACCTCTCCCAGGACAGAAAGCTGCTGCAGCAACATAAGTGATCTGGCAGTTCTTGCATAAACAGGAAGGGAAGAATTCCACAAATTTGATGACATGTGGTCTTTATTTTCAGAGTTGTTTGATTGATGAGTGACTGTGAAGGGGTGCTGTGTACGGGGAGCTCTGCTGGTGGGCCTCGTGATCCAAAGCTGGAAGGAGCTCTAGACTGATATCATTGCTACCTGATGACAATTTTCTGGCTCTGAGGGGTATTTCTTCTGTCTGACATACTGGATTTTGAGTGCCATCTCTCCTTCATCTCATGTGTCTTTTTTTTCCTCTTAGTTTCCCCCCCACCTCTTCTTCTCTGAGTTTTCTTACAGTATAAAACGTGTGAATGGGTAGGGGTTGTAGTCTGAAATCATGAATGTCACGTCTCTGTTTCACTCTAATTTTTACAATCCTTGCTTTACACACAATAAAAACTACCAGTAAAATAACTTGCTTTATTCTCCTCTCTGGTAAACTTAAGCTACAGGTTGAGAACTTCCTGAAAGTTCAGCCTTTGCGACAACACTACAAAAGGAGCAGGGGCCACCACCTAATGTCACAACACTTTGAGAACCTCCATCAGTAAAAGCACAGACTAATGACTCACTTTTCAGAAGCAGGACAGGGTTAATAAATAATAAGTTTTTTTGACCAAATAACATAGCTGGGGAAAAAAAACAGGTAAGATTTTGGACACACAGACCCTTTAGGGGATTCTTTTCCATAAGGCAGTCACAATTTAGAGCTTTATTATCCCAGATATTAGCCCTAATTTCCACAGATGCACAATGAATTTTAAAGGAAAAAACTCAGCACACTAAGTAATGTTCTGTTTACCAGTGACATGCAAAGCACAAATTCCAGAAATTACACTTCTGGCTATATGAAATGCACTTATATTCCATGTATCCAAAGTATACGTTGTTTAACTTAGTGGTTTGTTTTATGAAAAGAAAATGAAAGACATCATTTGTATAGCTGCTTAATGTTTTATTCCTGGCTGGGTATTTGGACTAGGAAAACAACAGCTTTCCTTTTGGCTGTTAGTATTTAATTATTCATTGTTAACAGCCATGAAGTAAGCTGTTAGCCCTCCTCCTCTTCTTCACAGCTTTTCTTTCCCTAGTGGGTCTAAATCTGTCCTTCACACATAGGAAGAGCAATTTGAATTGTAGGGTTTGCATTTTGGCCTCACAGGAAACAGCCTATGGCTTACAATATTTGCCTTTAATATCGGTGTCATTTGTTTTCCAGTCTTTTAAAACGACACAGTAGCAGTTTCATTTCCTACGTCTTTGATGCTCCCCTTTAAACACCATCACAGACCCTTCTCCTTCACAGACCTGCTACCATGCTAAGCCCCCTCGGTACAACTTTGAAATGTAATGACTATTCCACACAAATCACTGTACCTGCTGCTAGACAAAGTAAATAAACTCTAAACATGGTGGTTTTCCTCCTGCTTCCTGAGAAGTCACAACAGCACAAGATCGCACAAGATCTAACTAGATTGACTCTAGAAGCATTTAAAAGTTTCCTTGAAAGATGCCAGATCCTGGTAGCAGAGGATAACTGCTTGAATCATCCCCAAATAATATCTCATAAAGTAAAACACATATTCACTATATTTCAGTCAAGTGCATGAAAACCAAATCCAGTAGTGTGATATTAAGCAGTGTGCAAGCTGCCTTCCCCTAAAGACTCAAAAAGTTATATATCTTGCTTCTTTAGGATGAGAGCAACTCATGACATAGTCACGCATCTTCACTGAACAGAGCTTTCCCCTTTACTCTCTTCTGAAATAAAATATCTGGAAACAGATTGGTCTGCTCCAGCCAAGCATGACAAAAGGTGGGTATGTACCCCTCCATGACAGGTCACTCCTAGCTACTTTTGCTGTATCAGGCAGGGATACACAATCATTTATGGCTGTTTCCTAATCTTTGCTACCAAGTCATTGCATTTGGGTTATGTTATAGACTGCTTGAATTCCCACCAGTCTGATACACTTGAAATGTTAAGAGCAAAAGGAACACACTGTATATGCAAAGCCATGAACTTACCATGAGTCCAGCTAAAGTCTTGACAGTCTAACAAAAGAATTATCAGTCCAGTTACAATGATGCTAACACTTCACAGTTCAAATTATATTCAGTTGAAACTGTATACATGAACATTTTAATATCTGCTCATTTCTCTAGTGGTGTACTTACCTTTCCACTGCACTTCTGGGTCTTAACGATGATAGCTTCACTGCAGGGGGGGGAAACAGTGAGTAACCAGTATTCGAGTCTTTCTCCAGTATGATGTTTATGGTTTCTTCCTCCTCAACTTAGGATCTGCTTGAAGCCCTTTTTACATGTTTTCTAACATGCTCTACACCTTGGTCTTTCTTCACTTATCTCCAATTCTACGTTACACATGTACTTACTGCATATGGTGTGTATTACATATGTTAGGTACTTACTTAATAATTGTTCTCTTTGTTATCCCCAACTGGTTTTACCCAGCTCTAAAGGTTGCTTTCCTTTGATCACTTGTAAGTGACCCCTGTGAGCTGTTCATAGTCCTGGGGTCTATAGTATCATCCTGCCCCTGTACTCTCAAGGTGTTTTACTCTAGGATCAGTCACACATAGCTCAAGAGTAAGTACTTGTTATTAGTATCTTCTAGTTACAAAAAATATATGTGTTACACCACACAGTTGCACAAAGGTGACCAAAAGCTAAAACAAAGTAAGTAATAGTTACCTGGTCATTAGACAATCACTATTACAGGTAAACAAGCTAAAAGAAATCTGCAGGCAGGCCTAGACAAGTCCATACAAAGCCTGACAGGTCCAGAGGCCTCCACTGTTAACTTCAGACAAAGCCTCTGCCCTCTTACAATAAATGGCAACATCATATCTACTGGGCTACAAGGCCACAGCTTTTCCTTGAACACTGGCCTTATGATAGAGATTTGAAAGTCTACAGCAGAAAAGTCTCTAGTCAAATTCTGAGTTTGAAAAAAACCTCTCAAGAATGTACATGTCTTCAAAACAGATGTGGACCTCTGGCAAGTGGTGGAGACAGTGATGCAAACCCTTTCTCTTCGAGATCAGATATTAAATTCAGTCTAGATTAGAAGGGACTAGATTTCATTACACATCAGTCTCTGTGACAAATATCTGAATTAGAAACTTGCCATCATACAGGAAACAAAAAGACATTTTTATTCATAGCAAAAGAAGAGCAAAACTGAGGATTCCATGGCTGTGAAGAGCAGCTGTTCTTTGGTTCAAATGAAAGCTTACTTCTCACCAAAATGAGGTGCTTGTACTCCTGAAAGGTGCTCACTGCTCCCTCTCTTGCTCAAAATGTATGAATAAACAGCAAATGTGAGTCTCCAGGACAGTCAACATAATCCTCAGTCTCTGCCTGCATTTCCAAACACAAATGCAGATTTAGGCTGAGGCTCACCATCTCTGACCTCTCTCTCCATTTCAACATCTGTGTTACTTTGAAAAGATGGGTGTTCCTGGCTATGTGATGCTAATAAAAAGACATCTATGAAATCCATATAACTCTTAGCTTAGCCTTTACTCTGTCATGTGTTTTGCTTGTGAGGTTCTCTTATCTCAAGAGAGAAATTACTATCAGACATGGAATCTCATAGCTCATGGAAGAGGCAACGTGACCTTTATTCCTACTATCATCTAAAAATATAAGAAATTTTAATTCTATCCTAACATCCGGCATGTTATTTCCAGACACCCTCAACACTGTCATTCTCATTTACCTCGTGCAGATTCATTCAGGAATTTGATGAAGAAACTTCCAGCTGATCATGTTGTGTAGAAAGGTGTTATTCAGGGATCACCAAGCTAAGTCCTCTACAAACAGACAGAAAGCAATCCTGGATCACAAAGACTGACTTCCAAGATCTGCTCTGGATATTTTTACAGATCTGGGAGACAAACATTCTCATGTTCTGAGTCTACAACATGTAGAAAAGAGGCGGCCAAATTTTTCAGGACTCTGTCTTTTTTTTTTGCAACCCATGAACCACATTGAGTTGGGCTACTCATTTTGGAAAAAAAGGGAACAGGGCAAAAAATAGTTATTATACTTAAAGAAATTTTCAAAACCCCAAACTCCCCAAACAAGTTAAGATTTCCTGCCTTTCCTACATAGTGTAAGTATTGCAAAAACAAGGACACTTGGTTACAAATACAAACCAGATTGAAAAAGTCCTGCCTTTGTGATTGGAGAATGTCTGCACCTTTAAACACTGGAAGTTGTTATTGATTTCCCCACCAGATGGAGTAGTATGTACAGTTTTGATGATTCCTGCAGACATGTGATGTACTTACTTGGAGTGCATACTGTATTCTTAGCCAGTATCATGGAACTATCTCTTCTTAGTTCAGTAAATCAAAAATTCAACCTCCAAAGACTGCATAAAATCATAGGTAAAACTGAGAACCTTCTTTCTCTCCAAAACTCTTCAGGACTTTTGATAATCTGAAGTAGGCTTTTATTGAGGTTCTGCTCAACCTCAGCTCTTTACCTCAACTGCTGTCCAGCAGAAATATCCCAAGTTTCAGAGAATCCAGATATTCAAGTCAGTGTCAGAAAGGCTCCGCAAGAATCATTGGATAATTCAGGTTGGAAGAGACCTTGAAAGGACATCTAGTGCAGCCCCAGTTACCTACAATTCAAAGATGGGTCACCTCTGAGGTCAGACTAGGCTTCCCAGGGCTTTATCCATCAGGTCTCGAGAACATCGAAGGGAGGAGACTGCACAATCGCTCTGGGCAACCTGCTCCAATGCTTGACTGCCCTCATGGTAAAAAGGTTTCTTCTTATATCCAACCTCTCTCATTTCAACTTATGCCCGTTGTTTCTCATCCTCCTGCCATGTATTGCTGTGTAAAGCCTGCCTTCAACTTCTTCATGACCTCTGTGTAGGTATAGGAAGGCTGCTATTAAGCCTCCCCTTCTCCAAGCTACACAGGTCCAGATCCCTCTGCCACCCCTTACAGAGCAAGTGCTTCAGCCCCTGACCACCTCTGCTGGACTTGCTCTAGCTTATCACTGTCTTTTCTAGACTCAGGGGGCTCAAAACTGGACATAGTCAATCTCTTCTGCAAACTGATACGTTGTGCCACCACTCTCCTGTGTTTCCTAGTATTGACAGCTCATGCACGGGCTAACTCAGATTAGGTGGACTTTATACTTTTGTGTCAAGTGCGCAGCATCACATAGAGGAATATTTATAGCTTAAGGATCTGGGAAATCCTGAATTCTGGCCCAGCCTGTGTCACCTAACTGCTGCGAGGAGAGGATTAAATTCTTCAATTTCCACGCTGCTTCCATGCAAGGAAACAGGAAACATATATACAGAGGTCATCCCAACTCAGCAAATCTGACTTGAGACAAACACCGCTCTTTCTTCATTAATGTGAAAAAAGGACATATGCCCAAATACCCTGGGATCAGTTTCAGAAGCAGGTATGACAGGGTGTGGCCCACCCAACGCTTTCATCTCAAGCCATATTTTTCCTGGAAAAGGAAGGATGCCGCTAGATCTCCTCAACAGAAACCCAAGCAGTGCTTTCTGGCAACGAACGAAGGTGGGCACGTACACAAAGAAATTGGGAGTGGCATCAACGCAGGGCAGAAGTGAAAGCGGGGGCAAAGCACTGGCTTTGCTCAGATATAAATGCCTTTATCCCACACACCGCAACAAAGAACAGGGCCTCCGATTACTGCCCTTCTCAGCAAGCAAAAGGAGACAGTGCCTGTGCAAGACCAACCGCAACCAAGACCAGGACCAAGACCAAGTCAGTTCTTCAGTGAACTATATCCCACCTATGAACTTGAGCTATATATGAATGATGTATCTCCTACAAAGTAGCAATTGCAACTAGCCAGGATATCAGGGGTTAAGAAAAAGCAGTTGAGGGACTACTCTGGCCAAAACTTGAAGGCAGTGAACTGGGAGAATAAAGAAATGATTGTGGTATTGCTTGTTACTAATAGCTAGTAAATATTAGTTGTTCTTAGGAATTAATAATGTCTCAGAGTATTACGTTTTCTTTACTATATTATTTCAAGACAAAATGTAGGTCCGCTTTTATTTTAAATTTACTTCCAGTTCTGAATGAGAGACTGTTGTCTTCTGCTGCACCTTAACAGCCTTACAGGGAGACTGTGCTACAGGGGTTTTACCCGATAGCATCAAGTGAGGGTGAGAAGTGAAAAGTAAGAAGGGAATCACTGCATGAAAGCTCTCCTGCCATGTCAGGTGCCGAAAATATTTAGCATGGGCATGCTACTTAGGTATTACAGTAATGCTTTCAAGTCTGGGATCTGATGGTGTTAAATGCACAGTGAAAAAATCAGTCTTTGTATGTGAAAGTATTGCTTTGACTCTGTGCATTTGCTGGTTTACAATAAAACAATTGAGTTACACCTGGAATGCCAGAACCTGCGGTGCCATCACTCTACCACTTTAATCTGGCTGTGCAGCTTTTTCACAGCCAGGTACTTCATGACACTTACCGTAAGATAGGATGCTGTGCTGGGAATGTATGCCAGTTTTTATGACAAGGTTCCTTATCATTTGACCTATGAATTACCAGTAACAGTATTGTTCCCAACTTTAGCATTCTCTGAAAGCCACTGTCTTACAGTAGACAGCAGGGGAACAGGTTATGGAGCATTAATACAATTGTCTCACAGCACTTTTTCTACTAAACGTGGTGATCAGATGGCTTTTTTAAGATATCAGCTTTTCACTACCTGATGCTCATGCACTGCAGGGGCAAGGCAATACACTTCCTTACATCAGTACCACCTTCCTAAAGTGCAGGCATATTTACATAGCCTGTGAATCAGCTACAGATTTTACTAAGCCTGGCATGACTACGCCTACAACCTCACTGCTAAAAGGTGTCTTTTTAGATAGGGAGATAGCTAACTGCTGCACTTGTCCCAGTGTAACTTCTCAGACAAGACATGAGAAGTTCATATCTCTTAAATTATGGAGTTTGATCAGTTTACAAAATGCTTTTACATTGCATTGCCTGCAAGAACAGGGAAAGTGAACTTTGTGGCATTGGCGTTATTTTCTCGCTCTAGGCTTTGATGTCTATGTGGCAAAGATGAGCCAGGCATAAACATCCAGGCATTTGTACCCAAACCACCCATATTTCAGCCATTACGTGTGACCTGGCTGGTCAGCACTGGGAATTACCTGGGATTACATGAATAGGGTTCTTCCTCAATGCTTTTAGCATCTAGTCTACTTGAGAATGGCGAGAAGACCGTCCAGCCCTGAGACTTTGGATGGACAAATGCTCCCAAGAGAAAGAACCAGGATTTTTATCCAAACAAACAGTGAGCCTGCCAGAGGCTCTTAAACCAGAGAGCAGGCAAGAGGGATGCGGGCCAGGGTAAAGTTAGCTAAAAATCTCTGCCTGCGGAGACAAAGGGAAGAGGAGCTGTCCACCAAATGGAGCACTTAAACACACAGATATCACCTTGTAGTGGCTTTAATTCATTTTAGGAGATATCCTAGAGACTGAACCCTTTTTTATTGGCAAAGAAGCGCCTGGCAGTATGGTTACAGTTGTATTCCTAGAGCCCCTTTTCCTTTCAGAGAACTAGTTCAAGGGGAAAAAGAATAAAAGGTGAGTATATAAGTTTTTTTTTCCTTCTACTAGAAGAATCACTGGGAATGCTGAGAGGAAATTTAGAAAAGCACGCTTTTTTACTGAAATCATACCAGAAATTAACTTTTACGTGTTGCTCTGGCCACCTAGTGCATGTTGCACACAGGTCTCTGTGAGACCTACACATAACAGAAATGGCGTAGGCTATTGAGAAGTAAGAACTTTATATAAATCAGCTTATGAGCCAGCAGATAGATCTGAATGCACAGGTGGTGAGTGAGAAATGAACAAGCAGAAGGCCTGGGAACAGTGCCTAGTGAATTTTGGGAAGGCACTCTCAAGCACGTCTGAGTTTTCACTCACATCCTCCATGCAAAGTAGAGCGTGGGGCTAGAGCCTGCTCCTATGTGAAATCCAGTATCCCAATGCCAGCCTTGCACACAAGCCCAGACATATCAGGTTTTTTGTGAAGATGCTCAAAAACAGGGACAGGAGCTTAGAGTAAACCTGCAGTGATGCAGATTCATTCTTGTGCTCCTGGCAGGAAGGCAATTGATTTAATTATCTGCATCTTCAGCAAGTTTGTCAGGACACCAAATATCAGAAGGTGGTAGCTAGGTTGGAGAATAGCACTGCCATCCAAGGGACCTTAGCAGTATGGAGAAATTGGCCAACAACCCCTCCCTGAAGATCCAGAATGACAAATGCAAAGTCCTGCATCTTGGATGCAATAAGACATGGACTGACTCACCAGAGAGCAACTCTACAGAAAAGAACCGAGGTGTCCCAGTAGACAAGTGGAGCATGAAGCAGCAGCGTGCCCTTGCAGTGATGATGGCTAACCATATATCAAGATGCACAAAGAGCATGTCAAGTGAAGTAACCCTAAAGATACTCCTTCATTTGACACTCATTTGGAATACCGTGTCTAGTTTTGTGTCCCCAGTACAAAAGAAACAAAAACTGGAGAATCCGGGAGAGGCACACTTAAGATAGTTGGGGGCTGGGGGACATGACATACAGGGACAGAGGCAACCAGGTTTGTTTAGCTCAAGAGGGCTAAGGGGGGGAGCTGCTGTCCTCACCTACCTAAGGTTAGAGAGTAGAAGGAGCCAGAGTCTTCTCAGCAATGCACAGCAAAAGGATGAGAGGCAATCACTGCATGGCCAAACAAGGGAACTTCTAATTGGATATAAGAAAAAAATCTTCACCAGAGAGTGGTGAAGCACAGGGACAGGTACCCAGAGAACCTCTGAAATCTCCCTCCTTGGAGATTTTCAACATGCAATTGCACAAGGCCCTCAGCAACCTGATCGAGCTTTGATGCTTGCCCTGCTGCGAGCACGGGGCTGGACCAAAGATGTTCAAGAGTCCCTTCCAAAGTACATTTCATTATGACCTATGCCCATATTTCCAATATTATTTCACATTGTCATAGCTACCTAGTGTTAAGTGCTGGTTGCAATTTGAATTTCCAGTTCATGGAAAATGTTGACATTTGGCAATTACATTTAATTTTAATTTTGACCAAAATATTTTTTTAAATTAAGATTTTTTAAAAAAAAATGTTGAGGGATTAAAATCAATTTACTTAACTTGTATAAAATATATTTTTAATATTACATTTAATTATTTTTATTCATAGATTACTTTTTTAAAAGATCATTAATTTATAATAGCAAACAATCCTCATAAATGCTAACTTTGTTGCTTAGGAGGAAGACTTTTATTTTTTTATATGTGAACATGCTCTGGGGGAAGATGTGGCTTGCTATATTTCAATCTACCATATACTGTAACTTGTGGCAAACTACCTTCTATCTTCTCATGGCTATTTACTGAGAATGTAGTAGAGACATGAAAAGCTGAGGCTATTGAACATGAAAACATCCTTCATCAAGATGTTAATTAGCTGTTGATTTAAACACCTTTTTTCAAGGAAAAAAAATCTTCTAGTCATCCTTTTGGACAGAACTGCTCTATTTTCCCTTAACACTTTGTGATTTCATAATTTCTCTACTTGTCCAGTGAAAGGGCCTGGCTAAAGAGGCCTTAATTTCTAATGCAGAAAAAAAAAAGCAGATTCCAGAGGTTGAAAGGGCTGGGAGGAGGTTATAAAAACCCACAACTTTCAGTCTTTATTTATACCCTCAAAAAGCAGAAAGGTACATCTACCTGCATCTTTCTTTTGCTGCCAAGTCACTTCTGAAGGCTGCCTGGTGACACCAAAACTGTTCTTGAGGTCCACAGCCCAAGGGAACAGCTGCAAAATAAAGGCTACAAGGGATGGAGCTAAAGAAGAGGTCATAGTGCCAAAACACCAATTTTACTGAAGACAGTACTTAACCTGACTTAACAGGGCAGGTTTTGACCTGCTGTGCAGGAGAAAGTCAGCAGCATTCACAATTTCCTCCTCCTGATGGTATCTGAAGGTGAGAAGAATTTCCTAGTTACACAACTGAGTAGTTCCTCAAATAGTCTAATGCCATATAGACAAATACACATACATGTATTTTAACCCAGCCAACGAAAAAGTCAAAATGCTAGTATGTTTGGTCAGAAGAAATCAGCACTGAGCTTCTAGAACGGAACTACTGGGATTTGTCCTCGGGGTGTGGTGAATATGTTTGTTGAAGTCTGCTCACAACAAAAGCATACAAACAAGATCTCTGCTATCAATGGGGTATAGAGGAGGTGGAGCAGTGATTTCTGCTTCCTTCATTTGACTTCCTTCTCCTTCCCTCCCACAGGGTTGCCAGCACACCTAGCCAGAGCTGTGCTGCCTACCCTTTGTGCCCATGGCCACCCCTAGTGACCTCTGCTCTACTCACCCACCTCTGGTATTTGGGCAGAAGTCCACCCCACAGGCAAGCAACAGATACATTCCCCAAAATTATGGTATGGTACTTGTTTTACCAGTCTGTGAAGAAGAGTGAAAACGTCACATGACATGCTAAGAAAGGCTGTGAGAGGTTCAGAAATACTCCAACATTTCTTGAATGTCAAGGTTGTGTCTTAAGCTCCCAACACACATTTCTAAAAGCTTTCTGATGTCATCAGGTTCAAGTACCATCTAAGTTCTGAAGCCAACCTTTCTATCAGTCACTTGTGGTGTATTTCAAAAGTGTAGAATCACAATGTTGTCACAGACCTGACTTTGATAGCATTAAGACCACGTATACCATAAACTCTCTCACAATCTGCCCAGCGCCTGCAACTTCAACCAAGTATGTTCTTGTTCCTGGTCCCTGTAATGCTCCAAATATTTAAAAAAAAAAAAAAACAAAGGCAGGCAATCTTTTGCAGGAAGCACATTGTTTTACAGCTCATTCCTTAAGTACGAGGAGGGTCTATTTTTTCTCATGAAATTGAATTTAATCAGCAGTATCGCTCCTGGGTATTCATTTCAGATCTACAGTAAAGAGCAAGCTTGGAAAGTGAGCAGTAAAAGCATTAGATTTCCTTTTTGACACAAACCTACAACTGCCTCATCCTCGTCACACAGATGCTTAGCAGCTTTCCCGTTAGCTTCACTACGGGACAGCCAAGCCCATCACACACAAAGTTTGCAAACATTTCTCTTAAAGGTTTGATTTTCAGTCCTCATTGGTTACACAATTATTTTGATACAAGACTAAAACTAGTCAGAATTTTTATCTATTCAGTTTGGGTTTTTCCCATTCCATAGGGGCGACTCAATTGCCGTATGTAGCACAAAACGCTGCCTAGCGATGGCAAAGCACTAGCAGATAGTCTCTAACTCTGTGTTGGCACAACCAACATGAAACAAGTTAAAATGAAATCACCCAGTGATACTACACACAGAATAAACATGCTCCAGCACCATTTACTGACTGATTTTCTTTTTTAAGTGCTTTCCTGCATTGTCAATTATTTTTTCTTCAAGGAACATGGAGCTGCTGAATTTTTGCTCTTTGGAAAGTCTTTGTTGATGACTGTGACCTGCCAAGTACGACTTCATAAGGTTTTTGGGTTTCATCACCACTGCACACTCTCAAGATTATTTCATCACCAAAATGAAGCTAAAGATCAGTAACTCTGTCAGCAGCAGCTGGGATGCAGGGTTGGATTTCATCTCAATCTGGCATCTACAATGTTAAGAAATGCTCCAACTACTCTGAGTTGCAGTCCACAGTTCTTCATCTGCCTGGAGCAACAGGCACAGCACCTTTCCACCTGACACTAAACCAGGTTAGCCCTAGAAATGCAGGTTTGTCACCAGTGACTACAAAAGGTGCACAACTATTAGCAGCTGCATTGTGGAAATCTAAAGTTATCTAATCTAAAGCTAAATCTCACCTTAGAAAGGTGGGATTCCTGCATCCTTCACACAGCGAGGAGGAGTTCATCAACTTTCCCATCCTCAAGAGAAGCCAGGAAATAGTGGGGGGAAAGGGCTATCACTGGATGAAATAATGGCATTCCCTAAATATGAGGAACAGCTGTGGGTGAACTACCTTGCTTGGACACCAGGACACATAAAAGGCCTTTGCGCTTTCTGCAGAACACAGAAGCTTTTTCATAGAAGCAACGCTGCCATAACCACAACAGCCTAAACAACTGAGATACAAGGTTTGCTGCAAGAAGCCATTCTACTGAAAAATTTTCCCCTCAAAGCGGTCAATCTTCATGCAGTGGTCCAAGACAAGAGGCCTTATCTGATGCTCTTCTGTTCTTGAGTTTGCCACGGGGCAGAAAGTGGTTAGAAATAATTTCAGCTTGGGGGTGGAAACTATTCTTGGAAGCAGAACTAACAAAAACATTTTTCTTCTTCCCACAGGTGTTGTGGCATTCTTTCTCTGTTCAGAAACAGGGAGACAGTCTCACTCCACAAACTCTTTCGTTCAGTGAAGGCAATTCTATCATTAGGTAATTTTGCATGCAGACAGCAGGGAGATTAGTATTATTTAATTCCACCTGCAACAGAGGAGACAAAGGCTCTAATTCTACTATCTGCCACTGTGAGTTCCTCCGTGAGTTTTCAACCTTCTGTAAAATTTTTGTTTGTTTTTTAAAATCACTTACAGATGCCAAAAAAGGTGATGAAAGCTTTTCAGCAAGGAACATGGAAACAACAATGGAACAAAACTAGAAAGCTAGGCCTAGCCTACCAAGCACCACAACTGCATCAGGTTCAGATTCACACTCAATTACATTAGTTTGGTCCTTTGCAAACGTCTCAGCAGTTTGTATCATGCCGGTTTTTCCCCTTACAGATGTCTTCCTGAGGTAAGGCTCTCCTCCATCTATTACGACATATGCCATACTCCAACTGCATGTAAGTACTCTTTCTCATGTACTTTTTCTTTATGTAAGAAAGGAGTAACATTACTTACCAGCCAATCTTGGAAACGTAAGGCAATGCTGCTTTAGGTTCTTTTCATATTACCCTACTAGAAAAACAACCAGAACAGTAGCTAATAAACTTGGAAGAAGGTCTCCCAGAATGGTGTTTGACAATTAATAGATGTTGGTGATGCAGTCCCTCTGGAACTGGAGCATACTGACTGTAAATTTAGTTCTGATTTTATTTTGGAAACATTTTACTGAGATAATGTCTTACCTCTGGAGCATTTGTAAATATATTCGCTATCTCTCTGTAGTATCAGAGGAGGAAAACAGGGCAGTATATTCACTCAGTGACAAATGCTTGAACCAAAAAAACCCTGCACTAAACTAGCTAGAATTTCACTTTGTTAACATTAAGACAAACAGCTCTTTGGAGGAGGCACTGCATGAAAATTTTTGCTTAGTTCTGTTTTATGAAATAATAGTGTAACTTAAATGAATTCCTCCATTTCTGGTTGTTCAAAAAAATTGCACACACTATTCTGGAAGGCAGCTGTGAGAAAAATCCTTCAAAATAAGAAACAATAATAATTATTTGCAACCTGCGGCTGAACACGAAATAAAGGTGTCAAATCTCTAGTGATCCACATCTGAACTTGGATTTTGTCTTAAGTAAAATGGGTCTGTTCAGTTCACTATTGTTGCTACCTGCCTCATCTCTGCATCAGGGCATTATCCTACTCCATGGCACAACTCAGTGTAATTGGCAGTCTCCAAAGAAAAAGAGACAACCAGAATATAGAAAGAAGAAGAGAAAAAGGTCAAACACATGTCAGGTATGAGGTGTACTCAGTAACTTCACACCTGCTGTTGTTTTCCCTGCCTTTCTTTTCACCAGCTTCTGAAATCAAAGCAAATCACAAATGCTATAGAATTTTCCCCACAATAAAAAAAGTCAAAAGGCAGACAGTCCCTTCTCACAGCTCACATCCCAAGTTAAGAATAATTAATACTCTTAATGTATTACTAACAATGCCAAGTCTACAAAATATAGCCTTCTATGAAACACATTATATCAACAGCTAATATGATAATATAAAATGCAGCCTTATTATCAAAGCTGATAAATTTTTCTACCAAGCCCCTCACAGAATCCATTAATATATCTATAAAATCATTTAGCCCTCACCACATGACCTCAGTATAGCATCCACCCATCTCTAGCCAACACAGCTGAGGAAGAGAACACAAGCTGTTCCATTTGCTTCTTTGCGTTGCTGTCACAGTACAGGCTAATAAGGGTGTACCATCTTACATTTTCAGACACATCCTTTTGCATTTCTAAATGGATAAAGCAACCATATACACATGGATGCACGTATCTGTAGAGATATATTATATATGCCTGTAGTAAAGGCATTATAACTTTCTGTGAACAGTACTGAAGAGAGCTTACAGTAGCTTATGTTATGTCTGATAGGCTCAGGGAGCTTAAGAAACAGCTGGAGGTAGATGAGACATTGGAAAGAGCTGACAGTTTCTTCTTGGAGGATAAATTCAGAGACTGATGTGATAAAATCAAAAAAAGTCCTTCTGCTGCAAAAGAGCTGGGCACGTTCGGGACAGAACTTGAACAACTGCCCTTTCCCTTGGTCCCTTCAAGAATGAGAAACACTGTGACTGATTACCAGAGGCACAGTATTTATCGTGACATGATGGCAAAAGACAGGAGTTCACATGCTACGTGCTCATTACAAGAAAGGTTGGCCTGGATGTAACCAACAGGATACCAGCGAATAGTGAAGCACAGAGGGGAAAAATCTGTACAGATTTTATTTTCTTTCTAGTCAAAGCATTTAAATAAGAGGTCCTTACCTCCACCTTTTGAAGAGGCGAGCTCATGCCCTTACCTGTTTTATTTTCTCTGGTGTTTTTACTTCCCTTCCATGCACATAGCAGTAAGTGATTTGTGGATCCTTTTCCCTTTGATACTGATTTATTTGGCTCAGTTTCCACCACTTTAGTGTATTGTGCTACCCCACTGCCTTGAGTCACCGGAATTCCCTGCCCCTCAACTTTCAATCCTCTGAAACCATAACCCTCCTACCATTACATTTTGTAAGACAATTTCCAGTTTCTTCTCCAAGTCTTCCATCTTTCCCTTTATATTTACACTAGGTATTATGGCATAAGCACAGCTCAAAGCAATTATCCTTTTATAGCCCTGAGACCAGATTCCTTGTTCTTCTTTTCAGAAGTAATGCTACTTTAAGAATTGCTTTAAAGGAAGGTGGTGGGTAAGAGAGGCTGCTTCTACAACAAGTCAACACTTGTATCGAGGCTGCATAACCGAGAATATTGTTTTACCATTACAAGCTGATATTCAAACAGGAATCATAACATGAACAACAGGCTAAAATAATTATATCCAACTGTATGGAAAGGCCTGATTTGGTTATCTGAATCTTGAAACCGCATCAGCAGTGAGAAAACAACTGAAACACTAATGCAGCAATAGGTATGTACATTTAAAAAGAGAAGGAAGAGCTCTCTGACTGTTCAAAAGGAAAATAAAGAACACCTCCCAGAAGGAAACTGGAGTGATTATATGAAGAGCCACTTAGCTGTATCTCCGCCCGTTTGCATGCTCTGTTATTTAAAATGCAGCCATTGCTTTTGCAGTCCTTCCATTCCATTTTCCTCCCTAAGCCTCCTTGAAAGAGTCTGGACCTGCAGAAGAAACATGTCTTTGACAGCCATGTAATTATTCTTTGAAAAATCCCTTAGGTACCAGTTCATGTTGTTCCTCAAGTGCAGTTTGAAAAACAAGCCTACTTATATACTGTTTTGTAAAATGAGCACTGAGTAAAGTTTAACTTGCATTTAGGAAATAAATTAAATAAATGCAGCTATTTTTCTGGAGTTAACAGAAAAACATGATCAGCCCAGCTAGTGTACCTCAGTTTTATTTCAGCAAACATGTTTGTTACCTTTGTGTGTTTGTGCACCTGATTTTGTCTCCTCCATTTACAAGAAAAGATCTGGCATAAAATTATATAGCAATGTACAGTATAGAAGAACCTGGTTTGAACTGTCAAATGGCATTTACTCAGTGGTTATATATGAAAACCACAAGTATAATATTTTAGTTATGGTATGTTGGAATAGTAAAAAATACAGTTAAGACTGTTTCTATTTTGATATACAACTTTTATTGCAATACCTGTATTCTAATTGTACAGATACAAATATAAAATGACCCATGACAGACTTTAAACCTGCCCAAATAGCAAACTGAGAAACTAATTCGGTATTAGAGCCAAAGTTGACAGGGCTTCAACAGGTGATAGGAAGCTTCCCCAGTGTCTCTCCAAGAACAACCAGGATCCACCATATTTTTGGTCCAAGATGTATGCTTTAAGTTGGCAGCTGAGTCTATGAACGAGTGTATTTACCCCAGATGTGCAGCATAAACACAGAGGCAATAAAAAGAAGACTCATGACCAAAACTGGAACAGGCCCACTAAAAATAAAGAAAAAAAAAATCATTAACATAAAAAAAAAAGTCTGCTTTGTCCAAAGGCCAGTCATTACCAGCCAAGTGAACTCATCAGTTCATAAGCAATTGCACGAGAAACTTCTTCCACTCCCACAGAATTACCTTAAAGTACACAGAAATGAGATAGCCATCTCTACCAAAAACTGCTGCTGCCCCTATGTTTTTAAAGATAGTTTAACACACCCTAAATGGTACATAACTATAAATCACAATATAATTAAAAAAATCCGCAATTATGTAAAAAGTAATTAATGTTTCATTATTACTCATCATTGTGAAAACAATCTCCGGAAAATTATCATCTGTATTTACTACTCAGATAGCCACCTGACCAGAGATATAGTCAGATACAAAACCCAACAGAGTCCTCTAGCGGCTAGTAAAATTTTGGCATAAAATTCACATTAGCTGTTTTTTCAGAGGTTTTATTTCATTTGAAAACAATAGCAGTAGTGGGTGAGAGACAGGGACTTCTGTTCTCTTGAAAAAGATACACAGAGCGTCAAAGTTAACTCCATCATTAAATCATTACCTAAAATGCATAAATCAACAAAGTTCTTAACTTTTTTCCTTCCCACTTTTATACATTGTTTAGAAATTGCATAGTGATGTTTTTCAAAAAAACATTTAATATTAGGGTGCATGTTGAGAGACTAAATCAGCTGTTTCACGCTGTTCTGAGACACAACAATTACAGTCACTATTACACAATTCCACACACTCAACACTGCTTCATACCACTCACTTCATACAATCTCATTTCTGATTTTCAACTTGCTATTGGGAGAAACACCATGAATTCTGTTATCCAACCTGGACTAACCCCCAGGTTACCATTTATAAGCAGGTAAACATTACTTGAATACAAAGTAAAAAGGAAACTGAGAATGGATTGAAATAATTTACTAACATATTTTTCTATGAGATCATGGTCCACATACTTCAAATGTCCATCAATGTAAGATTACATTGAGTTTTAAAATTTGATTATTATCTATCATATTTAGACTTGCTTGGGTATGGAGAACACTGAACACAGACATAAAGCATTTAGCAAATAAACCAATAACAAAACATGCAAAATAAAAAAAGTCCACACACATGGCGACTACCTCAGCAACCCCTATTAAGGGATATCTTTCATGAAAGAACAGAATGTCCTTCTCAATCCCCAGTGTTTTACACATATTTGAAGTTTATATCCTACATAACATAAATCATAATGATATCAGGTGCACAAAGTCCTCACACTGTATCTGAATTACTATTTAATTCATTTGAGACTTTAGTAGCAGCAATATGTAAAGCTACTCTTTGGCAAAGGCACACAGGAATAGAGGAGCACCACTACCGCAACAGGGAAATAAACAGGGGTGATTGTTTGTCTGTTAAGCTTTTTTTTTTTTTTTTTGAAACATGCAGGTGCCATTGATCCCCCTACAGAATAATCAGCTTTCCAATACCAACACATGTGTCTCACTTCCTCCAGTCCCAAAGAAAATCTGCTGAAATCCTGAAATTCTCCTCCATACACCTGAATCTTCTCAACACACCACACAGCTTAAATAAATAAGAAAAACAATTAAACCACCTCACCTCTAAAGATCTGGTACTGTGCATTCTCAGAACGTCTTTCATAAGGCTGCATATTATACCACAAGCCCTATTTGATTCTCTATCATGACTCCACAGGAAACACCACCTATAGCTCTTTAAGTAAGAAAGTTCAGGACAAGATATAGGAACCACAGGTACCAAGTGCCATAGAAAGAGCAACAAGTTTGGGTTTAGTTGTCTTTTCAAAGTATGCAATGCTCGATCTGAGTTTTAAAGAGAAAAATATCATATCCCACTCTCAAAAAGATCCCCCACAGCACTCATGCTAATCTTCTTTTAAAGGCATAGATATTTTGCAGCATCCTGTACTACAAATAAATGTACTTTCCTGAGGTGAATCAAACTTGTTTATTCAACATATTTATTATTTCTGATGTTGAGTACAGATACATGAAACATCAGAGCTATAATTATATACACAGTATAAAACTTTTGATCTAGAATGGAATTCTTGATCATAGCTAGCACAAAATAACCTGTTCTCAGGTGGTTTTATGTATTTTTTCATAGTAAATTTAAGAGTTCATATTTTAAACAAAATGAGAAAAGAAAACACACGAAAAAAAGCCCCCCACAGGCTAAGCTTTTACATTGCTTTATGCAGTAGTGATCACAACCATTTTTAGAAGCTTTGGCTGATGCACTTTACTGAGGCAACCACAACCCCTCTATAACCCATTTTCATTTTTAAGCCTACTGAAGAGGACAGAGATCTTAACAATTGGTTGCTGTGGAAAAATCCTACGTAGAAAAATACATGGAAAACTGTAAGCAGTAAAGTTCCTCCCAAGCCATGGTTCAGAAAATGTTACATCTCACATGCAGGTGATTTGTAATACCAACTCGGTTTTACAGATTTGTTTCTTCCATTAAAAGCCCGACCATACAGCTACCCATGTTAGCTTGCAAAAAAAAAAAACACTCCCAGAGTTCCAAAATGTTGAAATTGGGAACCACTGTGCTGCAACACAAATAAAAAGGAAAAATCTATCTACTGACTTGCTTGTACTGAAGACTAGAACAATTGACTGGCCATTCAACATCAAAAGTGAAACCAAAGGATTCACAAGGAAACTTACTGAAATTGGTAAAGCTGCTTTGACAGTTTGTACTGCAAGTCTACTGGGGGGAAAAAAAAAAAAATCTTCTGAACAGTAAAACATTTCTGTTTTTTCTCAGTTCTGTTTTATTCTTTTTTTTTTTTTAATTGAGCTTTAGTAGACCAAACAACAAAGAAAATAGTTGCCTTGCCTATCTGCATAGGTTTGCTCTAGAACACTACTGTTGCTCATTGTCTTTTTCTTTTCTTTGTCTTGTCTCCTCTCTGGATTCAGAATGGAGAAAGCAAGACCTGCAGTAGCAGAACACCACTACTTTGATGGTTTGCCGTACAGTTTTTGGTTTCTAAAATGTGAAGCACATATGAAAATGAAAACACCTAAGACAACTTCAGAGGAAGGACTACCCATGGAACAATCACTAACTAGGCTATCACCAGCCCTCCCCCAAATATTTCGTTTGGGCAGCCAGCAGCAGCTCTGCTAAAGGGCTCTAAAATAAAATAGTAATGGGTTCTAGAAAAAAGAAGCAATAAGGACATCCCTGAGTGTCTTGAGTCTCTTCAACCCACTAAGAACAAGCGGCCATGAAGTATAACTCTACAAGAAGCACAAACTCCCACTCAGGGTATGACTTAGCACGCACCCATCAGCTGAAATACACCTTCCACCTTTGCTACCCAAATATTAGGCTGCAAAGGTTGTTTGGGAAACTGATCTGAATGACTGAAACTGGCCAAAAAGTAAAAACTCAGGCTCTCTTTACAGCTTAAGGGGCACTACCACCAGATATTTGACTACAATCTTGGAATATTCACATTGTAAAAACAGAGATATACAAGGTATCAGAATACTATTCACTTGGCAAGCTTTACTAATTTAATGTATCTTCAGCTTTTTAATAAAAACACCTAAGATTCTGCAAACACGTGGAGTATNGATGCCTAAATTCACTCTGACAAGTAATCTTTCCTAACTTCAAAGGGATTGCTTGTAGTCTTCAAAGACCACTTAAGGTAAATCTAGGTAATTACAAAATATAACTTGTACCTAGCTTTTTAAAGCTACTATAATTTTAACAACTACCTCTCCACTTTACAGATCAAATAAAATATTTCATCCAAAATCTAGTGAAGCAGCCATCAATTCAGCATGTCTTCCCAACGCAGACCAGAACACTGATCTCCCAATTCAAAGACTTAAAGATTACATAAGTAGATGTATCTATAGCTCCGTGCCTGCCACCACCCCTATATCCAACTTACACTTTCAGCCCTGGAGAGTCCTCAGTGTAGAACCGCCACATCCCACCAGTGCCCGTGGAAGTGGCACGGCCTGCACTTCTTGTCCCACAGCTGGCATTCTTCCTTTAGGGGATAAAAGGAACGAAAGAAAGACCAAAACACATTAGCGGTCTGCCAGCTGCTAGCACTAACCACCCCAGGAAACTCTACAGAAACCAGACGCATCAGCCTGGGCGGCCGGGCAAGCGGAGGGCACCACAGCTAGCACAGCACCCCCTGGGGCTGTAGCCAGGCGCACCGAGGGCTGATGAGACAGACCCGCAGGCGACCTGCCCGCATTTACCTCTGCCGGACGGTGGAGCCCGCCGCGCGGGGAGCCACGGCCTTGCTGGGGGAGCGGCCGGAGGAGCCGACGCTGGTGGCGCTGGGGTTGGGCCCGGGCTGCGGAGAGAGGAGAGAACCAGGAGAGAGGTGTGAGGCGGCGGACACAGCCAAGAGAGAGGCAGCGCCTCAGCCACAACCTGCCCGAGGCAGAACCTCACCATGGCGACAGCGGCGCTGGCTCGGGGGGTCGGCGCGCCCCTCACACCCGCTCCCGTACGGCGGCTCCGGCCACGTCCCTGCCCGCAGCAGGCCCCGCCCCTCCTCGCCTCACGCCGCGCCTCCCGGGCCCTGGCGGTTGCCCGCGACTATGCCTGAGCAGCGCCGGCCTCTTTTCCCGAACCCCACCTCCCTCAGCTGCCGCTTTCCGAGGGAGCTGCCTCCGCACGACTCCTGGATCACGCCCTCTCTCTCACCAGCGGCGCGGCTGGGGCGGCAGAGCGGCGGAGGCGCGGGACGAGGCGTCGGGCAGCGCCATGGCCGCCCGACGGGTGGGGGAAGGGGAAGGCCCAGGAGGAAGGCTGACGTGTCGTGTGGTGGCCGTCGGGCCGC
>VZSZ01009856.1:341621-392769 GCA_013398815.1 Ibidorhyncha struthersii
GGAGGAGGCGCGAGGGGAAGTCCTGCGGCTTGGTGGGGCGTGGGCGGGAGGGGACGGGAGGGTCTAGGCGGTTTGGCAGGCTGAGGTGAGGGAGGGAATCTAGAGCTGCAGTAAGAGGTGCTGGACGAGGGAGCGCAGCTTGATGGGGTTAAGGAGGGGAGAGGGAGAAGGCAGTTGGCTTGCAAAGGGCTGGCGCTCATGCCATGGCTTTGAAATCAGGTGTGTGTGCCAGTGGCACTAACACAAGTGGTGAATGTCTCTTGTCTTTTTGTCTCCTGGTTGCACTAGGTGTCTGCTTGCATTCCTGTGCTTAGACTGGCCAGAACTCGTAAGAAGGTTTTGTTTTACTGTCACTTTCCTGATCAGCTTCTGACCAAGAGAGAATCTCTTCTAAAGCGCATCTACAGATTACCGCTTGACTGGCTGGAAGAGTACACGACTGGCATGGCAGACTGCATTGTTGTGAACAGCAGGTTCACAGCCAGTGTGTTCAAGGACACATTTAAGTCCTTATCTCACATAAATCCAGATGTCCTCTACCCATCGCTCAACACCAGTAGCTTTGAAACAGTAGTTCCAGTGGACATAGCTGACCTGATACCGAAAAAGAAAAAGTTCTTGTTTCTTTCCATTAATAGGTACGAGAGAAAGAAGAATCTAGCATTGGCTCTCGAAGCGTTGCATGAGCTTCAAGGAAGACTTGATTCTCATGAGTGGAATGAAGTTCACCTCGTCATGGCAGGTGGTTATGATAAACGAGTTCTGGAAAATGTGGAGCACTATGAAGAGCTGAGGAGACTTGCAGCCAAGCTTAGTATTAATGACCATGTCACTTTTCTGAGATCGTTCTCAGATGAACAGAAAATCTCTCTTTTTAGTAACTCTGTATGTGTGCTTTATACACCAAGCAATGAACACTTTGGCATTGTTCCTCTGGAGGCAATGTATATGAGATGTCCAGTTATAGCGGTTAATTCAGGTGGCCCTTTAGAATCAATCTTGCATAATGTTACAGGATTTCTGTGTGATCCTCTGCCAACGCAATTCTCTGAGGCCATGGAAAAAATTGTGAGAGATCCTCTCTTAAAGGACACAATGGGAGCAGCTGGGAGAGTCAGAGTTATGGAAAAATTTTCCTCAGAAGCATTCACAGAACAGCTGTACCAATACATACGCAGATTAACACAATAAAATTATATTCCCATATTATATTTTACAGCTTTGTATCTCTCATTTGTATAGGGGACCAGTATTCATTGTGACTATGATGAAGAGCCCGGGACATCTGAATTTACTTACTGTGCTGCCTTATGTCACTTAATATAAAGAACAAGCAAAACATGTCCCACTGTCTCATTAGAAGGTTAAAATTTTCATGTGGTAGGCTGACCCGCCATTGTAGGAGTTCTTTTGTGTACTGTGCCTTGGAAAAATGCATAGTTAAATGGCAGTAATTTACTAGGAAATTATTGCACATTTTACTTTAATACTCTACAGTATGGCTGATTCAATGTACAAAATGTGTCTTTGTACAGATAAGGACAGCTTTATTTTATGTATTTAAAATGTTAATCAGTAATTTTTAAGTGAAAGAGCTATCTTGGCTGAATTACGGAGAGAATTGCACAGTCCAAACAATTGCATGTTTAAAAAAACCAACACTCTTAGGGATGTGAATGGTATGGTTTTAAAATGATTGACCTTTTGCTGTATTTCTCTTAAATTGCATCACGTAGTCACACTGGGTGTTAAGCATACAGGTGTGTGAGCAGGAGGAAGCTGAGACTAAAATAAAACCAAGGACATTGGACTACCTGAGACAAAGACGTTAGTGCTGAAATTCTATGTCTATGCAGACATCTGCAGTGCTTAAGGATGTAATTTTACTTTGAGTTTCTGGTTTGTAGAGACTTGAATGATGCCCCCTTTATTTAATGTTTCATTCTAAATGACAGCACGCTTTTAAGAAAGGTGCTAATCTGGAGCAGGCAATGAAGACATTTTATTTTGCCTGGCTTAGTGACAACTTTTCAGTATAACTTTTTGGAATAGTTTAGATGGGGGATACTGTTCTCCTAATGCAGTGACCACACATGTGACAGTAGTCTGACTTTTTTTTTCAAGCATGATACCTGGTTTAGGGCAAGGAATATCTGAGGTTTTTATCTACCTCTTTTTAGCATACCTTTATTAGTTGATTGTTCTGTTTGGTTTCCAATAACACAGACAATCCATACAGTTGAATTTTACGTCTGAAAATGGATTGAGTAACTACGTAGTTCCCTCATTCTTTGAAATCCAGTTTTATCTGTAAAGTACAATTTTGTAGCCCGAATTCCACAATTTGTACTTAAGATAGTTTCAGGCATTTTCACATTTAGTACTTCACAACAGAGAGACCAGTCTTTCTGTTGCTTAGGACTGCAACCCAGGTCTCAGTATAAGGCTTTTATTTAAAGTAACAAACAAAAATCCAGAAACAAAGCCTGTCCTTGTCTTTAGTAGAAGTTGGGATGCTATAATGGTTATTCATTGTGGGCTGGGAGCAGGTGCTCTCACAGGCCCTATTTCCAACATGGCTGTTGATGTCAGAAGAACTGGCAAGCCTGAATCTGCGCAAAACCTGGTGACTTAGCCATTCATTTGGAGCCGTTTTGGGGAGATGGCAACTGTGCAGTGGCCAAGACTGTCGCTGGAGCTCCAGCAGGGGACGTAGTTGGCCACTAACTACACAATACAATTCATGGAGTTTATTGTGGAAATTGAGTGTGAAGAGCAAGCCCTTCTGGCCCTCTAAAGTTTAGGGCTGTCTTGAGGCCCTCAAAAATGAGATGGCTGGGACTGGCTTGCTCCAGAGCCAGGAGCAGCCTGTCAGACAGGCCTATCACTGGAGAAGCACCTGGCTCTGCCAGACAGAGCGTATGCAGACCTCTACCATGTTTTGTTCCACCTTCCTTACTATGCTCAGAGCAAGAGCCCATGGAGAAAGGCACCATCTACCTCACCCCTCATCCCAAGAATGAGAACACAGATGGAGAAAAGGGGAGTGCTTTTACTGTGGTAAAAATGTCAGCTGCTGTCAGTTGCACCAACAAACCCCCTGCTCTGACAGTCACTTGGTGCAGGTACATGTGAGGCAGCTGGTGTGGATGGCAGACTTTTCAGTTGGAAACCAAAGTTAGTGACAAATGGACAGTTAAGAAAGTGAGGAGAGAGAGAAGCCTAGCAGGCAAGGTGGGGAGAGAAACAACTCATCTCTCAATTGTATTCCAGGTTCTGGTGGTAGATCAGCACTGTTATTGGTTCTTTCGCTACCTCAAGAATGTGCTACCGCTCCTCAGAGACAGGTTTTATTTTCAGGTGCTGCTTGTCCCGGACATCATAATTCCTCTCAGTGCGGGTGAGCTGCCTAGAGAAATAGACACAGGGTCCTGAGTCCTGCTTTGGGCCAGCTTCTAGGAGACTATGTCCCCTATGACACAGAAGTGTCTGCTTCCACAAAAAAATGCCAGCCAGGACCTGGCCGGGACTGTGAGGCAGGCTGTGGTGAATGCCCGTTTCAGTTCCTCAGAAGGCGAGTTTGCTTTTTATGCCCATAGAAAGTGAGGTCCCTTCCAAGTAGGTGCTCTTATAGGAGCCAGGATACTGGAATCACGGAATCACAGGATCATAGAACGGTTTAGGTTGGAAGGGACCTTAAAGAGCGTCTAGTTTCAACCCCCCTGCCACAGGCAGGGACACCTTCCGCTAGACCAGGTTGCTCAAAGCCTTGTTCAACCTGGCCTTGAACACTTCCAGGGATAGGGCATCCACAGCTTCTCTGGGCAACCTGTTCCAGTGTCTCACCACCCTCATAGTTAAAAACCTATTACAAATCACAAAAAGAAGTTGGCATATTCTAAGAAACTCTGCAGTCCTTGCATGCTAGAAGGGAAGGAGTGGAAAGCTGCTTTCTGAAACAGATAGACACTGTAAGGATCTTGCAATACCATTTGGTCTCTTCTGTGCTCTGACCACCTTCTATAGTTCCGTTAGTGGTGTCTTGCACAGCCTGCTTGATAACTATGTAGTGGCATTCTTGACATCTTCATGTTCTCTGATGCTCAACAGGCACGCAGACTATGCCAGGGAAGTCCTGAGTCACTTGTGCAATAGCGGCTCCATGTAAAACCCCAGAGGTTTGCTCTTTTCAACAGCACAGGGTGGAGTTCCTGGGGTGCCAGGTGGACCCCAACTGCTGGCATGTGGATCCCAGGTAGTCCGAAGCCACCTTAAGTTGGCAGGCTCCTTCTATGAAGGATTAGAAATCCCCATACTTCTTTTTGACAAAAAAATACGGGGCACTGACAGTGGAGGCAGAGGGGCAGATCCACCCACATACCAAATTGTCCTTGAGATGCTCCTTGAGGGCTGCTGATTTGGAGCATGACAAAGCCTAGATGCTCCCAAAAGGCACTAAAGGAGTTGGTGGGCAGGGGCTGTCACCTTGAGTTCAGGGGAAGTTAGAGAAGCTTACAGGGCTGTGATCTGCCTTTCCATACTGATCACAGTTCCCTGCGGGACATGGGGTCAAAACAGAAACTGCAGGGTGGTCATGGGCTCAAGTCTTATGACACCTAGATGCAGGGAGGCTACAGAGACAAGCCCTAGCTTATTCTGAGAGCCAGGCTCCATGGTACTCAGCTCAGGGCCTCAGAAGACCTGAACTTACTGCCCGGGAGCAGCAAGAGCAAGACTTTTCCACAACAGAGAACAAGCCAGGAGCCAAGGATGGCCACAACGAAGTCTGGGCAACAGTCTCACTGAGAAGGTGCAGTCCCACAGCTCTTGAACTGGGCAACTAGAGAAGGGGTAGTGTCAAAAGAAGGTGCTATCAACAGTTCAGTGATCATAAGGTAATATGTCGGGTCCAGGTTCAAACCAGGAAAGCCAAACAGCTCAAGGACAGTACTAGAAAGGGGTACACCTGCAACACAGCTCACGCAGGAGCTGAAGACCCTGGCCTGAGTGTAAATGGAGCCCCAGTGACCATGAGCTGTGGGTGTGGGACTCAGGTAGGGCTGGTCAGGGCCAGTAAGGCCTATTGGTTTAATGATTGCTGGACTGTTGAGAGACCCTGTCACTGCCACCAAGCTGCTTGGGTACAGCGCATCTGGGCCCCGGCTAGTGAGGTCATTGCGCTGTGAGCTGGGATAACCCTCAGCTCCTGGCCCTCATGGATCATCCTCACTCTTGCAGCTCCCTGACAGCTGAGGGACTTCTTCAGCCAGTCGTGGCTTCTTTGTGTTCAAATGGATTTCTTCTCCATCACTTCTTCCATTTTCTCTTTGAAATTCATGGAAATGTTTACATTCATAACACCCAACTACAAGGACTTCCACAGTTTAACTCCCCATTGCATGAAGATCACCTTCTTTAGACTGTTTTCAATCTAGCTTGTGTTTACTTCATTTTAAGCTTCTTAACTCTTATTTTAGAAGATACAGTGTATTAAACTGTTGAGTGCTACTGCTGTGCAAAAGGAAAGGTAACTATGTTCTAGTACTACATAATGACTCTGAGCTGTAACCTTTGGGATTAAAGCTGTGGTTGTCCTTAAAAGTTTTCGGATTATGCAATGACTCACATTGATATGTTCTCTCGAGCATTTCTTCATCTAGTTCCATACTATCCTTTCACTACTGCTGTTTTAAAGACCCACAGATGAAAATTGTTTTAGGTTTACAGCAGGAAGAAACTTTTTGTTTCAGAAGTGGAAGTGCTCAGTCAGTTCCTTATTTTATGCCAGTGTAGCTTTATTTCCTCTCTACTTTGTCTCATCATTTTTGGAAACGCAACAAGAATCTTGATTATGCAAGTAGAATGCATGATGTCCTTGTCAGTGATGAGTCACCTGTCAATTAAATAGAAGCATCTCCATCGTGAGAGAACAGTAAGTACCCCCATATTTTACCAGTCAGCATGCTCTAGAGGATTTCAAGTTACATTTTGTTGTGCGGTCTCTAGACCAGCACAACACAGCAAAACAAGGCTGACCAGTGTTGGGTTTCCAAAATGACAGGTTTTTAAAGCAATAATTATTTGTACCTGTATTGCATCTGTTTTAGAAATGCATAGTCTTTGTGTGTATATCTTTCCCCCTTTCTCCTTTATTTAAATAAAAGTTTATTTAAGAGAATTTTATTTAAATCAGATTGCAAATTCCTACCGCAATCTGCCGTCAGAAGAAATGTTAAGTATTGGACTAGTACAATTAAATAAATTATCGTTAGACCACATGACCATGACATTAGACCAGTGTGGTGTGAAGGATGTGAAAAGAAAGAAATGGTTGCAAGGATAAATTCATGTCCTATCCTGTCCTTTACATATTTCCACATCCTTCTACTTTCAGTTAGAACTCAAATATATTAAAAGAAGCCAAATAAAGACAATTGGAAAAATAAGGGCAGAGTACATATAAGGGTACTAGGTGTGAATGAAGGACGCTGAGAAGAGAAGTAATTGGGCTTTAGAGTTTCTTGACTGTTGGCTGTGGGCTGGGAAGTGGACAGTTTGCTTTCTTCAATTTACCTTTAATACCTATAGTAAATAAGATAAGCCACAAACAAATCATTTCATATGCATAATTTTTGTGCATTATTTTTCAGATTATAAAAAGAAATTGGTATAACAGCAATTTCAGGATTAAACCAGCCTGCCTTTTTTATGTCTCCCTACCCCCTTTCATTACTATTTTTTACAATTTTACACAATATACAAAATTTATAGATTTTAACATTTACATGGAGTCTATAAAAACCTCATGCTACATTATCATATTGCTAAACTTTATTCCTTTTTATTATGGCTTTATTATTCTCTCTCATGGATGAAATGTCTGATATTTTATTTTGAATTGTAATTTATTATAAAGTTAATATCACAGGGGTATTTTTAATGAAACAATAACTGTGGAATACTGAAAAAATATAGTATTATGAAAGGGATATATTCAATAGCATGAATGTTAACACAAATAATAGAGAAGGAAATAGACATTTTAATTATAGTTACCTTTATCTGCTTTTATGGTAAAAGTAGAACATGTGTCTTGAAAAGAAATAAATCAGAGCTTAGTCTGTATTGATTTATGGATGTGCAGTTCTTCAGTGCTGGTTATTTTATGCCCGAGATTAACTAAGTAGATTCCAGATTTTTGCAGTGTTAGTCATAGGGACGACCAACAAGTTTGACCTCATGAACTCTGAGACAAATCTATTAACATTACGGTATCTTTACGACTCCAGTTCCTGTGCACTGAAAGAGAAGAAAAATATAACAATTGAGAAAATGAAAATAGAAATAATTTGGAGTTGTTTTATATGGAGAAAGGGAACAAGACTTGCTAAGTTTTAAAACCCTTACATAAGATAGTCAATCACTGGGAATTTAGCCCTCAAACAACCTACACTACAACTACAGGTACATACCGTATTTTAATTTAATGAACTTTTCCCCTCACAGTTATACACAGAACTCCTGCACTGTATAGCAATGTTTGTAAAAGAAAAAAACTTGATAAGCCCTCTTCAGTTATTCCCGGGCAAAAGCGAAAAAAAACCATAATTCTTGGTTGTGTCTCTAAGTATGTATGAGTGTGTAAAACAAATCACAGGAGCATCTCACTTTGTCTGCTTTACTCTTTATTTAGTCTTGATCCTGGCCTAGGATTAACCCTGTAAACAAACCTACAGCTGAACATGATGCTATGTGTAGCAAGCAACATTAAACCTCGTAATGCAGCCTTCATTATCAATAGAGACTGGGGGATGAAGGGATTGAGAGCAGCCCTGCCAAGAAGGACTTGGGGGTACTGGTGGATGAAAAGCTGAACATGAGCCGACAACGTGCGCTCGCAGCCCAGGAAGCACCAGGGTTAAATATTAAATCCTTCATGCATGGAATATGTAAAAGAACCTGGTCAGAGAGTAGCATGTGACCTGTGAGGAGATGCTGAGGGAAGCAGGCTTGTTAATATCAGCCTTCCAGTTTTTGTAAGGGGTTACTGGAAAGAAGGAGCAAGGCTTTTCACCCTGGTGCCTAGTCAGATGGCAAGAGGCAAAGGGCATATATCAAATCAAGGAAGGTTCCACTTGGATGTAAGGAAAAACTTCTGGTCACTATGAGAACACTATGAGAACAGACAAGCCATGAAACTGGCTGGCAAGGCAGTTAGCACAGTCTCCATCTTTGGAGGGTTTCATGACCTGACTTGATAAAGTCTTGAACAGCCTGGTCTGATCTCATAGCTGACCCTGCTTTGAGCAGTAGGTCAGACTCTGGCCAGAGAGTAAGAGTGGAGTAGCTCAGATGTCACTATTGAGCCCAACAGTAATCAGTATCTTTGTGAACAATCTGGATGATGGTATTGAAAGTGCCATCAACAAATTTGTAGGTGCCACAAGGCTGGGAGGAGAGATATGTATGCCAGAAAGTAGAGCCATAGTCTGGATAGTCTGGAAGACTGAGGCAACAAGAATTGATGATAGCAAAGATAAATGTGAAGACCCACACTTGGGACAGAATAATCCCAAGCAGCAGTACAGGCTGGGGTCTGACTGGCTTGGGAGCAGCTGTCTAGTGAATTTAAAAAAAAACCTAAACAGCTTCTTCTGTATGCACTGTCCACGGCTATTGAGCATTCAGTTAATTCCATTTGTCTATGAGGGCTATATTCTGACACTGTGAGAAGTCCTAGTGGTCTGAAATTGTGAACTGAAAGTGATACTAACAGGACTATTTATTCCTGCTCGAAGGATGGGAACAAAATGTAAGAAAGCCTCTGGAGGGACCCACTGGATGTCACTGTATGAATGGAAATTATTTGCTACTGCTTCCTAGGTTTCAATCTGTTCCTTAGCATTAGATGTAGCAAAGCCAGTGTCATGCTTCTGTGTTAAACTCGTGCTTGTGCAGATGCATAGCAGCAAAAAAAAAAGAAACATGAAATAGGAAAATACAAAATATTTTTGCTGGTTGTCTTGGTTATGTTGCTTTCTCCTCTGCATGATGACACTGGTTTAACATTAGCACTAGACTGCAGGTTCTAAAGGCTTACTGCAGGCTAAAAAACAAAAACAGAAAGTTTTTTTCCTCATAGCACAGTTACATTGTGGGAACTCTTCTCCTTAGTCCTAAAATAACACTAAAAGTAAAAAATAGATTCAAAAAAGGTTTAGGCAAAGAGGTTGATTTAAAAAGTGGTGGTCCAAATACAGTCACTGCTTCGAAAGTCATTAGAAGGTCATTAGAAGTCAGAAACTGTATTAGATAACACACAAGTAATACTAGGCATACGCATCTGCTTTCAGACATTGCTGAAAACAGAGTATAAACCCAATCTGACTTTGATCCATATTTCATAGAATCATAGAACCATAGAATGGTTTAGGTTGGAAGGGACCTTTAAGATCATCTAGTTCCAACCTCCCTGCCATGGGCAGGAATACCTCCCACTAGACCAGATTGCTCAAAGCCGCCTTCAACCTGGCTTTGGTCACCTGTGGGGATGGGGCATCTACAGCTTCTCTGGGCAACCTGTTCCAGTGTCTCACCACCCTCATAGTGAAAAATTTCTTCCTAATATCTATTCTAAATCTCCCTTCTTCCAGTTTAAAGCCACTACCCCTCGTCCTATCATGACATGCCTTTGCAAAAAGTCCCTCTCCCACTTTCCTGTAGGCCCCCTTAAAGTACTGGAAGGCCACAATAAGGTCTACCTGGAGCCTTCTCTTCTCCAGGCTGAAGAACCCCAACTCTCCCAGCCTGTCTTCATAGGAGAGGTGCTCCACCCCTCTGATCATCTTTGTGGCCCTCCTCTGGACCCAATCCAAAAGGTCCATGTCCTTCTTATGTTGGGGGCTTCAGAGCTGGATGCAGTGCTCCAGGTGTGGTATCACCAGAGTGGAGTAGAGGGGCAGAATCACCTGCCTTGACCTGCTGGCCACACTTCTTTTCATGCAGCCCAGGATACGGTTGGCTTTCTGGGCTGCGAGCACACATTGTGGGCTTATGTCCAGTTTTTCATCCACCAGTATCCCCAAGTCCTTCCCGGCAGGGCTGCTCTCAATCCATTCTCCACCCAGCCTGTATTTGTGCATGAGATTGCTGTGACCCAGGTGCAGGACCTTGCATTTGGCCTGGTTGAACCTCATAAGGTTTGCACAGACCCACCTTTCAAGCCAGTCCAGGTCCCTCTGGATGGCATCCCTTCCCTCCACTGTGTCGACAGCACCACACAGCTTGGGGTCATTGGCAAGTTTGCTGAGGGTGTATCACTCAATCCCTCTGTCCATGTTGCCAACAAAGACGTTAAACAGCACCAGTCCGAGTACTGACCCCTGAGGAACAAGGCATTTGGACCTCTTCTGTTCTTAGGCAGAAACTCTCTATCCCTAAGTATCCCAAACCATGGAAAAAATGGATCAAGAAGGCACCCAAAGAGCACACACAGTGCTTAAAGGACATGAGAATAGACAACTCCCTTCCTGAAACTGTTCCTGTCCCAGGAATAATCTCTGCATCATCATGAACAGCAATACACCGAGAGAATTCTGCTGAGGGGGGATGTTTAAGTCATCCAGTGCTAGTGTCTGCTTTAATAATACTTAAAGGAGAGGATGTTTTGTCACCTATTCCAGCAGTGTCTCACTTTCTGCATAGAAATAGTCTTCAGCGTGAATTCAAGACAAGGAATTGGCACTTTTAAATTAAGCTACCAATTTGTGACTTGCTGTGAATAAAGTGAATAGTATTGCAAAATACCATCTATGAATTTTTGATCACTAAAGCTATATGAAAGTTCATGATAGGTGACAGGGTAAAATTCCCCAGCTTACATTCCTGCTATATTTCATAAATAATCTGGGATGCTCAAGTCTCAAAATACTTTGTATATATACAAACCCCCTGTGAAGATCTGACCTTTTGAGTGAGAGGCCCAGTCCAGGCTGTCTCCCCATACTGATAGAAATGCTCACATAAGTTTTCTTTCTGCCTATATATTCTTAAAGGGAATTCAGTTCATAGAACTTGGAGATTATGGGGTTATTAGTTATACTACATTTCTAAAGGCTGAAGCAGATATGAATCAGAATTAAATTTAAAATGTTCTCTGCAGTGAGTAAGGGCACTTGCTATTAATCTAACATGGTAGTCTGACTGCAGCTCTAAGTTCTATATTTGACAAGGGAACGAGATTTTGATTATGTACCTATTAACTAAAATTAGGCAAAACAAACTCTGACTCATGCAGGTGAACAGGTTCCATAAACAAGGATTGTAGAGGCAGATTTTTAAAAGATTAATGGACAGCAGTCCAGAAGGACTAGAGAACATGCATCAGTGAGGTAGGAATGATTAAGCATTAACATTCCTTCCTTGAAGGTGCAAAGAAGCCAGTACCTACATTTGTAGAAGATTCCTCGATTTTTATTTGGTTCCAAGCATGAATAATGTCCCCAAAAGTAACTTAAAGAAAAATTCTGTAGATGAGCAAAGGAGACTGTTTCATGTGCTCCAGATCTTGCAGTTACCAAGAAATGATTCATTGTTCTACTAGTCCTTATAAAAGGTCAAGAGACCACTGTACACAGACGAGCAGCAAATTTCAGAGAAGAAAGATCCATTTTGAAGAAGCAGATCCACTGAACACAAAACAATCACAAAAAAGTATTAAAATAAAAAGGCTAATAAAAAGGATCAAAAAGATATGCAACAGCCTGAAACAAAATACTCTGTGCCAGGATCTTCTTCAAACTGAGACTCAGGAGAAATCAAGACTTCCACAGGTGATCATAACAAAGGCAGGATTTTCAGCAAGAAATGTGCTTTTGTCCAGAGTAGGTGGCTTCCTCCTTGAACCAGTCTCCTAAAAGGCATTTTTCTCAATCAGATATAACATAGGCTCTAACTACATTCATTTCTCAAAGAACTGATTTGGAGTAGCAGCAGTGAGTATACAGATGTAAGAAACTGCACATAATTTTCTGCACAGTAATAGGAATCAGAATTTATGTACATGTGTGTACATATATTTGATTTACTTTAATGAACTCAAGGCAGGCACAGCCTCTTCGCCTAAATTCCAAGTAGATAAATATATTCTGATTTTAAAAAAATATTTAATAGTAAGACCTTCCTACAAGCTCAGCTGCATACAGTAATATCCTTCATATCTTAATCTATAAGCTGATATAACATCACTTCAGGTTGCCAACCACGAAATCATTTGTATGTGCAAGCAACATTATAAGTGCTTTGTGCTTGCCGAGGAGTGGTTCAGAAGAGAGGAGGAAACACACTAAAACCAAGCTGTATCATGCTGCAAGCAGCCACACCTCAAGTCCAGAGTCACACTGTAATAATCAGTGGTTATATTGGTGTCAATACCCGGTGTTTGCTCTCACTCGCTCTCTTTCTCCCCCCTGTGCAATACATTTACTCTTTGCTTTCATCAGGTTTCCTTTCCTCCATCTCTTTATCTCTTTATTACTACGACACAAGAAGAACCTTCTTATTACAAAATACTCAGGAAATTGTTCTCCTCATCTCAGATAGTTTCATCCTAGAATGGCCTGCGTGGTCACCATGGGTGAGAAGAAAGAAGAAGTTGCTTCCTATTGTGATTAATGCTTCATGTAATTGTACGTGGCACCAAGGTGCTATTGCCTTACAAGCATGTGAAAGCTGTACAAACAAGGGAAGGAAAGATTAAGTCTACAACACACTGGAATCTGTGAGACTTCTTCCAATGACCGTGGTATGAATATGGAAAAAAAGATGCCTGGTGCTCAGATAGCAATACACTCACTGCAATATTACAACTGCTTGGACGGAAACTCTTCTGGATAATAAGCAGATGATAAACAGGCAGGCAGATCAACTCCTTTTACAACTTAATTCAAATCTCCTCTCTCTTGCCTGCAGGATTCTTCTAGTTTTCACCTTCCTTCTTTAGAACCATTGTATATCAGATTCTCTCACCCAGGCAAAGAGCAAGGTCATTTACAATGGCAATAGAAAGTTAATTAGAACAAATAACAAAGGCTGTAGTTTCAGTGAGTTAAGAAAACTTCAAGAGCATTAAGCAGACAAAACTCAGGCAGGATCTACTTATGTCAATAGACTCCCACAGTGGGTTTCAAGGCAAGTGTTTCCTTTTCATAGGACTCTACGTGTTTCCTCCACCGTAGTCACTCTAGGCTCAAAGTTCATCGTAGAACTGTGCTGTTAAGCGTTAATGATCAAAAGGCCAAGCAATTGATTCCTAAGGTGCTTGCAAAATGACAGACTACACCACGCTCACTCCAGGCCTTTACAAGCTGAGCAAAGTAACTAAGTTCAAATTTGAAACTCTCACCTTCCCAAAATATTCAAATTGCCCGTTAGACTATACTTGGTGCTGGTCTTGGTGAGCAGGGACAGGAAGGGTGAAGAGAGTTTTTCCCCTTTGCCATGCTGTTTGTATTCTCCCAGTAACAGACTCCCTTTGCTAATCACAAAGAATATTCCAACCCCTACAGAGGGAAAGAGCAGGAGAAATGGATGGAGGTGGGCCTACAGCCAGAAAGTTATCCATAGACTTTCAGATGACATCTCATTTAAGCTGATGAAACTCACTTTCACATGAGTTGTGACATAACCATGGCAGGAACTGACAAGTGTCAAAATCTTGCTGAACAAATAAGATTTCAAGTCCTATCCCTCTGTACCGAAGAAGAGCCAGCAAATATTACACATTTATCCTGCCTTTTTCCCATGGCAGTAACTCCTCTCAGCAGCTTCATTGGCATTCTATAAGCACGTCCAACTCACGCTTTCACTTAGAATAGATGCTGATATTTAAACTGAACTTTTCATGGCCTTCCTGTTGGGGTGGGACACCTTTCTAAATATCACTCTACTGTGGGGAATAAAGAGTTACTGGATGCTCTGCCATCAGCTTTGGGGTTTCTGTGCAGATTATTGAGCCCAAGGAGCCACCCCTTGTGTGGATCAGAAGACCACAGAATGATTTTCTTCACAGGCCAGAACACCTCTCATTCCCTTTTTCCAATGCTCTTGTCACACAGCAGTGTCTTAATGGAACAGACCAACGGGTGCGGACCAGGGCACAGAGGACAGATACTGGTAAGAAACAGATAGATTCAGGTATCACTAGATCATAGTGTCCAGGTGCAAACAGGAGGAAATTTACAGCAGCTTCTTCACCCTTGCAGTCACATAATAAGCATACACCACAGGATATTGTGACCTCTTGCAATTATTTAGGTCCTACAGCCTATTTTTTTCCAGGGTAGGGTCTACCTGATGCTGCTACATAGAGAAAAAACACACCACAGAGTGGCTTCCTTGTAGTCACCCACTGTGCCTGCAGCTGTGGCCGTGGGTAGTGTCTCCTGACAGCTCTCATCCCCACCACTCAGCCCAGGTGCTACAACAGACACTAGGTCTGCCAAATTAGTGTGGCTGAGGGAGTTGGGGGGACAGTCTCAGAAAGCAGAACCACTCTGACCTGGAAGGACTGCAGTTATTATTTCTCAGGAAGTAACAAGTGTTAACACAAGTGTCCATGTTGTGCCTTTTCCTCTGTCCATGCCCTGCTCCTCGTGTGAAGATGAAAGTTGCCTTCTGCTTAGTCACCCGTTTCCAAAAAGTGTTTCTCCACCATGCTCTGAGAGCTACCCCAAACCAGGCACAGCCTTCCTCAGGACAGGCTCCAGCACGGATTATCAGATTTACCAAGAAGTGGAGCATTTCAACATAATGGAATGAGATGAGGTGAGCCTGTCCATTTGCTCTGTCAGAGCAGGCTCAGGAGACGTGCATGAATGGCAAACTGGACAGAAAGTTTGGGAACTCTTTCGCTAATGAACCTCCCTTTGCTCCGGCATGGATTTCCTCCTGGAACTCTCTTGCTTGCTTCCTTCCAGATGTACAGCCCCTTGGGATTGGACGTTTGGGTGAGCCATTCCCACAGCAGCCTCTGCTGCTAGTTCCAGGCTTGGGGGTGGGGGTGATAACCTATACTCACCATGGTAGAATAACACTCTCTTCCTTTTCTGGATCTGTACTACATCATCTGCTCAACAAACCGAGTGGACAGTTCACTGCTGATCTCAAAATTCACACACACATTTAGAGTCAATTCTCAGGTTTCTCCTCAAAGTAGGCTATAAACTAAGATCAAGGGGACATTAGTACCAGGTCCCTTATACAGCAAAAGTAAGACGATTGCCCTCTTCTGCTTCCATTGTTTGTGCTGCAGTCCTTTTTCCTGGTAATTCCTCATCACCCTCCAGCTACTCAACAAAGTGAGCACTCCCTTGAGGAGCCAAGCCAAGGTCCACAGTGCAGGAAGATGTGCAATACGCAGTGAGCAGGGACAGCACAAAGGAAGCCTCCCTGGCAAGGGAGGGCTCTGCAACACACAGCAAATGTCTTCCTGAGGGGAAAAATTTGCTTGTAGGATTGATGAAGTGCTCTACAGAGCAGGCCTGACTGAGTCAAAAAGAAGTTCTCCATCCTATGACTGCCTCACACATGTCTGGGGACTTCTGTAGCAGAGGAGAAATGGTGGAGGAAAAAGGGAATGTCATAACGCTGAAGTAAATGAGTTCTGCATCAATAACGCGTGGTGGCAAAGGAAGGAAAGTATTTGAGAGAGCTGATAAAGAAATCCACAGCTCTATAAATCCCAGATTACCACTTTTTCACACACTGGTGCTGTCTGCACATGTGCAGCACCTTGAAAAAATGATAATCATGTTATCTTAATGTCTGGTGAAAGAGTTTCCTCAGGGCTTTGCAGAAACTACAGAAGGTGCAACAGATTGCCCATGTTAGGATGTGGTAAGGCTTGCTAGCATTTAGCTTGTCCTTGCAGTCAACAAGCTGCAGATAAGTCTTAGGTTCTGCCAGACAGGAGTTCAGGGCCTCACCGAGACCCCTGAACACCCTCCGACTGTGGCTATACATCCCAGGGGGTCAGGCAGCCTCGATGCCATGATGCAGAATGGTAGCCAAATATTGAAAGTGTCAGTGTCCCCCAAGGGACAGAATAGCAGCTGGTTCCTGCAGAAAGACATCATGGGCACTGTGAGTGGATCACATCACTGTCTCTAAGTCATCTCATATCCCTTCTCTGTCTGCTAATGCCCTGCTGGATCGTGGTTCAGCATCCCTTCCTACTAGATGTCCTGCAAAGAGCACATCCATCTGCAGAGCATGCTGCCACCACCACAGCTTGCACATGGTGCAGGCAAGTAGGGAAGGCTAGTACTCTAGACAGGTCTATATTGCATAAGGAGGAGAGAGGAAAGAAGATTGCTCTTGAAGCTTTGGTACGTTCCCAGCTACTTTACAGAACAGACGGGGCCTGGGACCATAAAGGCCCTGAGATGTGGGCAGCACAGGCTCACACGTTCAAGTAACAAAACATATAGATGATCCATCTAGGACACAATCATCCATCTAGGACTGCTCAACCCACCTGCAGTAAATAGTTTATCTAGTGGCTTATCTGCAGCCACCAAAGGCAACAGAAATCTCTCCATTATTTATTGTTAGTACCTTGTGATCTGACATTTAATTTAAGTCTTCCGCTGTGTCTTGCCCAGCAGCTTTAGCATTATAAATAGGGAAGCACTTTCTTTCCCATTTAAGAACTAGCCACAAGGATTCAGATCTGCTTGAAGAACCTTTTCGTAAGGCTTGCATTACGTTGTCATAAATGGTGATGTTTGGAAGCTTACAGGTATCTCTGTTATGAGGAAAGTTACCTAACTGCTGAAGGCACTATTACTTCAAGGCATCTATCCATGTCCAGCCTTCATGGGCAGACATGTTTCCCTAAACACTGAAGAGATGAGGAAGTTGACTCTTTTGTTTACAGTTGCAACCTTCTTTATAAACAGCTTTTATTTTTGAGAAATTTTATTTTCTTTTTGTTACGAAAGCTTCCACAGCATTTGGGATACCAGGCATTTTGACACAGAGGGCAGTCGGGTTGGCCGTGGACAATATCCCCATGGCAAATCCATGTTGAGTATTGCTGATTGCTTTCTCGTCTTTCCCGTGCTTAGGTGTGGATGCCAAGAGGGCATGCTTCATGGTCTTTCCAAGGAGGGCTTTCACTGTGTGCATTTCTCTCTGTACTTCATCCTTACTCATGCTGCTATAATTGTCTACCCTTTACAATATCTCAGATGCTGTATTGTATTTATTTGTAACAATGACAGTAAGCAGACTCACCAGCTTCAATCAGACGGCACTCAGTCTCCAGCGTAACGCTGTAAGTCATATAAACATGTAGCCTGCGTTCTCAAAACAGAAAAGATTAATGCCAAATCCAAACATCCTTCAAATGCAAAAGTTACCAAGGAACATAAGAGGCTTTTCCTTATTGAAACAGGCTGTAAGGGCCTAGAAGAGTCTAAAAGAACCAGCCACTCCTACCGTTCTTCCAAGGAAACCTCTGGCTCCTTTGTAAGCATGGCCTGAAACCTATCCACACACCTTGCAGCTGGAGCTGAGAAGTAAATCAGACCTTCTGGTCTCCAGACCCCTTGCCCATGTGACAGATTGACCACTTTGTCATTAATTGCTTTTCAAAGCACCCATAAAAGCACTTCTAGCACTTATGCGTTCATAGATACTTGTATTAGCATTTGAAAGCTCTTTAGCTACATTAAATGTTTATACTATGCTTATTACCATAATGCCTGAGTAGCGTAATATATGTGGCCTCAGAAATCTCCTGGGAATAGGAAAATAATATTACCTTCAACTTACAGGCAAGGACAGGTGCATATGTTTTTAGCTGTCTGTGCTCAGCTTTCATCTTTTGACAAGACTTGCCCTTTCATTTCTGAAAACACAACCTTTTTTCGGTGCCTTGGACCCCGCAATGCTGACCACGGACACGCATGATTAGAATGCACTCCTTGGATGCAGAAGCTGCAGTATGGGAGATGAGGAAGAGAGCTGACAGCCCACATAGCAGAGACCACCACTGAACTCATGTCCTCCATCTCGCACTATAGATGGTAGGCATCACAGCCCCCTTTCCTGCCAGCTGCTCCTTTGTGGAACTGGACCCACCAGGTCTGCCCTAGGAGCACCTGCTGAATCAGGTTCTCTGGCTGAGGGAGCAGCTGCCTTGAGGGACCTGAGCTGTTCTGAACTGCTCAGCACTTACCCTGGAGCACCTACTGTGCCGTGGGCTTATCCATGTGGCACCCATGAACTGGAAAAGGTTCCTATGCTTATATATGCTTGCATAATGTTTGTAAATGGTGTATTTTGAAATGGCTTTATTAAGACAGCAATTTTGATTACATTTCAATAGCAGGGGGGGCTCAATATTGTTAAAAATAACACTTTGACCATTAATTCCATTTCTTCACATTTTATTTTTGTTTTCACCACATTTCTTCCAGAAAAAAAGCTTCTTATATTCTCTTAGGGGAGAAGTACAACCAAATAGTGGCTTATATACTTGGTCTATTGCCTTCATGAATCTGCTTCCTAGGTTCCAGAAAGACTTAAAATTTTCCCTCACATCTATACATCTGCTCCTGAAAACTGTGTGAACGGATTAATACCCTTTTCCTTCCTACAGTCTGGAATAGTCAGTATTCCTGTATTCTGTTAATATATATTGTTAATATAAATGTACATGGGAAAACTACAACCTCAAGATCAAATAGAACTTTTACTCAGCAGACGGCACAGTTTTACCGCTTACCTATGTGTTTCTTTAGCAGAATGATATATAAGGGAACAATTCTTCTGTATGTTTATCTCCATTTTCAGGCTCAAAAAATAAAAGACCATGCTGTTGACATTTATTTGCCAGCTGAAGTAACTTTCCATGCTTTGGAAAATAAGACTTTTATCCCTAAGGAAAGGATCTTTCAATGCAGGAATAATGGCTTGTGTTAAATGTCTTGGGATAAAATATTAGTTCACTAAGAGCACTAAGCTCTAGCTCTTCCATGACATCTTTCAAGGACCACTCTCCTCACAAGAGAAACTAACAGCCTTGAGAATGATGCCCAGGCTTTCATTTCAGTGCCTCAAAAGCACATGATAGCTCAGGATGGGAAACGAAAGGATCAGTGGGAAGCCCAGCGAAATAACGAAGACTTATTTGGAAACAAACGGGAATAGGACTGCATGGCTGAGTAGTGCTTCTAGTCCTGGTTCCTATGGTGTTGCTCTCAAAGGGCTGAGTCCTAATCTGGGTGAATCCTCTGAGCTTGAGATACTGCATTCAAGGCAGGACTGCTCCCTCTTTTGCAGAGTATGTTTTGATCAGGGCCTCATCTGATATGTTTGGATTATGGAGCAAAGTCGGAGCATAAACTACAACACCAGGACTAACTATGCTCACAAACATAACATTAAGGTCAAAACCAGAAGTGCCAGTGTGGGGTAGGATCCAGCTGGGGGGAGCTCTGAGGAGTACAGGCTGGAATTAAGAAGTGGACATCTGGTAAGATTTTGCCTTCTAAATCCATTCAAGATCTAAACTTAGTCTTCTCAGGCCACTTATTCGAAGGTTTTGTTTCTGGATTTCTAGCTAGAAAACCCATGGAATTTCAGCTGATATTATCAGCATGCAGTATGTACAGGTGTTACACATGTTTATAGTTCTCTTTTTAATAGCACACAAAATTAAAGCATCCAAAACTGTAATTTTCTTCCCCCCCGCCCCCAAGCTACTAGTGCAACTGTGTGATTTGTTTCTTCTGTAACACAGAGATAATAATGTCTTGCTTTTGACAGATTAAAACGATAATAAAAATCCAAATGAGAGCCAGTTAGCCTAACCTTGAAGAAGGCTGACATATGGAAAAATCAGACTTACCTGTGAACTCCTTTCTGACCTTGATTGTAAAACTTCTGTCTCAATGACTTCTCAGTCTTTCCCCAGCTCTAGTAAATTTCACTAGTGGGGAGACTGGCAAGTTAAAGGAAGTGATTCTTCCCTCTACCACACAGTCACAAGTATTCATCTTTACCTTAGAAAGACAGATTAAAAAAACTGCATTAATTACTGTATATTCCAAAAAGAGGTCTAAAAGTTCTTGAGAAGCATTATTATTTATTTCTGAGGGAAAGTCAGAAGGTAAAATTTTTAAGGTATCAGAAGTGTCCCCATGAGCTTCTGATTTTCTAAGCTATCAGTAGGTCTTTAGCTACTTATGTCCTAAAGATGGGGTTTAAACTGTACTTTTTACATCTGAAATAATGAGGGATAGAAAGAAGATGGAGAATCTCCTCAGAGGAGCACAGAGAAAGGACAACAGACAACGTAATAAGTTGGAAAATTCTGACTAGATATACAGGGAAAAAATAAGGGTGGTCAAATACTGCAGCAGGTTGCCCAGAGAGGATGTGGAATCTCCATCCCTGGAGATACTCAGAACTCAGTGAAGTGAGTCTCTGAGCAAGACAGAGGGTAAGTCCCTGGCTGGACCGGATGATCCTTTAGCTTCCTTCCAACCTAAATTTTTGTATGATTTGATGATTATGACTACATAAAGACCTCTTTCACATTCACATGAATCATGGGATGTCACTGTGTGAGCTCATATCTGTCCCTTGATGTTGTAATATCAGTCTTGTGGGTTCATTTCTGTTCCTATTTAATACTAAGTCAATCCTGACAGAGACTGAAAATTTTTAAATCAGAACATTGTGTTTGCCAGCCTTCCCTAAGCATGACCATGGTCATATGTTAAATACTTGTTATGTTAATTCCCTTTTTGGAGAGCTTGATAACAAGGTTCCTAATTTTTCACAGCAAATGTAGCTTTATAACTAATAAAGCTAGTGCCACCTGTATTGTGGAGAGTTTCAAGGTTTCTGACTTCTCTAGAGGGTTTCTTATTCAAGTGGAGTTACTTTGGAAGTCTCTTGGAATATGTATATCAGTTATACGCAGCTTGTATGTATTTCTTCTTGGGTGAAATGAAAAATTTAATTATATGAAAAAAATGCAAATTGCTGCCAACTGTGTTAACTGTGAGAGAGTTGCATTATCTTCTAACATAAATTGTCAGTGAATTGAAGAAAAGACGTTTTGGAAGCTGATCTGATTACTGTCAGGGAAAGTGCTCAAACTCAATTGTTGGCAAATGTCCAGTACCCATCACTGAATGATCATCACCTCATCATTCAGCCTTCTCAACTGACATGCAAAACAACATCCAAATATTCATTGCACATCTGTGCTGGACAGATTATGCATTAGCAATTCAAATCAATTCAATGTACAGGCAGTTTCTGTAAAGGCGTCTGTTTGGGTGAGATGCCTTGTTGTCTGGGATGGATAATAAGGCAACTCTGTCTAATCTTGGAGAACAATCAACCCATCTTGAGAAGGTGACTGACTACGTATGCTCTTGCCCTGACAGCACTAGAACAATGGCCCCATAATGCACTTGACTCAGCTGGTAATAAAATCTACTTTTGATTAGCAGCCATGGCTTGTGTCAATCACTGCATGATGTACCATTGTCCTCTGGTCCTGAACACAGTTTATTTACAGGGAAACAAAAGCTTTTTGGATATGGCTGCTGCCCAGAGATTGCAAAATAGATTGAGCTGTCAGCCTCACACACTAGATGAAGATTAATGAGTTGTGCAGACAATAAATATGAAGCAATGACCATAAATATGCTAATAGGTATTATCCATATACACTATAATTGCTACAAAAATTAAAAAGTAGTGTGAAGGAAATAGGTCACAGGGTGACAGATAGATAATCTTGGATGCTGAAAATCTTTGGTTCAGTCAGATTCTCTGCAGGTTTATTTCCTTCAATTAGACCCTTCAAAAGAGTAATTGTTTAAAAGCTGTTTGAATAATCTCTTTTGAAACAGAGGTTTATGGGAAAATGTTTATGAAAAAGTGACTTCAATGAACATGTTATTGGAATGAAAAAGGTGACTACCAAAAGCAGGCTACGCAGAGATTAATGTCTGTGATCAGCTCCCCAGCTTCACTATGAGGAAAATATCGCTAAGTGGCACACTAGTGAGGACTTCAAGGAAAACGTACTGAAGAGACACAGCAGTTTATATCCACAGGCACAAGGGAGTAAGGTCATTCCTGAGCAAAATATAGAAGAGTTGCATGTACATCTGGTTGTGTTGGTTGGTTTGGTTTTCTTAGCTTAGCACAATTTTTTTCTTTTTCTTTTTTTTTTTTTTTTAACTGAAGAAGAGAAGGATGCCCATGGCTCAAATTTTCAGAGTACTTCCAGTTGAGCCTCTGGTTTTCCAATTCTTTTCAAAGAGCACACAGTCTAGACAGTTTTTGACACTTAAGGATTTCGTTTGAACCTGAAACTCAGAGAGTTAAACATCAAACTATGTTAGCTACATGTATAAATGCTGCAGCACTTAAGGCTACTGAAATTGTAGCGACACTGAAAATAAAGGCAGTCATACTCTTGGTGTTCATGGCTTTGACTCTGTTCTCGGAGGCTTAGAAGTGCCACTGGATGCTTTTCAGGTCAGCTCACACCACCCATCTCCTCTCCTCAGATTTTTAGCTTCTGGAATGGGGAAATTACTCAGAGACTCTCCCAGATCAAATTTACTGTTATAATGTCAGGCTTGGCCACAAAAATGAGTAATTTTCTCTTTCCTTCCATCCTTTAAGTAGAAGTGGCATCAGTTTGGCTCTTAAATTACCACTACTTGGATTTTTGGCAAACAGTCCACAAAGAGTTACAACTGCCTTAGTGTTTCTGTGCCAGGCTCCCTGCTGGACATCCACCACACTTGTCTAGCATCTTGGAATTACACTTTCTAACCAGAATTACCAGTAAAACAAAGAAAAAAAAAAAAGGGGAGGGGACCATTTAGGAGAACGTCTCACACAAAGCTGGCAGGTGAGAGAAGAAGCACTCCTTTCTGGCTGAGTAAGTGGATGGAGAGGACCTCTGGAAGCTGTGGGCTCAGGGACTGAGTTCTTGTTCCCAGTCCCACTTCAGCAGTGACACTGAGTCTTTTTAAACTGGAGGCTGTGATGTTAGTCATGTAACATGTTGCCAGGGTACAGTGAGGTCCTGTCCCACCACCCCAAGCAAGGTGAGCACAGCAGACCCAGAGATGAGAGGCGGGTTGAACCAAAAGTCCAAACCATCAGGCAGGTTTGTAGTCATGAAGGAAGTCTCCAAGGTTAATCCAGAAACACGAGTCAACATATCAGGTTCAGGTCTGGTGGTGGCAGCCAAGGTCAGTAACAGTTCAGTGATTGCTGGGCAAGTCTATCCTCGCTAACCAGGCAGGTCCGATGACGCTGCAGACGGCAGCATTGCTCAAGCAGGGACTGAAGGCCCGGGGGAAGCTGGCCAGGGCTCTTAAGACTGAATAGCAGACTCAGCCCTGCCACAGGTACAAGAGATTGGCCTCGTTTTCTTTCATTTTCATACGAGAGATTGTCACAAGTTTTCATCATAAGCTGAAAACAAGTCAAAGCAAACCCCTTCCAGGTCAGAACTTCTCCATAACTTACATTTGCCATGCCACTACAGTAACAAGAGCATGAAGGCAGGCAGAGCTCAGCTGTGGTTAGCACTGTGTCATCTGTGCCTACTCACATGTTCCTCATCCGACTCACTGCAAGCACATAGCAGATATTAGAGCCACCTCCTTGCTGACTAGGTCCATGGCACATTTGTAAACAAAGGCTTCCCTTGAGTCCCTTCAATGGCTTTCCTCTCCTTATTATATTTTCTTCACCTTGTTTTTATGAGACTACTATTAATTTCTCTCTTCCCTGCTTATTCACTGATGGCTCTGCCAATCATGAATTGCCTTGAGGCCCTTTACTTGCAATAAAACTTATTTTATCTAATTTTAACTATTTTTAGTGAAAAAACTTTGTGTGTATCCATGATGAATTGTGTTTTAAGACTGGGTAAAAGGTCATCACATATAGAGTCTCTGCAGCTTTGTGAAACTTTCATTCTCCGTGGCTTTACCAGACTGTATCATCATTTTCTGATGGCCTGTTTGGAATATTAAATAAATTATATCAACAAAGCACCAAAAGATTTTAGCAGTTTTGAAGGAAGGGTCTGTAGCAATATGTACAAAGAAGAGTGGAATGGACTTTGTACCCTTTGTTCTATAACCCGCCAGGTAAAATATATAGACAATATACAACTGTGAAAATGATGTATTTGTATTCTCTATATTTCTACTCTGAGAGCCATCCCTGTGGTAATGTGACATAATCAGATATTCCTCTTTACCTAAGGGAGGAGGCCCATGGATTTTTAAACAGCCTTGTTTAAACTACTGGCTAAGAAAATTGCAATAAAGGAGTGTGTGTCATTTGCAAAGGCCTGTTCAATAAAGATGGAGGCTCTGCTTTAGCAGGATTTGCATGAGGAAGAACAAAACACCTGTGCTGATCTACTCGTATGACGCAAGGTCCCCTAACAGTCCCTTCCATAAAGAAATTAATTTCAACCATCCATTGTTACTGAGTTCTGATTTCCAGCTCTTTGTAAAACAGCTTTTTCGGAGGTAGCTGTACCACAGCTGAACTCTGGGCGCTATAACCAACTCAAGTTGCAGTTTCCACGTGACCACCACTTCGCTGCTTTTTTGTCTATTGTATTTACTCAGAATTGTATTAATTCTTAAAATGAGGGGCTATCTTCTACAGGTGCAATTCTGTACAATAAAGTGCAGTGCAAAAGAATGAAGAAGCAAAGTTCTCAGCCACATCAGTTGCCAATCAATGATTCATATGCTACTAATTTGTTTATAGTATCATGAGAGGAAATTAGTTGGTTTGCCTAAACTTCACCCTGACAACAGCAATGAAAAGGCAAGTTCATAAAGTTCAGTTTCATTTCCCAGATAAGGATAAGTTTTGGTTTTGTTTCTTTCTGATCCTGGTAGCAGTTTCATTTCCTTGCTGTTAGCTAGACAGTGTATAAAAAGACTGGCTGACCCTCGCAATGCTTCAGTGGATTCCACACCATCAGAAACCGAAATGGCTGACCAAAATGTCCGCAACGCTGGTTTCACTTCCTCCGGGATCAGAGGAGGATCACTTGCTTCTTCAATGATGTCCCACGAAGCACGAGCGTCTGGGGGAGGCGTGCATTCTGGAGGCCCTACTGCTACTCTCCAGGAAATGGGTATGGGCAATTTTGTGTGTTTGTGGTTTCATGGTTCAGCGCACAGGACCAAACAATTATATTTTTTTTCCTTGAAAATAAGCTTGCCAAGTAATGTCTTCTGTCCTACATTCCTGTATAGCACTGAAGACAAAAGATTCTTATATTTAACTGCATGTTATGAGTGAAATGCTATTAAGAGTGTTTTCTGTGTAGGTAGATACACCTGAATGTACGCATATGTATGTGCTATTCATGAGATTCAGGACAGTGTTTATTTGAAGTTTGTGCTATCTCTCCATTCTGCTAGGAATCATCAATAATATGGAAAGTCACTGTAGCATAAGCAATGATACACTTATGCAAGAACATGATCTGTGTACCTACATTTCATATAAATTATCAGATTTCCCTTGCTCTTTACCCACACACATCCATACAGGAAGGACCCATAAAATCTCACGCAAATGCTATAGCAGAGGGAAATTAGCTGCAGTCCAAGAGCTGAATTCACAAAGGGGATACGTACACATCCTTTACAGCACGTATCTAAGTACAAAAATTAGGCATAGCTGGCTTTCACATGCGCTAACCCTGCAGGTGCTCACTTTTCTGTCGCGTGCACAGAGCAATCCCTGACCTGATGACCCTAAGCAGCTTGGCACTTGTTTAACCCCAGATCCCGTGGGATTCTTGCACAAGGTATTCTCACTGCCAGTCCTGCCTGTGTGACCTGATTCAGCAGGCATTCTCTGCACAGGCGTAACTCCACAGAAGAGAGCGCCCCATGTAATCCTGCTTTACCTGGCAGCACAGGAGTTAGCACTCTGGCCTGGGATAAAGGCTTCAAAACCCTTTCTGCCTTAGGAGTCTTGGACCCGCGTCTACCACGTGTCGGGAGTGGGCTAACCAGCAGACTGGTTATAGGTGGGGATCTCTCCCATGTTGGTCAACTGCTGGTCTACTCCTTTTGTAGTAAGCAGCTAGAAGTCTATTGAAGGATGGAGCTGAACCTGACTCTTCCAGCCATAAACCGGGTGCTGGCCAGGTGAGCTGGCCAGGGTCCAGATTTGGGGCATCTTTTAATAGCAAAAAGTGCGATAAGCTTGATGGAGAGGAAGTAATTTATTTCTTTAAGATATGATTTACATTGCTGCCAATATTCATAGCATGAGGCTCTCTAGACAGTGAGGGAATAAGTGACATAAGGGTCATTTGGAGAGATACTGCATGTGCCTCCTGTGAGGCATTTTTTAATTTTTACTCTGTATGATTTGATCGGTGAGTTTAGGTTACTGAATACAGTGTTTATTGAATATTCAATAGCAAAGAGCTTAAGGGATGGTAGCAGCAGAGGGACAGAATACGAGAAAGAGTCAGGAGAGGAGGAGGACTGAGAGAGTGAAGAGCACAAGAGCTGCTCTCTGGCACCACACTGCATTAGCAGCAGAAATCCTGGTACACGGGAGATGCTGGTTACTTAATCTAATCATACAGTAGAGCAGAGTCAGCTGCACAGTCTTGCCTTCTGTTACGGATAAGGGTGGTACAGCAGTACTCAGCACACCCATAACTAGTGGCAAACTCTTCAGTGGTGATGCCTATAGAGAGTGTGAAGTTGCAGTTTGTAAACTAAAAGACATTTAGTTGTAGACATTACACTTGTATCACTCCACGTGCTGAGAAGCTTTAAAAGAGAGAGAAGCAAAATAAACATTTAACAGTGCCTGGTTTTATTCTTGCAATGTCCATATCAACTATGGACTTTTATGAAAACCCTATTTTGGTGAAGAGAAATCTGCATGAGTCCAGGAAACCTTAGCCATGCCTACAGGAGATACTCCAAAAGAGCTTTTATCCATGTGAAAAATGCTAGCTCTGTAACATTGCCAAGGCAGGTGTGAGCTTTGGCTCCCTGCAGCAGGAGCGCTTGCCACACATTCTTTGCCTGATTGAGAGCTAAAAGGGCCTGATTTCATTTCCGCAGGTGCTCACTGAAATCTCTCACTCTTCAAACACATCTTCTTAACCTTTTCATTCAGACTGTAACCCTTCCTCCCCCCAGAACAAACACGCTCGAAGGAGCGGCTGATTCTGCAGCAGAGCATGAGTATTGTTCAGTGTCACTTTACAGAAGATGTTATAACAAGCTCATCACCAAAATATTTGAGTATCCTCCAGGAATGCTTTAAGCATTATCACTAACATTTGTCATTGCTAATGCTTTACTCCTCTCCCAGGAGAAGAAGAGTTTGCAGTAGAATATTTTGCTTGAGGCTTATTTGTAATGAGATGGAGACATACATATACATTGGCTACTGGCTATCACAGCTTGCTGTGTTTGAATTCTACAGGTATCTATTATGCATAGGTGTATGCTATGGACAGTGAAGTGAAAGGAACATATGTGTCAACTGGACAGTAAGCGGTGAGATTTGAAACAATCCTTAGTTCCTGTAGGGGTTTGTTCCACAGCCCTCAGGCAGCTCCTCAGAAAATTGCGATTTCAGCAGAGACAAACTGTGCTGAAACTGTTTCGAAGATCCAAATATATCAAAAAGAGTCTGGGCAAGAGTCGTATATTTTCTTTCTGTTCTGGGAACATCCACAAAACACTGCAAATGTTCTTTCCCCAAGGAGGCAGCTAAAAAGCAGTATGCTGATGGAACAAGTCAAGTAGTTAGCAGTCTCCTTGTCTTTTGATACATTTGCTAGCCTTGACTTTTTTTAAAACATAGTAGTTTATAATTATGCTGTAAGGTTTCTTCCAGTCAGTAACATCTCCTTTGTAACTGTTGTAGGTGCCAGAGGCTCAACCCATTCATCAGGTTTTACCAGCAGTGGGATCTCCGGTGGATCCCTGGCCTCCCAGATGATGTCCCAGGAGGCCAGATCCCACGGAGGTGGAACTCCCAGGGGCGGTACAACTTCCACTGTCCAGTCCATCTGTAAGTGAGAGTCCTCCTAATAGGGATGAAGTAACAAACGACTTCCAAGAAGACAGCAGTATTTCAGCTCAAGTATATGTAATTTCAGCTCAAGGGACGTAAATAAGAGAAGTGGCTGTGTTGTACTTGAAGCAACATTTCTCCTGTTTGTTGCTTTGTGCTTGTTGGGCAGCTGCAACCAGGCAATTAACTGACTGGTGGAAATAACTGTGCCATAAAGTTGCAAAAACAGGGGTGGATAGCAGAGACAGAAATCTGAAACACATAGTTACAGAAAAAAGGCCAGTGGAAGTTTAGGTTATGCTTTCATCAGCACCACAGTGAAAGTTCAATAATTTCTTTTCAAACACAAATTCAGGACCAAACCAAGAGCTTCGCATTTGAACATATGGAACAGACTAAGTGTGAAGAAACAGGGAATCATGAGAATGGAGTTACTAAGCTGACAGATAGGAATCATTAGTCCACTTCTTCTGGACTTTCAGAACAGCTTATCTTGCTTTCCTTTAAAGGAAATTTGCTGGGTCAAAAGCAGAGTGATGTACCAGCACTTACCAGCATGAAACAGAGAACGGCACAAGTTTTCCTCATTACCCTGCCAAGTTAATGTGGCCCACACCTAGATAAATCAAACCAAGGTATGAAGATGCCTGGTCTATACCTGAATGCATCAGTAAGGAAGCACATTCGTACTGGTGTATGGTATACAATTGCAGACAGGATTGAAGGTCATACTTTCAAAAAAGTGTCTTTCAAAGTGTAACACAGACCTTTGGTGTCTGACCTGGTAATGTTTTTAATCGATACTCAGATATTCTGTACGTTTCCCTGTACTGCAACTTTGCTTTAAGTTGTTCTCACAAATTTCTTTGTATTTGTCCTTAGCGATGGGTGGTAAAGGAGGAAGGCACTGAATAGAAGAAAAACATCAGTCAAGAAGTAAGCTCTGCAAGCAGTTCGTCCTTCACCAACACAGTCATTTGACAACTTCTCCCCTTCTTTGCTCTCCCCGTCACTGACATGAAAGGCAAAGCTTTTTTCACGCGCACAAATAAAGTTTACGTTAAAATGATGGAGTCTTGCATGAAATTAGTGGGGACAAGGATAAGGGGCAGTTTCTTCCTTGTTTAAACATTCTGTGAAGCACAGGTGTATATGAACACAAGCTGATAAAGGGAAGCTAAGGTACTTTGGACTGCAGGGGTGTCTTACAAAAATCCTGGGTTTAGCAACACTAGACTCTCCGATTACAGGTAGCTTGCTTTGTTTATTTTACAAAAAGTGATCACAGTGCAAAAGTCACCCTGTTGTGAGAAACATAGAAACACTTGATAAGGGGCATCCAGCAGTTCCCTTCGGATGTGCTTCTAATGGGCTATCAGATTAAATTCTACTTAATTAAAAATACACATAAGCAAATGAGAACAGGTCCCAGGAAGTTTCATACCTCAGAGACACAACTGATATTTCTAAGGTCCCTTTCACGTTAATTTAATTTCAAGTCCCTCTTTGTTTATTGAGAGGTGGCAGCTTTGTCACAACTGGACCTGTAAACTTCTTATGATACCTGAGAAGAAATAAGGAGGAAAGCCCATCTTCTCTGGTACAGGTCCCATGACTGGGGCCTCTTGCTGTTCCCCACATGCCTGACTCCTTTCCTTCATATGTACTCATACGATGGCGTTTCCCCAAATATACGTAACATTGTCCATTCCCTATACAAATTCTCACATACATACTCCGCCACACTTCCATATTCCTCCTGTCTTTCCATCTTCTCATCCTACCTCCCCTATCACCTCCCTCCCTCTGTATTTCTAATAAAACCATACAGTGCAGCTTCTCCTTCTCTCTCCCCACCCCAAGATGAAAGGAGACAATCTCATACCCGCAGGCCAGAAGTTAAGAGGTGCTGGGTTTGTGGCGCTGCAGTCGGTGATTTTCTCCAATGACTTCTGTCACTCAGCTTGAGCATTCCCACCTCAGCAGCACCTCTTCATGGCTGGGAGATGTGTTTGTACCCATGCACCTCATGCTCTCAGATACGGTCTTCTCCATCCTGCCGAGGCACCTTCCCGAATGGACATGAGAAGCTAGTGTTTGCCTCCAGTTGCAGCTAGAGTTAAATTGAATTATTTGATGAAGGGAGAAGTGCTAGCATGGAGGAGAGGTGAAAAAGAGGGGAAGAAAGGTATTGTCTCGTGCTGTGCTACGCAAAGTATTAAAAGGCAATTGAAAAACAGTCTCCATTTCATGGGATGGATCTGCTCTTCTAGCAAGGTGCTATCTTGGGCAAATGCTTAAATGTAACCAGTCATAAAATCATAGAAAGATTTAGTTTCATAGAGACCTTGGTGTGAGGAGAATGGGGGTAGTTGTCTAGTCCAACCTCCTGCTCGAAGCAGGGTTAACCTTGATGTTAGACTTGTTTGCTCAGGGATTTGTCCAGTCGGGTTTTGAAAATCTTCAAGGAGGGAGATGTCACAGCTTCTCTGAGCAACCTGCTCAAAGGTTTCACCACTTTTACAGTTGAGATCTTTTCCCATATGTTGAAATAGAATTTCCTTTGTTGCAAAGTCACACTTACTCCAATGGATCCTTAAACGTATACTTAATAATGATAGAGCTTTCCACTTTAGAAATTGAATATGCTGAACTGACACCTAGGCCTAAAAGTGGTGAAGATGGGATTAGAAACATCCTTTGCAGAACTCAGTTCCTTCCAGTGCCACTGCTGAGAACAGACACGGTATTTGCTAATCATGCACTGCCGCATCAACAGGAACAGATATTTTCTTTCTTCCTATACTTTCTGTACAATTACAGATTTAGAGATTTCTTCACACAATAGTAGTAGCTTATATTTATATTCTAGCTTTCATAATTAAAGATCCAGAACTGTTGTTCACTGCAAAGGAAATGCAGCAACACAATCACATGTGTTTTGGGTTTTTTTAAGGTCAGACATTTTTTAACTTGACTTGAGTGGTAGTTTACATGCTGGTATGCATGTGAAAGCTTCCCTGCTCATTGCCTGCATGCTGGCGATCTACTACTAAATTGTTACCACTGCCATAAATATCTAATTGTAATGTTACTGCTGTATTCTCTAACAAATAAAGACAAGGAATGAAGAACAACATGTCCAGGTGAAAAAGAAAATAAATAATTAAGCTGTTATGGAGTAAAAATTTGAAGTATTCAGGACTTACAGACAACAACCAGACTCAAGGGTCTGTGAATCTGACTGAGAAATGTGGGGCATGCTCTCTGAAATGGTATTTTAGATGTAATTTTCAGCCTTTCTCCCAGCCTGTCTCTAGTTTTCTCTAGCATCTTTCCAGATCTCAGCCACCTCTCTGCCACAATGATTTTCACACATGCTCCAGTCACCACAAGCACAAGGCAAAAGGTTTGGCTGGACACAAACAATAGGGTCTGGAAACTGGAGTCACCAACCCTTGGAGAAGGAAGGCAGGGGGAGGCTGCTAGTTTTACTCTGACTAACTTTTTGTCTGGTTCTTCTTTTCTGCTTGTCCCTGCTTATAAGCAGGCCTGGCTTGCCCCCTGTCCCCACCAAAGCAGCCTGCAGTTAAGCGATCTCCTTTCCTTCTCACTTTCAAACCTATTCCATAGTCATCCTCAGTCCGTTCTACCGCAGCAACCTCACAAATTCTGCCGCCAGACATCAGCAAAGTGCTGTTACTTTCCTCTCCCGCCTTGGTTCACCCTCCGCGAGAGCTGTGTTGGAGCACTTTGCTGGCCTGGGCTCTGCCCCTCCTGACCTCACGTCACCTCTAAAAAAGGCTGCTCTAAAAAAGCCATGTCAAACAGCTGCTGGGGTGTAGGGAAAGACTATGGGCTATGGGCCCACGAGCACAGCTAAATTCTTCTAAAGCACTTAGCATTCCCCGCTCGTGGCTGCTTCATCACAGTTCTGCCATCTCTTTACACAAGAGGGAGGGAGCATTAGGTCAGCATAAGGCAATGTGATTTTCACTGAACAGCATTTTATGTCTATTTACTACAGATTAAAGGATGTGGGCGAGTAAAAGGCAAAGGAGAAGCTGCCTCCTACCTTTATTGATTTTTACAGATCACTAGTGATTCTGCTCTTGCAGCCTTGTCCACCCAGCATAATAAAAATAGAAGCATTGAAACTCCAGAAATCTGGCATAGCCTTGGTGTGTATGTGCAAAGATGGAATTGGCAGTTTGCTAGTCTTAAGTCTGGGCTAGTACATGGCTCTAATTAAGCCATCCTACTCTTCCCTCCAAAGGCCTAATGCAGCAGCCTGTGACTACTAAAATATAGCTGTGATCTACCAGCAGACCTGTATTCCCTTCTAGGCCCTTTGCACTGGCAGAAGTTAGAGCAAGAAGGTCTGTCCTGACTGTTTCCCAGTCAGACATTCCCCCATGTGCAAATGCCAAGGTACCTGCCAGATAGCGGCAGGGACCTGCATTCCCACAAGCAGACTTTCAAACACCTGCTTTAGTTATAACAATGCTAAAGTGAGTCACAACAATGAAACTAATGTGAGCGTGACAAGAAACAGTAGAAAAAGTCAAGCACATACATAACTCATCAGACAAACAGTCCTGTAAACTGAAGCTGTATTATCCAAGAAACAATGTGTGACCATTTCATGACAATTAAAGACCTTGTTTCTTATTTACCTGCAGAATGGGAAGATTTAAAACTGGGTTTCAACTTTAACGTTGGCATTTCTTGACTTCAAGTGTTTTTGTCTTGTTAAAAAAGAGACTACCATTAGTGAGAGCTGACAAAAGGTATTTATACTTAAAAGAAGGAAAACCCATCCAAATCAAAGCAAGGATCCTTAATCACGTATCATTTCACTTTTCAGCACTTACGTGATTCCGGCGTTACCAGTTTGGATTATTTTTCCTGTCTTTAGCTCTTGTGTTGAGAACTAGCCTAGATAGCTTTACTGAAACAGGGAGTATCCTCAGCTACATTTGAATTTGCTTAACTGAGTCAGCTTTAATAGGTCTACAGGAGAACAAAGCTAAATGCTTCCTCCTGAAAGCCTTACTCGCAGACCACTTAAGCATATTCATATGTACATTACTGCAAATGAAGTATTTACATTTTTAACAGAATATAATTGAAAAGGTCAAATAACAACAAATATGGCAATCTAAATCCCTCATGTCTCTCAATCAATCTTTCCACAATAAATAGAGAGAGAGAGAGAGAGAAAGGAAAAGAGGCAGCCGTGTGTGATCACCAGGGCAATAGCACCGAAGCAATACACTGCAGAAAGCACATAGCTCTCTGCACGGAAATCAATTCCTCCCATGGGATGGGGTCGATAGTTGTCTGACAGGACAGTATACAGGCAATTTAATAGCATTTTATCTAAATGAATCTATTCCTCCCCCCCACCAGCCTCATAGTTCATAAGAAGGCTCTCGTAGTAAAATAGATTTATTTATTTTTTATCATACAGCAGGAAAGTATTTATCATTCTGAAGACACTAGCATTGCCTGTTAAAAATCATTTATCCCTGTTAGTTGCTCATTAACCGCAAGTCTTTCCCAACATTGTTATTCGAATTAGTTAACTCATGCACGCAGCCCATAAAAATCACTTTCACTTACTCTGGAAATATTTTTCTTCCCCCAAAACATTTTAAACTATAGGTCAGGACAAATAAGCCTACAAACTCAGTCGACTCAAAGGAGTCTTGGTATCTGAAACGACAGTGTTATGCAAGAAAAAGCTTATTTTTTGATGAATGCATTATACACAGAGATAGGTTGTCCAGTGCATCTATTTTGATAGTACTTAATAAATAATAAAGCCAAGCTGGCCTCATTAGTGGATATCTGTGTGAAGTAAATGGTAGTGAATGAGAACCCCTAATAAGCATAATTCCAAGGATGGATCTTCGGCGCTCTGGGAGTTTGGTATTGTGCCCCAAAGGCTCTTGTAAATCCAGCTGCAGTTCTTGCTCATCATTTAGAAGATTAGGGGCTGATAAGCGACAGTCAAGCCTTATTAGAACAGGCTAAGGCTATGGGAAACATTAATTGGGTAATTTAATGCACAAGGAGACAATAAATGCCTGCATTGTGGTTCAGATGCTGTTTCCTCTATTGATTTGTTCATGTCTTATTTTGCAAAATTCTCACAAATTCTTGGTGAAGAGACTTTAAGACAAACTGTAAGTTTAAAAATACCATAATACTTTTGTTATTTCCTGTGGCTTCCCTTTACCTCTTGTGTTACTAAAGGGACCCACCAGTAGCCCTGCCCTTGGAAGCCACAGAATGAACACTACTCCCTTGTCCAAGGACTCCTCCAACAAAGGAGGGGAGAGACCCAAGGTACTGCACCTATCCGCACTGAAATCATGTCTTACTTGTGTCACGGTTTGATCACAGTACCTGCACACAGCAGGAGCGCTGTGACTTTGGGAGGAAGTCCAGTCTCTCATCTCCTCTAGAAAGCTGGAAACACTTAACAAAACCCTCTTCTCTCTTCCTGTTCTGGAGGACATGTAGAAACCATTGATCAGTCTTTCTCTAGAAGTAAGGAACATGAGAGGAAACTCCTGACATGGGTGTTTCTTCCCTGCCTAATGACAGAATTAATCCACTTGTGTGTGGATTCACTCAGTCCCCTCAGTGGTGGATATTGGAGTCTGAAACACCAAAATCTCTCAGTTACATACTGAGTCATAGCCCTCATTTGGATCCTATTTAAGATTCCTTCCCTGAGATATCTTTCCCACAGCTGAACAGGAGGGAAAAGAGGATCTCTTACAGTGAAAGAAAGTCAACATGAGAAAGGGGGAGTCTTTTCTTTGCTTAGCTGATCTAGGCTCTCTTTCCCTCTCATTTTCTAGCACTGTAACTTTTCTAGCACTGTAACTTGCAAGATTGGGGGTGATAATTTATGGACACTTTATTTTAATAATTTACATTTGCCGCAATTTAAATATTAAAATGTAGTTTGAAGGCATGCAAGCATCATTCATTTCAAATAAACATTGTACATTATTCTCTGTTCAACAGCATCTAATCTCACATTTTTGTAGCTTTATTCCACTTTCAAGCATGGCTTTTTAATCATTCCTTTCAGAGATTCCCAGCCACAGCCTCTCCCATCCAGCAGCTTGGCTCTGTTCCTGCTGTGAGCAAGGTTCCCTGTGTCTGTGGCCTTCGCTGGAAGGTCACCCCTCGTTGCCTGCTGCAGCAAAACTCACTGTGGGCAGAGCACTCCTACGCTTCAAGCTTCTCCAGTACTGTCACATTTGAAGTTGGTGTCCTCTTCACACCTCCTCATCTTTAAGGAAGGAGGTAGCCTCTCTGACTCCATTTAGCACATGACATGGTGCTGCAGTGTGCCTATTAACCCATCCCTAAAGTCATGGAAGCCTTGGTAGAAGAGTCAGGGTCCACCAACAGCCCAGCACAACATCCTCCCCTCTACTACGTTAATTAATGCTCTAGCTGCACTCTGCATCTTTTCAAGGACTCACCAAATCACAACAATCTGAGACTGTCCACTAGACCAAAAATAGGAAACATCCACATCTTCTGGTTGATGCAGTGTTTGTATTTGCATGGAACACTATGCAGGACAACCTGTTCTGCTGGGCACAGCGCAAGGGCAAGTCAAGGCAAATCTCCACATCTCAGAAGATCTGCCAGTCTACCTGGAGCAAGACCAACAAGTTCTTTTCAAACCAGCAAGTAGGTACCCAGTAGCTGGGTTAAGCAGGTTAGCCCCTTTCCTCTTCTGGAGAGAAGGACACTCCAATGCTCTTCCTCTGGGCTTTCGTGCTGCTGAAGTTCTGAGTGTTGTAACCATACCAAAAAACAATAAAACTGTGCAAGCTGCCCCAAATTGTCCATTTCCTTAGGGCCTTCCACATTAAAGAGACACAATTAATAACTCCATTTAAATAAACAGTAATACAAAAGACTATAAGAACATTCTGTTATAAAAATATTAGTCATTAATGATTACAGTAATTAAATAGTTCCCCATCCTTCTCTGTATCACTTAGGGGGGAAAAAAAATATTCTGGTCTAGTGCTCATCTAATACAAGCAATATTTTATCTAACCTATCTTGGTTTTACCCATTGTTTGGTGGGTTTTGGTTCTTTAAAGAATGCCTGAACGTGAAAATAAATAAATAAATAAATACTTTTCCCTTAATGTAATAAAGTTTCATACAAAATATTGCCCCTAAGGAAAAAAAGTGTATGCTACAAAAACGTTCTTAAAATTCAGATGTTGCTTTTTGCAGTCCTTTGCAATTGGAATTTCCACCCAGCCAAGATTTTTACAGGCCAGTTTTAAGCTACCTCTGCAATTTATGTTTATACATAAACAGCTCTGATTTTAATTGCTATCAACTTCTTATACTTGATAGATGGTCTTAAACATTTTTTGCCTCCAGAGACTATTTACTTTGCCAAGTATTGACACACTTTCAAGATTTATACTTCTCTAAGGAATGAAGTTTACAATAAAATATAATGTATTCCGTGGCTGTGAATGGTAATGTTACTAAACAATCCAAAGATATTTCACAACTGATAGTTATTTCCCTTCCATGCCCGGCACTGCACTGTTGTAGTCCTACTATAGACTTAGGTTTTTAAAGAAAACTAAAATGGTTAATTTGCCTAATCTAATCTTTCAGACATCCAATATGAATTAATATAGGTTTCCTTTCACTAGAGCCATTATTGGACTAATGATTACACTTCCATTTTTCCCAATAATTATTTTAAAAGGGTAACTCTTGTGGAGGGGATTCATTCACTTATGGGATTGGAATAACTCCGTACAGAGCTCAACTATGATACTGCAGTCAGAAATAGGCATCGTTAGAGAAGTGTAAAATACAATGTCAAATGTACCAATAGTTACTAATTATTAGACAAACACAACTTGGTAGATGAATAAATTCATATCTAGATCAAAATATTTGGATCCAGTTTGCTGGTAGCAGTCATGGGTCACATCATTGCCTAGAGAGACGGCAGAGGACAAGGAAGGGTTCTTAGAAAAAATACATCAAGTTGTACCATCTCCATGCAACTGTTGTTGCATTTCAGCAGAAGTAGCATCACCAGAGTCCATCAGTAGCTCTTTTAAAATAAGCTGAAAAGATCTCCAGCACTGAAACAATTCATAGATGTTACTTTAATGACAAAATACAGCTCTCAGCCTTCTAAGGATACACTTCCAAGGGAGAAGATTTCATTTTCTTGTTTTATTTTTTTTCAGCCATTTCAGCTCTTGAATATAGCTTTCTATATTAATCTATTTTCTAAATAGCTAATTTAATGTCATACAGCTCCTTTGCAAAGGAAAAGGAAAGATGGCTCTGGATTCCTCTCTTTTTACCTTATTATTACTACTTCGCAAAGATGAGCAGGCACCCCAGCAAGAAAAGGAAACACGCTCCACATGTACCCTGACCCGTCTTCCTCACTGACTGGGGAATGGAAAGGATGCGACCCAAGAGGGTCTGTAATTTCCCTGTAGTAGGTGATGATGCAGCCTGTACAAAAGTAATTGATATGAAATTTTGAATTTAAACATCCCAGCTCCTGCTCTTGGTGAGGCTGTAATTCTAGGTTCCTTGGCTTTTGCCCTGGAGATGGAGGTGACATTCCCTACAATTTCTATAAGAGATGCTGAAAATTCTAGGAATAAACAACTTTGTCAAGTAATACTTTCTATAACTACTCACTGAGAGTCCTTGCTGGCCATCCCCCCTCTCCCACCCTTCTTGCAAGGATTTTTCTAGAGCAAATAATGGTTTAAACTGCAGACAGAATAAAAACCAAAGAAAGCAGAAGAATGGAAGTCTAAAGAGAAAGAAATGAACAGTTGCTTAAATCTGTTAATAACCAGATATAAAATAACAAATGAGAATGATCAGAAAAATGAAGAGAGACCAAAAAGAAAATATTCTTACAGATTTTATCCCTGTAGGAGAACGTAGTAGAAATGGAGACCTAATTCAGGTCATGGTTCAAAAAGCACGTAAATGCTTACTTGAGCACTCATAAGCTTACTTAAGCATTTATACACAAATGCTGATGAAGTTCTTCATGTTCCATCATCATGAAGTTAGTTTTAACTTGGGCCTGATAGTTTTTGTTGCAAAGATTTTTTGCAATATCGCTAATGAATTTCCAACAAAAATTTTATTAGGATGTAAATTAACTCTAGAAATCTATTTCGAGATATAAAACTAATAATTCTTCTGTGGTGCATTTCATTTATTCCTTTTGATGCAAGGATATAAATCTGACAGTAGTTTTGTACCAGTCCAATAGAGGACTTATAAAAGACAGTGGATGAGAGAATTAATTTCTGATTCTTCATGTTTATTTTATCTTTACCATAAATAGATTATGAAAATAATCTATTCCATAGATGGTGCTTTTCTGATGAATTTTAAATTACATGTGGAGTCTTCTTAAGAAGAGAGGTACTGAAAATACAGATTTATTATTATTTTGACTCCTGTTGGCTCTCGTGCTTAAAAATGGTATGCACACAAAGAGCTTAATGGCGTTATAATCTTCAGATAATCTGTTTTTAAACTGCTGACTTGGAAACTATGAGATTAATAGCACTGAGAACATCTAAAGGTAATAGGATTACAATTTAATATTAACTAAGTGTTTCTTGGGGGTCTGCTGTAACAGTGCCTCATCTCTGGGATATACCAGAGTAATTAGTCTGCAGTGGCATACAGTGGTGATGCATGATAACTGCAGCTTTTTGCTGCTGCAGTTAGGATTTTCACAGGTAACTAGTTTTATTTGCAATGCCTGTCATAAACAGGCACAGAACAAGCTTGCAATGTTCTTGTTATTAACTGATGCTGATCAGGAAAAGACCAGTTCTCAAAGGGTCCCCTACTGAAACAAATACGCAAGGAAAGATTTGCTTGCTTTTCTCCCAGGAAGCAGAATTGCAAAAAGTATCTGCTCTCACGTCTACTACACGCCAGGACTGGTGATATTGCACAGTCTCTTTAGGGGAAGCCTGTTGGTGTCCAGGGTGGCCAGAGGCAATGGGTGTTGGGCTGGCTGCAGGACAGCGGGACAAAGAGGATGGCAGCTCCCACCCTACTATCACCTAAATCTAATTTTTTCCTCCTCGTTTTGCTAGTTAAATGTATCCATGTCAAAGGAGTTGGCCTCCTCCATCCCATGTTGTGATTCCATCTAGGATGACAAGGTAATTTGGTTCTGTTGTCACATATGATTGCTTGACCAAGCCACACCTGAAACAGCAGTCACAGCTGCTGTCAGCAGTCAAGGCAGTGACATGAAGGTTGTGGAGACTTCCCTCCTGTTGCAGGAGTTTGTAGCAGAAGCATTAAGTTAGCACAGCTGAAGTGCAAGTGGAACAGGACCCAAGGACACGTCAAAACAAAGGCTACAGGACCAGTTTTGTTTGTAAACCAGGGCACAGTCAACAGCATCAACATCAAAGGTGTTGTTTACATCAAGATCCAAAGGTCCGTGCTTCAATAAGGCCAACGTACAGCTAGGTCAGCAGGGGACCTAGATGGAAGGATGGCAAAAAGGCACTTTGTACCCGGCATTGCTCCTCCTGAACACACAACATTACTAGAAGGATGTCCAAATCAGGAAATGGAAACAATGCGCAGTAAGCTGTGCTTAATATTTACAGGGTGAGAGGGTTAGAGAAGAAGCAAAAGATTATCTCATACGAAATATCAGTCCTTAGAGGGTCACACAGACCCATCCAACAGAGCACTTCATGATGACCAGTCTCTGCCAGCCCCAGGAGGGCAGTGAGGACTCTGCAGCCAGAGCCCCTCATCCTCCAGGTCACACAGAGGGACTTCTACCCACACCCTGTGGACACGTGCATCTTGCTGCTTGCTTGCAGGCTTGAGTGAGTGAAAGGTGGGAAAGAATTGTGTACTTGGGGAGCAAAATAAAAGCATTTAAGTTAGAAAAGTAGGCTACCAAAAAAAACCACCAAACCCCCAAATCCCTGTACATCTTCATAATCTTTTGAGGGGGAATGTTTTAATAATCTCAGTTTGCAGGATGTCCTCAGAAAATGCAAAGCTTGAGAATTTTACGTACTTCAAGGACTGCTTCCCACAGAAATTCAGTGCAATTTAAATGCTGTTATTTATGCATTTTAAACTCTACCTTTCAGGTAATATGGAGTTTTGAACCAACAGCTTCCGCATTTCACCTAGAAAATTCAGATCCACAGAGGAACTCCATACTGCATCCACTTAAAAGTAGTGTTATGCTCAGTATCGATCCCCTCCATACCTTCATTCAGTTCAACTGTTCAGATTTCCAGATATGTTTACAAAGCAATTTCGACTCCTTTGCTTGCTAGGGGATGTCTTTACACCAGTAGGAAAATAGTTAATGATGTAAAGGGATAATGACTCGAAGAGTGAAAACCAGTAAGAAACCCATCAACATAATACAGAGAAGAGAAGGACTGGGGTCTAGTCACAATTTCTCTCCATTTCAAGGCCTCTGCAGTTCGATGAACCCCATTAGGTTAGCAGATGTGAGCCTTCTTTACACTCACAGTAGCCCTGCCACAGTACCCTGAGGCAGAAAATGTTATCTGGGAGCAACGGAGGGCAGGAGGAACCTGAAGAAACTGTCCACAGCCATGCAGCCAAGGAGGGAACCTGGAACTTCCTAGATGACGCTGGTACAGACCTTTTTTTTCCCACCTAGGGAGTCACAGAGGCTCAAAATGCACCTCTTCAGTCACTCACATGACAAGAGCCACTGCCTATCCCCACTCCTCGATCCTCTGCTCCCCCACTGGTGTATTCCAGGGTCCATATGTGATCCCTGCCAAAATCAGCTCTGATTATGCTGCAGTTCCTTCCAGCCATCCATGGGCTTCCCTTGTTCGGGGGCCTCTGTCAGAAGCTGGATCCCACAGCATCAGAGGCATGCAGAGGAAATGGAGAACAAATTGCCCGATACCAAGGAAAGAAACAGTAAAAACATGTGACCACCTGCAGACAAACACCAGCAGAATAAAGAGCAGAAGAGATGAAAGGGAAAGCAGGATTCACTTTTACGAGGGTAAAAGCAATGGCAGCGAACCTCTGGGCTAAAGGGAAAAAAACCCTAAGGAGCAGCCATTAGCACCTCTACCTGAGAGGGTAGGGACAACACCTGAGTGCACAGTTCTCCTTGTAACCACTTCTTAACGACAATGGGTCACAGAAATGCTGGCCAGAAGGGACCTCTGGAGGTCCTCTCCCACTCAAAGTGGGTCTGTTGCCTGCACTGGGTCATGTCAACTTTGTCCAGCTGAGTCTTGAAAACCTCAAAGGGTGGAGGTACCTTGAAATGTTTTCATGTATGTCATTGCCACTGATTTCAACAGAATTTGGAAATTTAAGCACCTACAAAAATCTGTGTGTAAAACCACAAAGCTGAACTTGACTAGTGGTAAAAAAAGTCATTTTTTTGAACCCGTGATAATTAAATGTATGTAAGATGTGTTACAGGAGTATGAGCATATCTTGTGCAGGCTAGATTACTCCCTCTTCCCTACGTGAGCCATAGAAGCTTCTGTAGGTGCACTTGTGCGACTGTCTTATCCCTTGGGAGTGGCAGAAGAGTAGTGACAGGACAGCATCCGTTGCAGGACTGTAACAGTGGATCTGCAGTGCATAAAGAAGTGTTTAAATGGATCCCTTCTCGTGATATTCGCAACAGCAGGCAAGCAGTTGTTCACTGCTTACAGTGACCAGCTTAGCCACCCAGGAGTTGTTTTAAACCATTGCTACGGATCATTACCTGTAGTGACCTAGCTAGCGCAAGTATTAAACGTTAATATATTTCAGTTGTGCCTATTGACTGTGAATTTTAAATAGACTCTGCTATACTCTCCCAGTGGAAAGATTTATTTTACTTTAAGAATATATAGGGCTGTGCTTTCAGTACTTTTTCTTTGTTTAACAAGAAGCTCTCCTACTGAAAACCCAGTAGACCACAAAACCAGTCAGGGGCTTTTATCCAGGATGTCTGACCCATCGCCTGACAATAATTAGTTCAGGTTAATTACAGCAAATCTGTAGATTTGCAGCCTGAAATCATCTCATCCCCTAAGCTGAACCCTCCAGAGGTTTCTTTTATGAGCTCTGCATCCTAAGGGTGGACTTAAAGTAATGAATTTGTCTCTAATAAGATTCATAGGTTTGTTCCCTAAGCAATGGTGTCAATTATAGAATCTAACACTGATGGCTTATTTTGCTGAAAATAGAGAAATAGAGAGTTTTTAATGAAGCATGCAGGTTTTTTAACATTTTTGTTTAACTCTTTGCATTGTCAAAAAGTATAAAAATACAATTATGCGAAATATCGTACCACTTTCTATGTATTTCTGTGTGTGCCAATAGCTAATTTCCTTCTGCTCTATAATGGAAAAGGTTAATGTAATGACTCTGAGATTTCATTTGGAAATGTTCCAGAAGAGTGTCTGAGTATTTGCTGCACTTAATGGCAGGAAGTAATAAGGGAGGTTATGTATTTGTGAAAAATGTTTCATGTACTGAGAAGATTAATACTGGAGAGAGGCACAGGGGACACAAGCCTGAGGCTTCCTCCTCAATTCTGACACAATATAATATGTCCATACTTGATACGTGCCCTTCTGTAGTTAGTTCTTAATCATTAACAAAGCAGACAGTAAGTCTCTGGGGGACGTGGTATCAGGAGAAGAGAGGGAACCAGCCGTAGGATTCTCTTCTCTCCTACAAATGATTGGCAGGCACCCCCAACTGGGAACACTGGACCAGATGGTACTGGTACCAGCAAGGTATCTACATAGCAAGATGATGCTTTAACACCCTTCAAGGGTTCAACTCTGTCCTGAGTATTTCAATGCCTATACTAATTTTTGTGCATAGCTATTGTACTTAGGATTTCTGGAAGACGAACCACCATGTCACAGCTTTATTTCAGTGTTTTATTTCACATTAATTGTATTATTTATGAAAGATTTAGCATTATTGCATACGAAAGATATAACCCCTTCCCTTATTTCATACTTCTCAAATTTACCTTTAATTCAGATCCGATTCCTGTTGTCTGAGTCAGTCCAAGTCCCAAAACTAAGGTTTCAAGCTCATGAGAAACAGCTCCAGTAATTTATTTTACTCCTTTTAATAATTAAATTATTCTTTTGCTTTAAATTGCATTAAAAGAAGTGACAACATTCCAGGACTCTACTCCACTGGAAAGAGATGGATGAGGTTGGAGCTGGAAGAGGGTAAATGTGGCAGTAGCCATCACTGGAAGGGAGGATGTGGCTAAGAGGCACAGTACCTGTACACCTGCAACAGGTCCTAACATCTAAAACATGATTTCCCTGATCAAGGTAAACAACTAACCCTCCACAAGAGTATGTTCTGCACCCCGGCCAGGGGTCACCCAGGCAGGTCAACGCAAGCCACATTTTCAGAAAGACTTTCAGATCAGTTGTGGTCTCTCTGCACCTTCAACTGAGGGGAGAGAGGAGCCTCCATTCTGGTTTGGTTCTTGGGTGCCCAGCTGAACACAGAAATCACCGTCCCAAAAGGGGACTTTGGGTCAACATGGGTACAGACTGTTGGGTTGAACTTAGAGACTTGTGCTGGGTATGTGAGACAGGCATTGGACAGGACAGGCTGCCACATTCACTGGTGGCTCACACTTGGAGCGGTGATTGACAGCTGTGTATCTCCTCGTCCACCCCAAGTCAATGAGTTCACTGAATTCTTACTTTTTACTGACTATCATGCAAAATCTTCCACTAATGTCTGCTCTGAAGGCTGCTGATCTAATGAAGCCTATTTCCATGCCCATTTGAAGCAATAAAGGCATCCATTAGGAAGAATAATATTCAGAAAAGGAAAAAAAGTGCACCAGAAATGCAAGATTAAAAAGAAAACTCCCTTCTTTAGGTTAAGCACTGACCAGGTGCTCACAGTCACACACTTGTTTAGCTGGTAAACAGTGAAGTACTGTATTGGATTTACGTGGCAAGTTTCTGTCAGCGGAGGGGCTGCAGGGTGGCTTCTGTGAGAAGAAACCAGGAGCTGCCCCCAGGTTGGACAGAGGCAGTTCCATCTGGCTCTGAGGCAGAACCAGTGCTGGGCAAAGCTGAGCCCAACAGCGATGTGGGTGGTGCCTCTGTGATAACGTATTTAAGAAAAGGTAAAAAATACTGAGCAGCAGCTGTGAGAGAGGAGTGAGAATATGTGAGAGAAACAGCCTTGCAAGACACCAAGGTCAGTGAAGAAGGAGGGGAGGAGGTGCTCCAGGAGCCCTGCAGCCCATGGTCCATGGTGGAGCAGATATCCACCTGCAGCCCGTGGAGGACCCCCACACCAGAACAAGTGGACATGGCCTGAAGAAAGCTGCGACCTGTGGAGAGCCCATGCTGGAGCAGGCTCCTGGCAGGACCTGTGAACCTGTGGAGAGGAGCCCACACTGGAGCAGGTTTGCTGGCAGGACTCGAGACCCATGGGAAGTATCCATGCTGGAGCTGTTCATGAAAAACTGCAGCCCGTGGGAAGTGCCCACGCTGGAGTGTGGAGGAATGAGCAGCAGAGAAGAAATGTTATGGACTGACCACAGCCACCATTCCCTGTCCCCCTGCACTGCTCGGCGAGGGGAGGTAGAGGAGCTGGGAGTGAAGTTGAGCCTGGGAAGAAGGGTGGGGGTGGGAAGAAGATGTTTTTAGCTTTGTTTTTACTTCTCACTATCCTTCTCTGTTATTAATTGGCAATAAATTAAATCAATTTCCTCAAGTCAAGTCTGTTTTGCTAGTGACAGTAACCGGTGAGTGATCTCCCTGTCCTTACCTTGACCCATGAGCCTTTCATCCTATTTTCTCCCCATCCTGCTAAGAAGGGGGAGTGAGAGAGAGGCTTGGTGGGCATCTGGCGGCCAGCCAAGGTCAACCTACCACAAGTACCAAGACCTAAACCTTTAATGGAAAAGTTACTTGATTTCATATTTTCCCAGCTGGGTCCAGGACTGTATTTCTGGAGAAGGAACCCCATACCTAAGAAAGCAAACAGATGGATCACTCATCTCAGATAGCAAACACTTCAGTATCGGCTGCTGCTTTCCCTGTTTCAGGGCAGGGATCTGAACCTACTAATTGGATGTTGTACATGAGTATCCACTCTGCTTGAGAAGAGAGGGTCCGCGTCAAACTGCCTGTAAGTCGAGCTGCCCTTATACTCATTCACACAAATAAAAACTGTTTCAAGATGAGCAACTGAAGACTGTGTCTACAGCCTGGCAGACGCAGCACTTGTCTTAAACACAGCTTGGATCTGAGACTTATGTTACTGGGGGGGAGCCGAGGGTAGGAAGACCATATTCGAAAAGGCTCAATTTTCTTCTGATGTTGAGTCAAATAAAAATTCTACAATTTCTCACCTCTCTCATAAAACTAAAGAATTGTTTTTCAGGTGGCCCTAGGGACTGACAAGTGATATTAATTACTTAGAAAACTATTTTGGCCACCTCTTTGAAAACATTTCCATTACCAAGTTATCAAGCAGGGGTTTAGGGAGACACATACTGCGCTCGGTTCTGTTAACCCTGTTAACTCAGCGTTGCAACATACTTTGCTACATAACCACCTCGCCCGGTAGAAAGACCACAGAAAATCTCAGGTGTACAGAATATCCATCTTTTAATCCTGTATTGCAGTCAGAACTCTCCTCACTTGGAACCTGTAACCTGCTAATTGCCTTACCCTCATTTATATGATAAGTGGTTCATTTCCTTTATTGTGATTGAATCCCCTCCCTATATTACAAGAAAACTGGAGCTGCAGAGAGTGCTTGATTGGATTTCATTGCTGTAGGCCATTTCTTAAACAGGTTACAGGTTGACAAACATAGAAGGGGGATCAATATCCATCCTTTGCCTCATTGACAAGCTAATCTTTTCAGTAAACATTTCATCAGTACCTGCCATTTGTATACATACCTGCCTCATGAGGATGGAGAAAGCTCTGCTTTATAAGGTTTAGGTAACTAATAAATGAAAAGACAAGAATATAAATGGGGCAAGTCATCAAGATAGCATTTTTAGGAAAATAACCTTTCATTGCCTGCAGAATATAACTGAGCACGTTCCCAACCGTTCTTAATTTTAATTAAGTTGTATTACGCTCAGACCTGGTGTCAGCTTCTGTTCCTGTAACTCAGCTTGTACCGCTCTCTCGGCAAGGTCTGCCCCTCAGCCCAAAATCTCCAACCATGTTACAAACGCTTTTGAAGATCACACTCGCCAGAATTAGAGACATTAAATGAGCTCAGCAAATGTAACGGGGAAACTAAACAACCCCTTTTCAATGCATGGGTCCTGCCCGCATTTAGCTTGCTTTTTCACTCCAGTCTAGGTGAGAAGGGCCACTGCTCTCAAAAACGTGACGTCCTCCTCTCTTGTCAGAGGCAATAGGACTATTTTGAGTGGGGGGTTAGTGAAGTGGAGGCTCTACTAATCACTTAAAACTCATGAGTCATACTCCAAAAGAAAGCAAGAGAGTTAAGTTAGCGTGTTTGGAGACATCTTTTTTTTGTTTGCTTTTGTGTCACATGTTGAAGCCGCCTTCCCCCACAATGACGTGGGCTACAAACTGGCATTGTCTCTGACATAAATGAGGGCCAAGACAATTGCTATATTTAGTCTTCTCTTACAGTCCTGCCTATTAGAATTGCATGGCTGAATGACAAATGCTGCAAAAACTGGCAATGCCGGATTGCGGTCTAACCTGAGGCAGAGCATGGAGAGGTTCCCTGCAGGGTCTGGGGTGAAGGAAAACAGACAGCAAACATGAAACTTTGGGTTCACAAGAAAAGAAAATAATTCTGCTGTTGATACTTTAGTAATAAGTTTATTACTATTTTGCTATCTTCAATACCAAAAAAAGAGAGTAGATAATAGTGATGCAAAGAGGCTGTAAAGCATGGCAAGGGAATCAATTTCTTTCGCGAGTCCTTCCTCTGCTTCTAGGATCCAAAGCTATTACTGGCTATACTAGAGGACTGCACTGTTTGCTCTCGCGCTCCTGAAATACAGCCAGCAAAAGGATGTACACATGAAAACAGCGCCTTTCCATGTAGGCAAGTCTCCCTTCATTGCCCCAGCCTCAGCCTTTTCACTAAGGCTAATAGCAGTGGGCGTGCTGGTGTGAATTGGCCAGTGGTGCACGTCCTACTTTATCTAAGCTGCTTCTGATCACAGTTCCAGGACTCGGAATTCCTCTAACTTTAGGCAACACGAAGGCTTCTAGACCATCTTCATCTAGAGCTGCCAGCTGGCCGCTGGGATGGGAGATACCAGTCCTATGCACTTATGTCAACCCACCTAGGAATCTTTACCAGCGCTGCTTACGGTGTATGTTTGTTCCTTTAACATTTTTAATTTGCCATCTTGCCAAGTCCTACAAACCAGAAAACTCCCCAGCAATAATTTTGGAGGCAAACTGTTTCTTCAATTTCTCACTGCCTTTCCTGTTTCCTTTCTTCTGTGATGCAAAAAAAGCTCTGTTAAACCAAACAGTAATATTTACCAGTCAGATTAACTTTGTAGACAGTAGAAAATATTAGAAGTGAAGACTACCCCAGATGTAACTTCACTGACACCACTGAAGTAACATCAGAAATATTTTGGTCCTGTATCTTGCTGATGAAAATTGAGGGGATGCAAATATTCACTGCCTGAGGAATGAGAATAGAGAAAAGGTGGGGTAATGTAAAGGTCAGGAGAATACATACACATTTCCTTTTCTTCCCAAGGGAGTCTTTCAGTGAAGTCTTTTAAAATAAACATGAACTCACTGCAACATACCTCAGATGTCTGTTCCATCATCGATATAGTTTTAGGAAAAGCAAGTGGCAAGGAAGAGCTCAGTTAACGTTCAGCAGTCTGGGAGAGGATTTACTGTAATATATTTCCAGCATATTGGATACCCTCCTTTCTTGTATCAAGCTGGTCTGTGTAGGACTGAGAACTTTTGTTTTCCAGCCTTTTCAGTTAGCAAAAGCGGTGTTAGGATACATCTTTTATTTGATGCGCAGCCTAGAATATTCCCATAACCATAGGTTAATTGCTAGTAAATGTTGCTCAAGCAGTGTTGGGTATGTTGATTAATGGCCTCAGTGAGCAGCTGAAAAATAGCCCGGCTGTTGGAAAGATCATTAGCAATTTTAACTCTTCAGCTATTGTGATGGGCGTAGAGAAACAATTGCTAACATTTATAACACATTTCACAGAGTACAGCGGCATACTGAAAGGCAAGTTACGGTGAGGTGGAAACAATCATGGGGTTTTTCTTGCGTTCAATTTTATAGAAGTTTACAAGACAGAGAGAGGCAAGAATATATTTTTCCTCTTTTTCTAAAGCTTTTGGACACATCCTTGATAAATGCACGGGAGGTTTTATACATAAAAACAAATACTTAGTTCTGCTCATTAATCCTATTATTTGAAAGTGGAGATGGACAGAGATGCCGCATGAAACCTGGCATGCCGGCGAACAGACCCTGTTTGAGCTCGTAGAGGCACAGCAATATTAAGCTGTGCCCTGCAACAGCACAGGGCTTGCAGTCCAGGGGCTGAAGAAAAGAATGATGAGCTTTCAAGCCGCCTCTGATCTTTCAAAGCTCGGCATACCATAGGCTCCCTCAGAGCATCCAGGAGACCACGGTGCTTATGGAAATTCATGAGAATACCTTGTCTTACCCGGACTGACTGCAGACCCTGATGGTGCCACCCACCTATCGCCGTTTCAGTGAGGGGATCTCTCAGCAGTCAGAGGAGGGGATTTCAAAGCTCTTATCGACCACTCCAGGCCAGGACAAGGATCTTACCATCAGCCGTCAGCCCAGCTCCACAAACATGGTCATAAATTGCCTTTTTCTAACCTAGTCCTCAGAAGAGAAGGAAAGCATCACCTTCAGCCTGGCTCTTCCTTGTGAGGCTTCTACAGGCTCAAGCATGGCCCCACAAACACCTGAAGCACTGCACCCAGGAGGGAGAATAAGCAGTTGAGCTCGCTAAGGGGGAAGCTCACAGGAACACACCTGCATACTCTGCAGTGAACACCGCTTCATTCAGGTATAAAGCAGCCTCCAGAAATTATGATCGCCTTCCTTGAAACGGTGTATCTTTCAGCTGCCTGTGCGGTGGTAGGCAGGGTGTATCGATACACAGGTCTGCCAAAATCAACTCTACATTGATGAATGCTCTTTCTGGCCCTCAGTTAGAGTCCTTGACTCCGTTCAGGTACAGCTGGGGCATCTCCTCAGTCTGCTCCACTGCATGAGCCAGACATGCACAGAATGATCCTTTGCAGGTTTGCTGACTTTTTTTTTTTTTTTCCATCCTCCCATATTGTTTGGGCCTCCTTCAGCCCTAGAAATTTCTCAATAACTTCAGTCTACCAAATCATTTCTTTACTGAGAGTAGCATAAGGGTGGTACACACTCATGAACAGTCATCACTGCTTCCTAGACCATCACTTGGTAGGCCCTGGTCTAGGATATAAGCACCATATAAAGCCTTTACGAAGCATCCATAGTGCTCAGAGCCCTCTCTTCCTGCCCTCTCTTCTGTGCTAGCCCAGATGAACTTGTGCCACCTACCTTCGGAGACTCTGTGACCCATATTAGCATTCAAATCCCAGGAGAGGAAAATAAAACAAGCGTGAACTGCAAGAGAGAAAGGATGGCAAGAAGCTGAAGGCTATATCATGCTGGTAATGAGACAAGTTCAATTGTAGCAGGCTCCTGGAAAGCTCATCAAGAACAATCCCTCGCATGGTTTCAGAAAATATGCAACAGGAAATTACAGCCTGAAGGCACTGCGTTCACTAGCAATTCCCAACCAAGAATGGGAGAGAGAACACAAACCAAAATAATTGAATAAGACTCTTTGAGCTTTATATGCAAGCTCTGCACTTGCCAAGGGAAGTAGGCAGGCAGCCAAAAGGGACACGATACCTCACTAATTATTGAGTATAGACAAGAAATAGCCTGCTTGTTAGAGAAACAATTCATGTAAAGCTTTCGCTATACTTTCTAGTGTAGGTGCTGTAACATTGGCAGCGTTCAGTAAAAGCACATTTTCCACACTATAACTCTATCTCAAGTGAGGCATTTGGTAATGTACCTGTGATGGAAGGACAGGGGGGAAATCCCCTCCTGTACTTCTCAAACTGGCATAGCTTGTGTATTGACACTACTAAAAGGAGACAGCCTGTGCACAAAGAATGCAAGGCACCATAAGTTATTTGTGTCTTGAGGGAAACATATGGGATAGTTAGCTGTATGGGGTGATTTGCCACAGTCATGAGGCACATGAACCCCCTTTTGGCAATACCCCACTAATAGCCAACTCACTATGGCAGGGGATTTCTTCTCCACTTTCTGGAAAGCCTATGTAAATGTGGGGGAATGGAGAAAAGTGGAGGCAGAAGGAGGGGGGAAGCCATGTACATGCCCTATGTGGCCAGGCAGGACATTGCTTCCTCTTAGATGGGAACAAGCGCTACAGATCCAGAGTGTGCGCAGCCAAGCCATTGGGAAGCAGCATCCAGCAGATGACACTAAGCAGGTGGGTGTGTTGATCTGCTTGAGGGTAGGATGGCTCTACAGAGGGATCTGGACAGGCTGGACTGATGGGCTGAGGCCAAAGGTATGAAGTTCAACAAGGCCAAGTGCCGGGTCCTGCACTTGGGTCACAACAACCCCATGCAGCGCTACAGGCTTGGGGCGGAGTGGCTCAATAGCTGCCCGGCGGAGGAGGACCTGGGGGTGTTGGTGGACAGGTGGCTGAATATAAGCCAGCAGCATGCCCAGGTGGCCAAGAAGGCCAACGGCATCCTGGCCTGTACCAGGAATAGTGTGGTGAGCAGGACTCAGGAAGTGATCATCCCCCAGTACT